>JAQFVV010006410.1:336400-896287 GCA_028023455.1 Epiperipatus broadwayi
GACTTCGTTTACGTAAAAGCCACAATACATCATCACATCACATTATAATATAACTTTAAATATATTTACATCTTGATAAGGCTCCAATATCGGAGCGAAATCCGGGTTGGCGAGGTTTATTAAACATAATATTATTATAAAAGCTGTCTTATTAAATAATTTGTTATTGAATTATTTTTAATATATATCTTTTATTCCATATAAAAAAACAACTCATTTTTGAATTGCCAATGCTAGTGTACCTTATATTAATAATACCATCATAGATACTCTCATTATTTTTCTAACTCTGTATGTGAATCCTATTCACTGACAGGTGTTTATTTATATATACATATATTAATGAATTTAAATCTAAAGCAAAATATATGGATAAGAAAACAAGCTTATTGAATGCCATGATGCAATGTGTAAATAATTAGTAATATAGAACTATTAGAAAAAAATTAGGTACAGGAAAAAATTCAAATCAGAAACTCATGCCCGGAGACTTTAATCTCATATAGTATTGATTCTTTTTACAAATTTTCATCATTTTTGAAACGAGTATAATTTTGAATTGCTTTTATTGGAAATGTTTAAATTTTATTAATAAAACTGATAGCTATGATATACCATCTATTGAGAGTTATTTATTGTTAAAATATATTGATTGAATATATCAGTCAAGTTTTGGATGGCTACAAAAATATACTTTGAAAATTTCCAAGAATATTTATGAAATTTGAGGTGTTAATGTTTTTTCCACATCAATTTCAATACGGGAAAAAAAAAACAGTTTTATTCTCTGTTTAAATTGTTTTAAATTAGAAATTAGAGAATTTTATTAGTCAGCTTTTTTATTAATGCTTTTGTAGTTCAGAGAGTTTTTTTCACTTTTAATATTTCTCCAATAGTTCATCTACTGTCATCTCTTCTAAAAAGACATCCATCCTATCTCTATTTCAGTCTCTTAATTCACTCAGTTAGTCAATAATAACTGTTTCTTCCCTAATAACCATGCATTTTTCTTTAGATCCTACCATGAAACACTCATTGTACATTTTGTAACATATTTCTAATGATCTGCATCACTTATCTAGTGAATGTCCAAGTCTCAAATCTATAGAAGAATACTATCAGAACACATTTTATAAAATGCTTTCTTTTCAAATAAACTCACATCTTTTCAACATTAAATTATTTTTATCAAAACCATCCAAGTTTAATTCTATAATTAATTTTATTCTTTATGTTTTCATTTGCAATCATTTTTATAATTATTAATGTTTTCTAATTCAATTAATCTTTATTTGCTTTCTTTTTTTTAAAAAAAAAAACCAATTGAACATTACTTTGGTTTTACAGTATTTGGTTTTAGTTCTCATCTGACAGTTGTTACAACATTCCCTGGAGCAACAAGGCATTAATTGCAAAACAACCACTCGCCTGCAAAATATACTGCTTTGAATAATAATTTATTTTTATTTTTTTGGATTTCAATTTTAATCTATAAAATACTTTCCACAAATCTATTATGAATAATTTTGGAGAGATTAAAATCATCTTGTCATACCCTCCACAACTGCTAATCTTAGTGTAATAATATAGACTGGTAACTTCTAACACAATGTAATAATAGTTCTCAGAGTGATGATAAATATCATGGTCTATGTCAGATTTTTTCAGTGATTTAATCATGTAGAAATAGTTAGAATCAAATGTGTTTTCATAATCCACAAATACAACATAAAATAGCAAATTATATTCATTAGTTCTTTGTAAAACTTCTAACACTTGGATGCTGCCTATTATATTATATTCACTTTAAATTCAGTTTGTTCATTTGGTTAGCTTTATTTCAAATTCCTCTGTGTATGATTTATATTAGATATATATAAAAAAACAATAACTAAATATTTATATTTGGAAATGGTTTCCAATAATTGAACTTTCAGGAAATTATTAATACTTAGATAAAATCAAAAAAATCCTGAGAATTAAAAAGATAAATATAAAATAATATAAGCAAAAAATTGTATAAATGAAATAATATAAGGAATAAAATTTTTTGAAAGCATATAAGATGGATTGATTATACAATGTGTATGATAACATCAAAAAGAATTACATATGAGTATCCAAAGATCAATAATGTATAGATGAAAAAAATATTCTAGTATAGCCACATATAAACAGTAGATGGCACTTCATCTTAAAAAAAAATATAAAAATATTCAAGAAAAAAAATAAATATAAAGAATAAAAAGGGGCTATATAAATGCACCTCAACTAATATATAAGAAAATTATGAAAAGATAGGATAAAAATGATAGTTATTTATCAAACAATTAAATATGACTGTTATGATGGTTATAAGAAATTATTAGGTATTCAATTACATCATTATGTAATTTAATATTTTAAAATCTCAGTGCAAATATTGGATCACAATTGACACTATTTGAAAATTGTATGAATATTCTAGATCTTTTTATACAATAATAACATGGACTTAATTGATTTGATTGAGCTCATGTTTTCCATATGATTTGGAAAAGTTTAAAGTACGGTTTATTTTTTACAATATTGATCATGTAGAAAATAACTCTTTTGTATTACTTCTATATACAAATATAATTTTATTATAATTAGAATTGTTCTTTTACAATGATCTTTTATAATTATTCTCATATCATTTTTCAATATCATATTCCAACACATCACATGACCCATCAACAATACTAATCCTTTTTACATATTTACTATCCTGCTAAATTCAGATTCTAACAGTCTACAATTATGGTTGATGGTGACATCTTTTATCACATTCACATTTATATTATTCTATTATTTACTTAAATTTATATTACTTTATTTGGCTATTCTTTCCTACTCAAAATATTTAATTTCTATGAACATCTATATAGTTTACATGCTGTTTCTTTCTAATCTCTATTTTTTATGTATCAAAAAATATCTTATATCTCACTTTTTATTAATCTCAGTACATTGCCTATTATATTTAACTTATGTTTTCATTTAAATGCTATCCTTTTCCTGTTTTTCTTGCTTTTTTATAGAGATGATTGCTTTTTCTTTTACTCCTTTTTGATCTTTATTTGTTCAATATATTAAAGTATTTGTTTCGATATCACACCTGTGGTTTGATGTACTTTGCATGTTAATGTTAACTTCATATGTCAGTATTTAATTTTTTTTCATTTCCTGTTGTACATTATGTGGCCAGTGATCTATTGAGATTTATTATATATATATTTTGCTTCTATAAAACTTTTTATCATTTTCATAACTTCAACTTTTACTTCTAATTTATCTATCTTTTTTTAGTGGATGCTATAATTCTCTCTTTATATTATTTCATTTTAAATGGTTTTCTTTATATAGTAAAATTTCAAAGGTTAGCTTCCACAATCCTTTATTTTTAGATCTTTTAATCTTATCTTTTTTTCCTCTAGTTTTGAAAATTATTTTTAGTATGATTTATTTTTAAAATGTATTTTTTCTGTGATTCATCTCCAATTTTTAGCATTATTTTATCTCATTTTTATATTTCTCATTGCTTCACGGGGTTTATGCATGCATTTTTGAAACATTTCCTTTTAATATGTTTTAAACTATGAGGAACTAACTACAGTATTTAACATTGCTTCATTATTCTGTTATTGATTATTCTGGCACTTAATCTATCCAAAACTGTGAGGATAACCAGCACTATCCTATTGGCATTGTTTTTTTATTACCAGTCTTTTTTATGATTAAATCAATTTTAATTCATTCCTAAAATAAAAACTTTCTATCTCTTAATTAATGGGAATCAAGAAACTCTCTTCAAGAGCCCATTTTTGTCACAACAATATATTTAGATTTTAATTAGTCTGTTAGCTAACCATATATATTATGCAATAGATCCATTTTAATGATCAGTGTTTTTCCCTAAAGATATGATTTTGTTTTTGATATCTAGAAGTATTTCTAATTATTAAAAACAATATATCTCTAAATAGAAATACAACTATTTATATCATTTAGTTTTATTCTCAATTACAAGTCCTGCAATGAAAAAATTACTTGTGGAAACATGGTAGATTTACTGATAAACAAACATAAAAATAAAAGAAGTACAAAAATGTATTAAGTAAGTCATGGCCAATCTAGAAAATATATCATAATTTTTTGACCATTATATGGCTGATGGCAAGTTACTCATTGCAAATATCTTTCCCATTGAATTTGAAATAAGCTAAAAAAATTGTAGTAAAAAATTGTTTATATCACACTATTTATAAAATAAGTAAAATAACTTGGATTGGAAGATTTTATTTAGACCATAGACGATGATAATGCTACTTCCATTGTTATGAAGAACATTTCAAAAGAAAGTATTCTTAATGCCATGGAATATTTTGTTGATATCAATTTGTATTTTATACCTTTAATTTAACATTATTATAAGTCAAGATAAATAAAGATCTCAAGTTAAAATATTTTATAATCAGAAGCTGACAGAAGAGTTTATGTTGCAGGAAAGATCATTCTATTGACCCAATAACTAGAATGCTAAATTCAAAATGAGAGAAAAAGTTGAATATGAATAAAAGCAAATTGTAAAACAAATTATAAATTAGATATGATAATATAATGGACTATTTCCATCATATAATCAGTAAATGCTGAATGTATAGAAAATTTTAAACTTTTCAAATACAAACAACTTGTTAGTAATAACATACAAATAGAAACACAGGTTAGTAATGATACAATAAATAGTAGAATTCGTCACTCTTCTTCAGGTGTCACTGGCCTGATCAGTGACAGTATTAGCATAGGAGATGAACTTCCATCTTTAGATTTTGAAATATCGAATTTAAGGCAAATGCTCTAACCAATTGGCAGAATATCTCAGTTGTTTAGAGAGTTTGCCTTAAATTTGATATTCGAGAATCTAAAGGTGTGAGTTTGACTCCTATGCTAATACTGACACTCAGGCCAGCAAAACCTGAAGAAGAGTGGAGAATAATTCTACTCGAAACGTTATGTTATTACTAACCTGTGTTGTCTATTTGTGTTATTACTAACAAGTAGTTTGTGTTTGAAAAGTTTCAATAAAGATTAAAATTTTCTATACATTTAACATTTACTGATAGACCAACATATTATCACATTTAATATAATATTATCACAAATTATAAATTACTTTATATGTATATAAATGTCTA
Source organism: Epiperipatus broadwayi (assembly GCA_028023455.1). Classification (NCBI taxonomy): domain Eukaryota; kingdom Metazoa; phylum Onychophora; class Udeonychophora; order Euonychophora; family Peripatidae; genus Epiperipatus; species Epiperipatus broadwayi. Next base: position 341,620 of record JAQFVV010006410.1, read on the forward strand.
AATTCTTATATTCTTGCTGTAGTTCGAAACAAAACATTACGGAACATTTTGATGATTTAATGTAATTTACAACTGTGTGGTCAAGCTTTGGTGGCCTTGCAGTTAGCATAACTGCCTTCCAAACAGCTGGTTCGGGTTCGCTTCCCGGTCAACGTTTTGACACATGGGAAGAAAAATCAATACATACTGCCGAGGCAATTGCAATAACTATTTATAATATGGACGATGGGTTAACTTTTTTTAAATTAGTAAACAAAAGCCGTTTTTAATATTTATTAATAATAATAAATAAATAAAAGTTTTAAATCATGTTTTTTGAAAATTTGCTTTCAGATATATGTTTGTGATTGCATGTGCGTGGTTTTGTCTCATTAAAAAAAAAAAAAAAAAAATTTTTATAAATAATGTACAGTAATAAATTGATTAAACTTTATATATATATAAAACTAGAAAGGTTATTTAATTAGCATATTTATTAAATATAATTACATTCCTTTCTGCTTTATGAAAATAACAACTCAAGCCAAGTTAATTCCATTCTTTGTTTTCTTACCATCAGTAACATTAACAATGTTCATTTAAATAAGAAGTCATCAATTTTTTCACGCAATTTTTATAATATAATTTGCTCGTTTCTAGCTAACGCAGGAAATAAAAAGAATTTATTATCAAAGATTCACACTTCTGTTATTTTCTAATTTCTTTTTGTTTATCAACTTATATTAATTATAAGACTGTAAAAGTATTAAATTTAATCAAATAGGACAAAAACTTTTCTGACAAGCTTTATAATCTGGCTTCATTCAATATATCAAACCAATTTCGTCTTTATAATTATGCTCCGGCTTACTGCGTTTAAATTACCAGCTTGTATTTATTAACTTTATCTATTTCTTTTTTATATATTTTTAAAAGCTGAATGGTCATTTCAAGAACTTCAAGGTATAGCGGTTTATACATTCCGTGACCTGTAATTATGTTCAATAAATGAACATTAGTTATTTTTAATCCATTTCGCACGCATGTGCGTGTGTGTGTTTTAATTTTTATAAGAAAATGTATTTTATAAATTATGTAAAAAATTAATTAAATGCTTTTTTTTTTTTTTTAAATAAAGTAGAAAATTATTTAATTAGCAAATTGTAAAATAAGTCCCAAGGAAAATCTAAATATTGTTTTGGTTTTTTTTTTCCATGTGTCATAGCATCGGCCGGGAAGCGAACCCGCTAATCCAGGACAACTGCTTGTAAGGCTGCTGTGCTGACCTCTCGACCATCAACGCTTGATAATCTAAATATTGTTGTCCTGATTATAAATAAAACAACAAAAACGTAACTTGATATACCTTCATAGAGTAAATCCTTACAGATATAGTCATAGTATATACAAATATGTAATAGAGGGATAATGCTAATCATCATCTTCCAAAGGAAAACAGCCATTCACAAAAGCCTTACTGTTTTAATGAGCATAAAAATGAGCAAAAACCAGCATCTGAATCCAATATAAGTAATATCTAAGTTATAAATATAGCACAACCAGGAATAATCATCAAGAATTAACAATCATTTTTAGTGACTGGAATTAAAAGAGATCCATTATAAAATCTGAGGTTACTCATCATCTAACCACTGTCAAACTTAGAAGATAATATAAAAGCAATCATTGATATTTCATCTGCATGCACTTACATTAAGTGCAAAAACAATTACAAAAGTAGTCATATATTAAAAATGCTGAAATTGTTATTTAAATGCTGATCATCATCAATGCTCTGGGCATCAATAAATTATCAAATCTATAAATTGAAATAGGTGAACCTTAAAGGTGACATTTATGATCTTAGCACTCTTCAAATAATTCTACAGAGAAAACAACTGGATATCCACATACATACACTCACCCATATATATTGCAAATATCATTATGCCTGAATTAACTTTGGCATCACAAGGACCCTAGAAACTGTGACCAAAAGAAAATATATATACTTAATTCATTCTATTTGTAAGTAATTTCATTATGATAAACTTACAAATTTCTTAAAGCACAAATCCATGATGAAATCTTTCTCTCACACTAGTAAATGAACCCATAAAAAATATTTTTTTTAATAATTATTTAATAAAGGTAGCTAACAAAATATTTAGAAAATGATATGACAAACCCAAAGTATTACATATAGTTATATACAATACATATGATTTCATATAAATATATAATTATTATTCTCATCTTATTCTTTCTAATTAATTTATATTTAATCTGGATGAATTATTCCCCTACACTAATCAAATCCTGAATAATATTTTGCAACAAAGAAAGAAAAAATAAATTTAACTTCAACTTTCTCTATTCTTTTTCTTTTGAAAGTGAGAATGCCCCACACAATTTTAATCAAATACAAAAATAAAAATATTTTTTCAAGAAAAACAACCAAAAATTTTCTCTATTTTTTTTTATAGAGTAACATTTATAAATGTATTAGTTATACACCACACAATACCCTCATTTTATAATGGATTTTTTTCTTTTTGGTTCTCTTATAATTATATAGTTGAGTCTCTTCTAATAGATCTTGCAAGTTGTATTTACTCAGTCTTTTGGCAAGTTCATTATTTAGTTTATATATATATATATTATAATCATATATAGTTGTTTAAAAATATGATGTTGATTCTAATCTGTGAAAATTTTTTTTGCATAACTAATGAGATTTTTGGAATATTTAAGTTTTTTTTTTTTTACCTCTATATAAATTAATAAATGCGAAAGGGAGGCTCGAACAATATATTAAGAAATTGAAGGGCAATTTTATTAATTTCAAAATATATTGTAGTAACTAATCAATCTATAATCTCAGGATAATTATAATATTTATTCAAGTCGATTATATGGTTAAAGTCTGTCTTAAAAAATCAGTGTAGATCAATGAAATAAATCCAAAATAAGCTAATGAAAAATTATTCACATTTTATTTGCGATACTTGACACATAAAAAAAATAAGAATAAGTTTGCTAACTTTAATAAATAAACTAGATTATTAACATAAATATTAGTTTATAAAGTTATTTACAAGAGAGGATCAAAATAAACATCAAATTAAATCTTCTCCAGAATCCAGATAATTGGTGAAAAGAGAGAAACCAAACAAAAGGATATTATAAGTTACTCCTTTTCTTTCTTCAATAATTTCTAATCCTTTGTTTTGTTTTGCTGTAAAAAAAAAAGAGACATATAAATATGGATTATGTATCTGATACACTCTTTTAAATATACACTATGGGATATGTTTGTGCACATATCAAAATATACAATATTCAAAAAATAATTTACCTGACTTGATAACTTTTTTAAGAGTTCTAAATATACAAAAGAAAAAACATGCATAGTAATAAAAATTAAAAACATTTGAATTTGTGCTACAGTGGAATATTTTTATATCGATACATATGCATACATGTAGCAAAAGCAAAAATATCAAAATTGTTCCTTTTTATGCAGGAGTTATATTTATATTTCTTAATTTTTTTTATTTGGTACATTCTCAGGGACTGGAAACTTACCCACATTTGTTCATCTACTTAATAAATAAATGCAGTCAGGAATATTACTCAATGTCAAGCTATAGTAAAACTAATTGGTATTTGTTAAATAGCCACTATACATTGCTTGGTGGCACTGTTTCTGTGTAAAAACACAGAATAATATCACTTTTGTGGTGAACATATGGCTAATACACCATTATGATTGTTAGTGGCCATGTGGCCAAAACTATGACCCTATTGCTCAGTAAGAGCCATTTCATTCTGCCGTGTACCGAACCTATGGATAATACAACACTATGATCATAATGGCCATCTAATTGTGCCACATGATGGGGTCACTTTCTATGCATATGCACAGAAAATATTCTGCCCAGCTTTGTATGGCTTTCTATGTGTACGATCAGTAATGGCGTATTGCTACCATTTGATCTGAGGTTGTGTGTGTTGGAATGTCTTAGAACTGTTTATATGTTGTTCCAAATGGTTTTCCCTAGACCCCAACTGATGTAGTAATACCTACTATTAATTGTCTGCATATCAGCTATGCTTCCCTATGCAGTGTGGAAATGTTTTAAATTTGGAAATGGCTCTGCCACAGCATGATTGCAGGTGTTCATGAAAAAGTCCCATTTTGGCCATGACTCATATGAGAAAAACAAAATGGCTGAAGGCAATAGCATAATGATTCAACTGTGGGACATCCCAAACACAGAAGCTGATGCAGTTGCCTTTCTGCAGGCTCAAAACATCCTCCCACATGTCAATCAATGTTTATGTGGTAAAGCTATGATACTTAGTAGACAAACTTGGCAGTTTGTGTGCTCACTAGTCTCCAAAGTCATTTCTGGCTGTTTGTTCTTTAAATTGTTGTAGGTAGTCAAATGTTGTTCAAAAATGGTAGACTTTCCACTTTTCAGCCAAAAAAGTTTTCTTATTAATTACAGTCATATGTCATTAATAAATTTATTTTTTCAATGAATCTGTTTTGTCATTGTGATTAATTTGTAAGGCAATCAATTCCAAAGTTTTTTTTTTTTGTTTTGGTGTTGTTCATTTGGTTTTTCTTTAAAGCTTTAATTTAATATTACAACCAGACTGTCAGTGTTGAAGGGTAGGGGGTGGAGGAAAGCAGGCCAGCCTAAAACAAAAAAAAAACAGTCTTTGATTCTTTATTGTAAATAAAAAGAAGGTGGCCTTGGGGGGGGGGGTAACTACTGTAATAAGAAGATAAACAAAAAGAAAAGGTGAAAGCAGGAAAATAAAAAAAACTGAGTCTGATTAATTACTGGGGAAAAAAGTCCGCTTTTTAGAGTACATTTGTTGTACTATTATTAAAAAAAAAAAGAAAGAAAGCCATCTCTGCTTAATTACTATCAAATAAATTATGCTTTTTGGAACACATTACCTGAACATTGTAAGCTAACTTACTGTTATTATCAAAAAAGGCATATTATTAAAAAGAAAACACACCACTTTTTGTTAAGAATAATAAAAAAAAAAAAATAGCTTTTTTTAAAACATGTAATATAATTACAAAAAAAAGCCCTCATGTAAGATAATTAAAAAAAATAATTACCAAAAAAAAAAAACACTGCTTTTTTAAAAAAAGTAAAAAAAAAATAAGAATAAGATACTTACTTTTTAAAGAAAAATAAAGGCATATTATTTCAAAAACATCACTTTTTTATTAAAAAAAAAAAAGGTGCTTTTTAAAAAAACAAAAAAAAAACGTACATTTTTAAGAAAAGAAAGCTGTATTAAAAGATAATATAAATTGTTTAAGAGTCAGCAGGCCTGGGAACATTATATCGCTATGTTTTTGCACAGAAACAGCACCACCAAATGATGTACAGTGGCTATTTAACAAGTACCAACTAATCAAAGTATAGAGATACAACAATGGATACTGATTTAGTATGTGTTCACAGCTATTTTGAATTATAAGAATCACTCAAAACCCATGCTGACACATCCAAGTGATAAACGACATTGATTGATCTACACGCGGTCACAACCTGATCATTCGTTACAAAAATGCAATTTTCATCAATAATATAAAAAATGCAATGTTTGTAGTTATACTTTATCTAATCACATGTCTAAAAAAATAAAATGTGAAATGATAATTAAAATAGCAAACAAGATAAAGTAAATGTGAAATGATAATTAAACTAGCAAGTGTAAATTGCCTTTTGATTTTTGAAATATTGATGTAAATTGGGATAACAAATGGTCAGGAGTAGATTGCTTAAAGATAAAGTAAATATGAAATGATAATTAAGGTAGAAAACATAAATTGCCTTTTGATTTTTGAAATATTGATTTAAATTGCAATAATGAATGGTCATGAGTAGATTGCTTAAAGTAAATGTGAAATGATAATTAAAGTAGAAAATATAAATTGCCTTTTGATTTATTTCATAGGGTTATAGCAAACATAAATTGCTTTTGGATTTTTAAAATACTGATGTAAATTATGATAACAAATAATCATGAGTACATTGCTTAAAGATAAAGTAAATGGGAAATGATAATTAAAGTAGACAACATATGTTAATTTAAAATATTTGCAAAAATTGGTTTTTGATTTTTTGCATTTTAGTCACATGATTAGATAAAGTATAACTGTATGAAAGTTGCGTTTTCATTTTTTAATTATTGCTGAAAATTGTAAAATTTGCATTTTAATTTTTTAGTTTAAAGTATAATGTATAAAAAAATAGTGTTTTTTTATTTTATTATTGGTGAAAATTGCGATTTTGTAATGAATGGTTGGGTCATGACAATGTGTAAATTGATCAATGTCATTTATCACTTGGATGCATCAGCATGAGTTTTGGGTGATTCTTATTATTCAAAATGGCCATGAGTGCATACAAAATCAGCACACAACAATGAATACAGAGTTCAGATATACAACATTTTTATCTTACATCAAGACTTATAAGATTACAATGACCTGTACAAAGCTTTGTGATTTATTTGCTATCTAAGCAGTATATTTTTTTGAACAGCATCTCCACCTTTTTGCTTGATGTAAAACAGGATGTTGAACAACAATTATACTTTTGTAGCCTTGACAAAAGTTAGAAATTGTTTATTGGGATTGGAATTGCCTAAGTGTTGACTGGTTTTTAATGACACTTATAAACCCATTTAGCCTTGCACATTATTACACTTATTATTTAAGTAAAACTTTGGGTGCAATTTGAAATTTATAATTGCTGTTTGTAATGTCATAATCGCCTATTTATTAGTCTGCATTCAGAAAGGTTTTATTTACCTGCTTAAAGAAATTTATTTAAACTTATCTGTGTCAATAATTTCAATCTCTGTGGTCAAGTTGCAATCTTCTGTGTGTATATAAGTATGTTATACCATTAATAAGGATGGGATTCCACCCTTATTGTTAAAAAGAGATTGCCTTAACAATAGTTAGAAATTGTTGATTGTTATTGATATTGGGATTGTCTAAGTGATTTCTGGTTTTTAATGATATATATATATATATATATATATATATATATATATATATATATATATATAACTATTCAAAACAATACAATAATTAATACAGTAACAATATTTTAAACAAATATATACCAATTTAATAGAAGTACTTTCAACTATCTATGTAGTCGTTGTCAACTAGACTCAAATTGTATTAGAAAAACCCGTTACAAATGTAAACAAAAGCAATACGTCATACATCAATTTTCCCACAATTCATTAATTTTTATATTGGCTGTCTGTCTATTTATCAACTGTTGCTTTTCACTTTTTATTAACATAGCTTCTTTAATTTTGCGTTTATTATTATTTCTTTCAATACACAGAATTTTAACTTTATTAAAATCAAAATCAAAACCATAATTACATGTTACATTATGATCAAAAAATACTGATGGTGATACATCATCATTTCTAACATTCTCTTGTCTTGATTTTTGCACTCGTTTATATAATAACAAATGCTCCCTTGATCTTTTCTCCAATGTACATCGAGATTCCCCAATATAAGCCTTTCCACAAAAACATAGCCATTTATATATTGCACAACTTTGATTTAAAATACCACACCTATTTTTTGAATTATTTATTAATCTATTTAAATTAGGAGTAGTATAAAATGCAACTCGACATATATTTTTATATATCTGTTTTATAAATTTAACCTGTTCATTACAAATAAATGGTATTGATATCCAAGTATATTTTATTTTATCAATATCTATAGCATCTAAAATATTTCTATTATTATTAAACTTAGTAACAATATTATAAATTAATTTATGATCATATCCAACATTTAACAAATCCATAATAAATACATTTATGTTACTTATTTTATCAGAACTATATTTACATAATTTATTATTCCTAAATAAAAATGATTTTAAACTGGATAATTTATGTGCAATTGGCACATTTGAATACCAAGGAATATATCCTCTTTTTTCAATATCTTTTATTACCATACAATAATCTAATTTATTTTTATGGTTTTGATTTTGATTTTAATAAAGTTAAAATTCTGTGTATTGAAAGAAATAATAATAAACGCAAAATTAAAGAAGCTATGTTAATAAAAAGTGAAAAGCAACAGTTGATAAATAGACAGACAGCCAATATAAAAATTAATGAATTGTGGGAAAATTGATGTATGACGTATTGCTTTTGTTTACATTTGTAACGGTTTTTTCTAATACAATTTGAGTCTAGTTGACAACGACTACATAGATAGTTGAAAGTACTTCTATTAAATTGGTATATATTTGTTTAAAATATTGTTACTGTATTAATTATTGTATTGTTTTGAATAGTTATATATATTTTATTATAATTGGAATACAGACATTGATTAATAATTTACATATATATATATATATATATAAATATATTGATATATATATATATATATCTACAATATATATAATACATAAACTATGTTGTAATCATCTTCTCTAAAGTATACTTGACTAGGAGACAAAAATAGTGTAAACTATTAACACTCAAGGAAATATGATAAGAACACATTCTATTGTTCTATAATTATTTGTAACGCATTAGCATATTACAGTTCCTCATTACTAATCACAGTTAATTATTTTTAAGTTCATTTTCTCCATACTCATTTATTTACATTATTTTTAGCGATTTAAATTATTTACTTATACACATTAGTATTTATATTATAATTTTGTAGAAATAAATTAATCTTCACACATGCACTATTAGATTAAATTTATGTGCACTCACATGACAATAAGTGATTTAAAAACATAAGTATAACATTTATGTTTTGAGCTTATTCTTATATAATTCAATTTTTAATGATGGTGCTTAAATCAGGGTTTGAACTTATTGATGAGTAAATGCTCACAAATTTAATCCAATAGTGCATATATGAAGATTAATTTCCTTCCACAAGATTACAATTATATAAATCATTAAATTATTTATTTACATATTTATACTATAAGTGAACATAGCATTATTATAAAGTAGCAGTTTAAAATTAATTCAGTTTCTCACAAGCCATTGCCTTGGAAAGTATAACAACTCATTGACATAGAAAATATATAATTTTGCTTTTCCCCTCCCAACTGAATGATTAATATACAAGTACTGATTGAATTATTATTCTGATGTTGTTATTAATATGGTGAATATAACAAAGTGCAGATTTTTAGTATTTATAATTGTTTGGTGTCTTTTCATGATTCCTTGCAATATTTTCTGATAGTTAGGAAGAAATTTATGTAATGTCTTTTTGTTGTGTGTATATATATATGTATGTGTGTGTGCGTGTGTCTGGATATGTGTAATAATTGATAATAATGATTACAATAAATTAATAGTAAAGAAATATATATATATAAAATAATATTGTTAACCAATTACTTTTTCAATATATAATCTTCAACAGTCTTACATTTAATACTAATTTTATATATTTTCATTTTGATAACATATCAAGAATGTAGAAATTTTAATACAAAGTTTTAATGAATGTATTCAACTATAATATCTATGATATCAGATGCTAAACTCAAACCACTTTAGGATCTATTAGTATTTGTTAATAGAATGAATAATCTTTACACATGAGATTTAATTATTAGACGCTGCCTAACTAGAAAGATGTACTTCCTTGTAAAATAAACTAATGATTCATCAAACAATATGTCAAATGTTTTGGTATAGACAGCTTTTTCTCTGTATTTATTTTCTCTCTCTCAACTTTTTATATTTTATCTTACTGTTTTCAGCACTTCAGCTAGTATGTGGTCTTATCATGGTCTTATCATAAATCTATTATGCTGTTGATCACCTTTCTGTACTAATTATGGCAATGAGTTTAACTATTTGTGAAATCTCAGTTTCATTATTAATGCATGCAATAATTATGACTCAGTCAGTATTGATGAAGCCAAATTTAGCAGGCTGGGAGTTTTTAAATAGTATCTTACATGAAAAAAATTAATCATTTACAACTACTATACAATTTATGGTACTTTCTGAAAAGACTAGTGTTTGATGTTATCATCTTGGATAAATATGTTAAACATTAGTAGTAATCTTTTTATTAGGTTATAAATTATTGTTTATATCTTTAGTTCAGAAATAAACTTTAAACTTAATTAAAAGATTTATATATCAATTATTAAATCCCAACACAAATGCTATTCATTACATTTCTTTCTCTTTCTCTTCTCATTCATGATATATTCGATATGCAACAAAATTTGCAAATTTTATAGATCTTTAAGAAGTGTGAATAAAGACTGATGATGATTTTTATCTGCCAAGAAAAAATATTTTGCTTTTTTCTTATAACTTTATCAATATATTTTAAACCATTAAACATCACATGAGGCAATGGATGGGGATTTTATGCACAAGCCTTCTGGCATCCATTGATTACTCTGGCTTGCACTGACTGGCCCTACTGATGGAGAGTTTGGCCTGGTTTAATATATTTTAGAGGTGTACCAAGTTGAAAGTTTTATTGTATATCAAATATATCACAGATCAGTTTTTTAAAAAAGGGAACAGTTAAATAAAACATATTTATGCTGTATTTAATAGGTGTTATTTTAATTTTTAAGTGAAATTAAAATTATATCCGATCTGAAAAATTAAACAGTAATTTATAGCCTTAACATAATCACCCAAGATGATATCATCAGAAATGACTTTACTCAAATAATGTCACTCTTTGTATATTTAATTATAGTAATCAACTATGAATATTGTGATGATCGCACATACTGCGATCACACATATAGATATTTAACATTTAAAGAATATTAAATATTAAACCACTAAACATCACATGATCAATATTAAATATTGTGTTTGGAATACTAAAAAGTGAGTTTAAAAAAATTATAAACAAAGAAATGTTTTAATTAAGAAAAGAGAGGGAATTAGAATCGAAAAGATTCTTATCTTTTACCCTCCAAAGTCAAGATTTTGTGAAATGAAAAATAAGTAAAGTTAGAAATATTGAAATTGTACATTAGAAAATTAATAGTAATAAAGAAATATAAATGAAAGACAAACTAAAATATGATGTATAGGAAAAAGTAAAGTTTGAAGAGTTTAAATAAGAGTAAAATAGAAATTTAAAACATGACCAAAAGATAAGGATCTGGGTCATAAAAGTACACATTTGACGATAAAATGAAATGCGTGTATGGAGTATATATGGGGTGGGATGAAGACAGCAATAATTAATGCTTGTCAAAATAAAATAAAAAAACATTTATTAAAATCTGTTTAATTAAAAAAAGAAATAAATAAATGCAATAGTGCTACAAAATTATGTAAAAGTAAATCTATAGAAATGGCTGAAGGCACATTCAGAAAAGGAAAGGTGTGAATAAAAGCTAAAAACAAAGGATCGAAAGGACAAAGATTTGTGGAATTTTTTAATTAAAAAGTTTCAGTATAATTATTAGAGTTGGAGACTTCTTGTTGAGAGGTTGGTGGAAAGACTGCTCCGATAATAAGCAGCCATAATTAACAAGATATGATTTCTAACATCAAGAATGGCTGGCTAAGGGCCGTCGTGATTGCTTGCCGATCCAGACTCACTGTGCTCTAATGGTTCCCATCTAGATGTAACAACTGCCGATGTAGTGCCTGCCGGAGGATTCGTTTTGCCTGTTCCTTGATGTCCTAAATGCGGAGGAGTTCCCACAACCAAAATCTAACTTAAGAGCGACCGTTCCTTGCTAAAGAAGTGGATAAATTCCATGTGGCAGTCAGCAAGACTTCAAGTTAATTCAGAGACTTAATAACCTAGGTAAATATGTATACTACATTTTATATTCCCTGTGCACATACCTTTAATTTAGTCAATGGCCAAACTCTTACTTTGAATGATAAAGACATTCTTTAACTTTTTTATATATACCCGGAATGACGATTTATAAATGTACAATCATTGATAGGATCTTTTTATTTTATTTTTACTCGTAGCATTATAGCAAATAATCTGTTTTATTGTGTGTAAATGATTTAAAGTATTTCTTTTGTTGTTTAATTTATTCTATTAAATATATTTATTATTGATTTAAATCTGTTTCGTCTCGTTCTTCGCCGCTCCAAAAAGTAATATAGTCTTAGGGTTTGGGAAATAATTATTACTCATTTTGAATACTGAATTAACACATGAAGCTAGTGGTGCAGTATTTTGATCCCATTAAAATTTATAAATATCCAAGCGCTGTAACTCTGTTAAATCTTACAGCAATCGAGAGACAGTTGACTGGAAAAAATAACCTGGGGCTATAGGTTCAGTCAAGTACAAATATAGACTCATTTATATCCGTATGTTCTCTCTGCTTGTGGTAGCGGAAAGTGGATGATCTTGAATTTTAAGAATTCCTCATTATATATAGATAAAAGGGAAGTTAAGCTTTCGATCGGCGGGTTTCCGTTACAATATATACCAAACTATAGTGATGAAGATATGTGTAGGAAAGGATCTGGTCGAATTGGTAAAGGGCTGATTCTGCCAGGAATGCACCTTGATAATTATTTGATTTTTTAATGTTGTTATTCATATATTTTAAAAGTATATAGAGTATGAAAGTTGTATTGTAAATTAATTTATTACTTAAGGAAAGTTACTATTGGTATTCAAACATCTCACAATGTTCTAAATAACAAATTATCTGGTTATTTACCCTATATAATTTATGACAATAACAGAGTGATGGATTTAAGAGCTAAATATGTTTGAATCAAAGCTCAATTTGTCACATCTGGTACTAGTATGTCTTCTGACCTTCCAAGCAACTGATTATTTATTTATTTTTCATTTTATTTTTTTATATTATGATATAGTTTTTGTTTATTTTATTTCATTTAAATAAAAAAAAATAATAACTTTACAAAAATATATATATATACACAACGGATTTTGGCAATTAGTATTAATTAGACTATATTTTGATGACTTTTTAAACTCTCATAATAAAAATAATTATGATAATTATTAAATTCGAAAAACTTTTTTTTAATTTTTAAGTTGCAACATGTGCATTGGCTTAATCGCTAATATTACTATTACATAAAAGTAATAATAAAAATTTGGACAGTCTAGATTCTAAAACATGTTAATTATAAGTATGTAACAAGAGACCATTTAAATATTAAAGTATTGTTTGTAACTGAAATATTTTAGAGTATTATACAGATTTGTTAGCAAAAATAAATTTACCTGGATTTAGATAATAAGGGTAAGCTAAAGGATTTTAAAACTATAGTCAATTATTTACATCATTAGTAACTGTCTTCAATGTTTATAATTTTCACTCATTAAATGTGTCAAATAAATATAACACTATCTTATTTTTTAATAATATAGATGTGTTTTATGAAAAATTGATTCTACAACTGAAAATAAATAATATTGAACATTAATTTAAGAAAATGATTATAAGGAAAATGTATTTATCTTTCAATGAATTTCTGACTAATATTTGTAAATTAGTTATCTTTTCTAAATTGTTTTCATTCATTAATAATCATTCATAAGAAAACATGGCCATTCCCGTTCAGAAGAAAGGAAAGAAAACTAAAGGCTATAAGAGTTTGAAAAATTATACTATCTATTCTATGAATCATAAATATATTTAGAAACATTTCTTTTTGAAAGAATTGATACAATAGTATCTAATTATGACCATCTATTTATTTTTTCTCAGCACCAGAATGCAATTAATATTGCATCTTTTTAGAACATTTCTGAAGAAAATTGGGTTATTATTCATTCACTATACATATCTAAACTAATAAAAATGTACTTTACAGTAATAGTTTTAATATTATTTCATTCAGAAAGATGAAGTCATAATAACTATTGTTCACTATAAACTCATCAACACTCCTTTAACACTTTAAGCAAATAATTTTATTTATTAAACAGTTTCGACTATACTAGCAGTCTTCATCAGATCTACAACATAAAAAATTAGACAAATATTATATCAATACAACCAAAATTATTATTCTTCATATTCTCATATAAAATTATAATAAAACAAAATAATATAAAGCAAAAACAACTTAATCCAAAACCTTTCAAACAAAATTTTCCCAAATCTTTTAAAAACCCAAAACATAAAAACTAAACTATATAAAAAATATATATATAATAAAAAAATAATAAAATAAAAAAAATAATAAAATAACTATCGTTATGATTTTGCTTCTGAGTTTTCAGAATCTTACATGCATCTTTAAATATATATATATAAAATTCCATGTTTTTATATTATAGGGATAGTTAAGGCTATAGTTCTTATACAATGAATTGGACAAAATAGTATCTTTTATACACCTAAATTTTGTTGAGTCAGTTTTACCACTATAAACATACATTCCCTATTTTGCCATATTAAATGCAGCAGCAAATTGGAATCTATGATGCAGATCAACATCTAATGTATGATTTTCATTTAAAAACCTACCAGAATATTTAAATTGAGTCATATGTTCATAATCATCCATGCTAATAGTTGCTAAAGATTTTTAAATAATTCCTGGGTGATATCATTTATGTTTTTTCAAAACATTAAAAACATTTTGTAGATGATCTTTTGAATTAGAAAAAGTAACACAATCATCAGTATATCATTAATTCAAATTTAAAAACTTCATCAACCTTATATTTTGATGACTATTTTATGAAAAAAAATTAATAAATTGTTCTGAAAACCACTTCCATGAAAATAAAAATCAAGATGTATTTATTGTGCATCCCTATTTAACACCAGTTCTCATTAGAAATTCTCAAAATTTCCATCTGCAATATTAGTACTTCTCATATGATCATATACAAATTATATAATATTGTAATGACTAGAATTACCGAATGTAGTTGTTTCAAATGCAGCCCACAAAAGAATATTAATTTCATACACACAAGAAATATGAGTTTAAAATGTGCTTGATGGAATGCTGAATACAAGATAAAATTGATCTATATTTCATTTAATAGCTATTTGATTCAATTTAAATAAAAGAAGATTGTTCCAGAATCTGGAAGATGATTAGAATTGAATTTAAGCTTCAACCTTTCTTAATACATATTCTTTAGTTTTGTTTTTATGTTATGTGCCTAAAAAAATAATAATATTATTACATCAAATTCTTCTTCACTTACCTTTTCCATCTTATTTCTACAAGCTATTTCCAATATAAGTCAGAATATCATGGATCTCTTTGATCTATGAATTAAAAGAAACTATTGCTAGAAAATGACATAAGAGAATATTAATTTGACAAATATAATTTCAGATTTATTATATACAAGCTATATGCAATTCTATTGTTTGCTGATACTTCAATGCATTCCTTTTAGATTTATATACAAAGATCTATAAATTTCTGAGATGTTATTTGTATTTTTATATCAGATTACCAGCAAAAATTTTAAGTTCACAAGATATATTATTTATTCATGACACTTGGTTTTAAATAAGCATGATTGTTTAGGTTATCAATTTACATTGTAGCTATAACAAATCCTTTAACCTTTAAGCAGTTTATACTTTTAGTTCTCAAGTGACACATATATGTACATATGTAAATGGCAGTTTGTACACTTATTAGTCCGTTCACATGAGCTTTTATTAAACACATTTTTTTCTCTCTGGTTGTTATAACCAATTTGGACTACATCAGACTTGTTATAGCTATAAATCCCCTTCCTTTAAGATGAGACAATGGGTTTTCATTTTTATTTGTATTCTTTTTATAAAACTTTTGACTTTTTATTTATTTCTCTAATTTTTTTTTCTTTTCCAAGTAATTTACTCATTGGCCTGTAAGGCTCAGAGGAAATGATGCAGTTTGAATATTTATGGAATTCATCAGCCTCTAAGTTTCAAAAGGAGGCAGAGTTTATTTTCACATGGTATTTATTAGCCTCTAAGACTCAAAAAGGAGCAAGGCTTTATCTTTATTTTGGTGTATTGTGGGTAGCTCATCAGAAGTCAAACTGGGATAATCTTTCTGGTGTTTATGCTTTAGCATACATCTTAATGTTCTATGATGAAATTTTTTATAGATCCTAGAGTTGAAATCTTACACATTTTTATAGCATTCAGTAGCAAGAAAATCTCTGCACATTATGAACATATGTATTCTGTAAAATGTTATTCATAAAATTGAAATTTTAAAAAAATAATTAGAGAAATGAATAAAAAATTAAAAGTTTTGTAGTAAGAATACAAATGAGAAATGAAAAGTTATACTGTCACAGTGTCTCATCTTAAAGAGAGTGGATATGTATCTATAACATATCTGATGTAGTCTAGATTGGTTATACTACAACAATGCAAAGGGAAAACATGTGTTTAATAAAAATTCAAGTGAACTGACTAATAAATATACAAACTGCTATTTACATGTATTGCTTAAGAAATAAAAGTGTAAATTGCCTACAGGTTAAAAGAAAAATTAGTTCATGTATATTATTAAAGATTAAGTATTATTTTGTAATATGTGAGAAACTAGGGGATGATAGTAACATGGTAAAGAAAGAAGAAAAAATTCTTTTGATACAAAAAAGAATTCAAATTCGAATTGTGTAGTTTTTTTAATAAAAAATCTGAATTTGAACCTGTTCTAGTTTGCCTTTCCTAAACTGAGTTTTGAATAAAATTTCCCATATTTCTACACTAAAATTGCATGAAAAGGCTAAAAATAAAATTACAATTTTGAAATTGATAATATTTTAGAAGTTGTGAGTAAAAATTTAAAAGCATTGAATTTTTCTACTTCTTACATTAAGAAATGTAAATAAAGAGAGAGGAAAGAGAAAAACTTTTTTTTTCCTATTCTTCTTTTATTTCACATATTTATAAAAAATATGATATAATGCACATAAAATTTGTATTCACAACATATTTTGAAAAGAGTAAATAGGATGTTTTTCAAAAAATATAATGTTGTAATGATGCAAAGATCATATATTCCCTAGCCAGTGACATATATGTTATTTAAAAACTGTTGTTTGAACAAATCAATTAGGTATAAATAGATCTGAAACAAGAAACTAGACACTATCATTCTAATTCTAGGAGTCCAACAGTTCATTCTGTACTGCTTTGCATTAGAGTGCAGTCTATGAAACCATGTTGCTGAGACCAATGCTGAAGAGAGAGACAACCCTCACTGATTAAAATGTTTTTCACTGCAAGCTGTATTTTACTGATTGTTTTTAAAGTATTTTTCAATACTCCAGTTACAATAATCAGTATGATGATTTTATTTAGAAGTCCATTACCATGTGTGCTAAATAACCCAAAACCATACCAGTCAAAATGCCTGAAAATGGAGTCAGAACCATAAATTAATGCTGGAGTTTGAAAAACAAGCTTGTGCAATGTCTTTATGCCATGAATGAAGAAATTGAGATTACTGTATAAATGATTCAATACCTACAGATTAGATAGTATACATCATATAATATCACCAGTGCTACTATATATGCACTCTCTAACATCATCATTGTTCAAGGAAAGACCATCATCAAACAAACTAATGAAGTTAACAGTAAAATATTAAAAGAACACTATCTAAAATAACATGGTTAGTGACTGTTTCAGTATTTAACATGGTGAGATCTTATCATTATAAATATTATAAGCCTTAAACTTAGATTAAAATTAAAATATCTTTTGCTGGTGTAATATTTAATATTTTTGTGTATGTGTTGAAAGTTGCAAATACATACACAACAGTTTTATTTATTAATTATTAATAAATTGTTACATTTTTTTTATTAATCCATTTAGTTTGTGATTGTAAGTCAATTTAAATATATACTTTTACATACATATGCTAGTTAATTTCTACAGTCGTGAGGAGGTGAACACGCTCAGATGGCGGTAATAATTAATGATGATTGCTCTTTAAAAAAATGTTTTTTTTCCTAAAGTAAACTTTCTTTTTATGAGTTTTGGCGCCTTTGAGTTTCTTTTTATTGAAAGTGAAAAACAAAATACTTTTGAGAGTATTTGTATTTTTAAATTATAAATTGTTATCTCCGTATTCTTTAATGTTATTATATATTTGAATTAAAATTTTTATTTGAATTTTATTAACCATTCAACTTATTATTTATTTGAATTAAAATTTACGATACTACTGTATACATGTTGAATATAGATTATTATATATCTTTGACATTATGGTATCCATGTTCTAACCTATCTTTCTTCTAATATAAATATAAATAACTGTCTAACTGGTATGAAATCCGTACTGTGAAAATTATACCATTACAATATATTATTTGTTTTCTTTGAATAACTCTCTTGGAAAATCTTATTATCTAATGATGCTATTTAAACAAATGATTAAACCAATTACAATTTAATAATTTTAAATAAATTCTACGCTATAATGTAAAATAAAATATTTTTATATAACAGCAATAATTGTATATATGTAAACAATAATAATACATAAAAGCTCTTGTCAGCAAACATTGATTTTTGCCCTTTTCAATGTGCTGGAACTATACAATCTTCTTTGCATAACTATTTATTCACTATAATATTAATTACTTTCTTTACTTGAATATAACACATTAGAATGTGTGAACACATCACACAGTTTTTCAACTTAACATGTATATATAAATGTTTATAAGTTTGGATACAATGTTTTGGAACTAATTTTTTTTTTAATATTTTATGATTTTACATGTTCTTAATCTTACTAATTGGATATTGAATATTTGTTCATATTATATGACCAAATTTAAATATACCAGAGATAAAATACTTCACAGACAAAGTTAATTAATAAAATTGTAGTTATGATTATGTCATCAAACAATATCCATTAAATAAAAATAAATACATAAGAAAATTTTCAATGATCTTCATTTAATACTCAAGCCATAACTTGTATAAAATAACACAAAAATCTTCAGGAGCATGTATAACTGCATCCTCCAATAATCGTAAATCTATTATCTTAAATATCTCATTATGGCTCATAGTACAAGGAATGTTAACTATCCATAACAAAAAGTATAAATAAATCAATGGTAAATTCTCCTCTAAACTATTACGAATTAACATAGCTAATAATAAATGTATTTAATAACATCAAATGATAAATGGCTCAATTATAATAAATATTCTTCTAAAACATGAACACAGATACAGTTCTGCATTTCACAGCTTAAATCATTCTATGAGAATCTAATATATATTATATCTCAACTATATACAACATTGACAATAAAGAATAAATTCTCAATACTCTATATTTTCTTTCTCTTTAACTATGAATAACAGAATTATAAACAGTTTTACAGATTTTATTTACCATTAAAACTTTAAAAAAAACTCATAACATTTGTATTATATCTAAATAATAATAATAATATTCATTTCTATAGATATATATACTTAATTGGATTAAATTCTACATTATAAACTTATATATATTCACATATACTCACACATACTTATTCATGCTATAATGTTGAAGAATTTGACTTTAATAAATAAGAGATATATTTAATTCTTACTCAAACTGATTTTTTTTAATGATGCTATGTATAATGTAAATCTATTATTTAATCATCACATTTTAGAGTTCGCCAGGTGAACACATTTAATAAAACAAGCTCTTTTCATTGCCCTTTCAATTTCTTTAAAAATAATCCAAAATGGTACTTACACATTAGACCTGTTACACCTTTTCACATCTGTGGCATTCTGCCTGTAAATTTCTAACTTTGTGATCTTGTCAACTAAACCTGCAATCTCATCAAATAACATGAACACCAGAATTTCTGACAAACTTAATTATAAATTTGTATACAAAAATAATAAAAACATTTTACAATACTAAATAAAAACAGGTAATTGTTACTTTCTAAAATGGCACTTTATGACTTTCAAACCACTTGCACAAGGTACAGCATTCTGCCATAAAACAACACAGCCAGAAATTCCCAAAATTTATTTAAAATTCTGGCATAAAGTTACAAAATAGACACAAAGAAGATGGCACTTTCATTTGTTTTCTAGACAAGATTAAAAAAATAAGTTCACTTCATTGATTCTGTTTGAAAGAAAGTTTAGTAATTTTTTTTCCTACCAAGTGTATAAAACTGAAAAACTATAATCTGCTGGCTGCACAAAGAAATGGTTCTTTCATTTACATTCTGGATGATATTAAAACAAATCAGTCTATCTTATTGCTTTCATTTTAATAAAAGTTTAATAATTTTTTTTTTTTTTACATTTTGATAAAATTTTACTAATTTCTTTTTTTTGTTTTTTATAAAATAAATATAGATAGACATTTCTCAATCAAGATCCTATGCAGCCATTGTATTGCAAAAACATGTGCTTTAACACTCCATTTTTTAAAAATCTCAGTTAGACATAGGTATTTTTTGTCTGTCCATTTTTTTACTTTTCTGACATAGTTTTTAGATATAGTATTTTTTAAATTTGTTTTACTGTCCATTTTGTAGTTAATATACTTATTACTTTTGTAATTAATATAATTATTGAAGTTGTTTGATAGATTAATATTTTTTATTTTGTTTATTTAGTATTATTTTTTGGTAATTTTGCTTTGGTGTTCATTTTGTAATTTTATGCCAGAGTTAATGTATGAAGTATGTTATATTTTTTAATTTTAAGTAAAATTTGAGAATTTCTAAATATTTGTGATGCAGAATGCCAGTCCATGTGTGCAGTGGTAGTGGTGGTGGGGTTGATGGCATGAAGTGCAAATTTAAAAACTCACTACCTGTTTTTGTTTAGTATTGTAATGTGTTTTTATTATTTTTGTGTACAATTTTATATTTTTTGTATTGTTAAAATTGTACTTTTTTAGATTAAATCTGATATGAATAGTGTTACATATTAGAGCTGCTACACCTTTTCACACATATATTAGTCTAATTTTCTAAATCTTGTAAAAATGTTATGAAATAACATGTACCCATGATCCATTTTGACAAATTTATCACTTAAGTTTATCTGAAATTCAGATGTTTACATTATTTGATGATATCACATGATTAGAAAATTATTGGTGGACTGATACAAATGTGAAATTCCTTCATATTTCTTTTTAACATGTATTAAAATAATATCATTACATTTAAAAATTATACCTTAAATTTTATAAATCTAATATGGAAAATATTTTATTTCATTTTTAAACAAATATAATATCAAAACATAGTAAATTTACATTAAAGAATCATATCAAATTTTTAGATGACTAATTTATCTAAACCATGATTTAATGCTAATTATCTCTGAGTTACCTCTCTTTCTCCCTATTAAATCTTCCTGTATTTGAAATACATTTTGCCTTTTAAGAAATACATAAAAGAAAAACATGTCATAAAGATTACTATAAAGTAAAAAATAATATATTGAACAAGCTTAAACTAATAATAAGAAAAAAGTTAAATTACATTTACAATATATATATATAAATTATATTTACAATATATATATATATTGCAACAGGGTAGGCATAATCAAACCCTGTTGCGATAATTAAACAAATACGGATTCGTATACTTAACGCATTATTAAAAAAAAATATATCTTATTACTAACATTATTAAAAATATATATTACTTTACTAACAAAATTAATATTTACAGTTTGATGTGTAATCAACGGTCATTTGCGTGGTTGTACAGAATTGATTTAGTTATTTTAATTTAAAAAAAACTCATAGAAGAGGTATGGGGGGTTATACACTTGCTCTGATTTTTTTCTTTCTTTTGCCAAACCCAACTATACACATTGCTATGTATATGTGTGAGTGCGTTTTTGAACCATTAAAAATGAAAATTCACAAAATAAAAATAAAAAATATTTTGTTTGATAAACTTTTTAAATATATACATATTAAGTCAACAAAAGAACTTTAAATGTCAAGATGGAAGACTAATTTTGCAGAACAATGGAAGTAATTATTATAAAAATCGTGGAATGTCAAATACTAATTAAATATTATTTGGAAAGAAATAGGTGTAAAAAGCTTTTGTGGTACATTCCAACAAAGGCATATGGAATGTGAATGGAAATATAATTAAAAAGAAGAGTGAAAAGAAAGATAAGTTTGATAATTAAAGAAAAATTAAATTTATTATTTTAGTATAAGTTTGGAGGTAGAAGAAAGCAGACGGTCAATGTGATATACATTTTTGATAAAATATGGTCAGGCTGGGGTAGAGGCTTCAACGTGCGGAGGGTCCGAATCCTTTGCCCCCGAATGTATAGCAGCTGCCGATAGCGGAGAAGGGACGTCAAGCCCGGAGAATTCACCTCAATAAGCAACAATATTGAATCGCCAGAAGAGAAAGAAAATAAATAAATAAACAGACTTTAGCCATGGAACCCGAACTTCAAAGAAAAAAAAAAACAAAGTTCGTTCACTGACAAAAGACCGGAGATTCCATTTTCACCAAGAGGATTCGATCAATTCCCCAGAAAAACCAGGTATTTTCTTTCTAATTACATCTATATATGTCATTTTTAGTAAGCTTACTCCACGAATTTGAGAAAACTGTTTATTTGACACAATTGTGAACTTAAAATTTATTTTCTTTGCCCGGAGAGGTCAAACTATTTACTCCGGAATTTATTAGTGTATAAATTAGTCCAATTAAATCTTCAGTGCAAAATACATATAATAGCATATTTGTGTGTGTGGAAGTTTTGGAAAAAAGAGAAAGGAGAAAACAAAGAAAAAGAGAAAACTGATATGAATCTTTGATTTAAAAGAGAAAAGAGACACTAATTTAACTTAAGTAAATAATATATATATATATTTTTATACATACGTAAATATCATAGCTAATAAATGTATATAAAATGAATGGGTTTTTTTTTTGTTTTTGTTTTTATGTTATGAGTTTTTTTTTAAAAAAAAAAAAAAGGAGAGAGTTAGATCTACTGCCGGTAAATTTTACTACCAGACCTGAGCAGAGCTAGTCCAGAGGCATTTCCATATTGGTATTCCAGTTCTCCCAGCACAATTCTTATAGAAACATGGGATTGGCACTTGAGGTCATAAATTGATGCTCATAAATATGCTGGGGCAATAAAATGGAATAATTTAAGAATAAATATTCTTTTAAACCATTACGCATATACGTGTATCGTTATATATACATACACGCAATCGTACAAGACTACATATATGCGTAAAATACATATGGAAAACGGCTAATCCCATTACAATATATATATATATCAAACCAAACCTGCATAACACTATACTAGCAAAATAAAAATGCAAAAACCATAAAACAATACAATACTAGATTTATAAGATTAGAGAGGGTTGGGTTATTGGTTATGTTATTTCTCCATTGATGTGTGCTGTTTAAATTGATTATTTGGAGTGTAGTGTTATTAATCTGTTTTCATGTTCTATAAAATTATTTGTTAGGTATGTTGATGATTGTTTGTTTGTTATTCAGAAAGAGAAATTAGAAGAGTTTTTATGTGGATTGAATGCTTTTGATTCTAGTATTAAGTTTACAATTGAGGGGGGTAGTTTTGATTTTGTGTAATTAAAGTTTTTAGATTTAAATGTTGAGAAGGTTAATGATGTTTTATTTTGTAGTCATTTTATAAAACCTAAAAATTTGAGGAATATGATTAGGCCTGATAGTTATCAGCCTTTTATACATAAAAAATGTCTGTGTTGAATTTTTGTTGTAGGAATAGAAAACTTAATAATTTTAATAATAATGGTGATATTCAAAGAAGTCAATTTGCTGCTGAATATGTAGAATTGGGTTATAGTCATGATTTTATTTAAAAAATTGTATTTAATAATAATGTTTATAGTCATGATTGTGATGGTAAGAATTTTGTTGGCAAGGATAATGATTGTATGTCATTACCATTTAAGGCTTCAATTTATAATTTGGTTTATAAAAATAATCATTTGTTAGGTGGAATGAAGGTTGCATGAAAGAAAGGTTTATTGATAGTAGATCTATTCCTGGCATTGCTTATAAGATTCCATGTAGTTGTGGTAAGTTTTATGTAGGCCAGAATAAGTTTAACCTTAATGAAAGAATTAAGGTTCATATAAATAGAGTTAAACATAGGTATCTTAACTCAGCTTTATATATTCATGAATTGAATACAGATCATACAATATTGTTTGACAATGTTTCGGTTATTTTTTATGAAAAGGAGTTAAAAAGAAGAATAAAGGAGACTTTGATGATAAATCTTCTTGATTCTGAGGCTATCAATTTTATGAAGACTTCTTTTGATGTTAAGGGAAGGTGGAGTTTGAAGTAAATTGTGGGAAGGCTTAATTGTGTGTATATATTTGTTATTTCTTGTGGTTTGATTTTCACTTGAGAAGGTCTATTTGTAGTAGATGAAACCATGCTTGTGAAAGGATTTTGGTAAAATTTTGGATTTAATCTAGTATTGTATTGTTTTATGGTTTTTGCATATATATAAATGATTTTTTTCTTACTAGTTATAATGAAATAAATGTTTGTGTAAAAATCAATGACTTCTTTTAAATAGGTCTTTTCAAACTTGTGATGTAGCTTCTGGTTATATGTAGATTTTTCACATGACTTTTATACAGCAATATAAAATCATCTCTGAACTCTAAAGTATTTTAAATATTGTCAACAATCTTTTCAGACTTTTTTGCACAAACTTTTCTGGGTTTTGATGTACCTTTTTGTGTAATCACTGGAGAAATGTTGAATTGTGACTAAGCATATGAAGTAATATATAGGATATCACCTTAGAACTGGGATAGACGATTTTAAAAAAAGAGATCCAAAAAGTTTTTTAAATTATTCACTAATAATTTATGTTTTCCTTAATTAATATTTCACTTTGATTTAAAGTGACTTGGTTTGAATGTAGAATTAAATTTCTTTTTTTCTTGTACAAATTCCTTTTCATTAATTAATTTTTTTGTAGAGAAATCTCAAGAAAATTATTCATACTCTCAAATTTTAACTTATCACACAGTCATCATCATCATCATCATCAACCATTATCAATCCACTGCAGGATGAAGGTCTCTCCAAGTTTAATCCATCTTCTCCGATCTTTAGCTTCTCTTCTCCACAACACCCCTGCACATTTTCTTATTTCATCCATCCATCTCACATGTGGTCTCTTTCTGGGTCTTTTACAATCTCTTGGAATCCAGTTTAAAATTTCAATTGTCCATCTATTATCATCTCTTCTAGCAATATGTCCAGCCCAACTCCATTTCAATCTTTTAATTTTTTTAATAAGGTCAGTAACACCTGTTTGTTGTCTTACCCATACATTGCGTTTTCGATCTCTTCTTGTTACTCCCAACATACATCTCTCCATACTCCTTTGAGTGGTCTGAAGTCTCTGTATTGCTCTTCTATTAAGTGTCCAAGTCTCAGATCCATAAGTAAGAACTGGTAAAACACATTTGTAAAAACCATCCTTTTCAAACACATAGGCATATTTCCTTTTAGTATCAAGTTATTTCTACCAAAAGCACTCCAAACAAGTTTAATTCTATGATTAATTTCCTCCATTATATTTCCATCTGTATTAATAATTGACCAAGGTATTTGTAACTGTTAACTTCTTCTAATTCTTCATAATCAATCTTTATTTTCATATTTTGAGCAAATCGATTAAACATTACTTTAGTCTTTTTAACATTTATCTTTAGTCCTACTTTTCTACTTTCATCTGCTAACTCCTGCAACATTTCCTGCAGCTCTGAAGCATTATTTGCAAAAACAACTACATCATCTGTGAAATCTAAATGACTTAAATACTCTCCATTTACTTTCACTCCTTTAGTTTCCCATTTTAATCCACAAAATACTTCTTGCAGCACTGCTGTAAAGAGTTTTGGAGATATGGAGTCACCTTGTCTTGCACCTTTCTCAATGTTGATTTTTCCAGTATCATTATGTAATCTAATTGTTGCTATTGTATTTTTATAAATATTCTTTAAAATATGACAATATCCTGGATCTATATCTTGATGATCCAATGCTTTAATCACTGAAGAAATGTGTATAGAATTGAATACCTTTTCATAATCTACAAATCCAAAACATAATGACAACTCATATTCATTTGTCCTTTCTATGACTTCTCTCAATACCTGGATATGATCTATTGTACTAAAACCACTTTTAAATCCAGCTTGTTCTCTTGGTTGGTGGAAATCCAAAGTTCTCTGTAGACGAGTTGTAATTATCTTGGTAAAATTTTTATATAAAACTGATAAAAGGCTGATAGGTCTGTAATTTCTAGTATCTTCATTATCACCTTTTTTAAATATTAATATTATTACTGCATTCTTCCAATCTTCCAGTACATCTTTATCATTTAGACATTTGGTATATAACTTTGCTAAAATTGTTTCTATTTCTTCACCTGCTTCTTTTAATATATCAATTATAATTCCATCATTTCCTGGAGCCTTTCCTTTCTTCATACACTTAATTGCATGTCTCACTTCTTCATTTAAAATTCTGGGCAATTCGGAAGATGTAATAGATATAGGAGGTACTTGTTCTTTATTACTATATAATTCTTGATAAAAATCTTACCAATTTCATGATGTCATCTCTCTTTTTAGTAATAATTCCATCTTTTTTTCTTATTGCAGATATAAATTTCCTACCAATACCAAAATTTTGTTTAACATTTTTGAGACTTTTATTTTCTTCTACAGCTTTCCTTGCTATTTCACAGTTATACTTTCTTATATCATTTTCAACTCTTTTCTGTACCATTTTACAAAATTCGAGATATTCAATTCTTTTTAATACATCATTTTTGTATATCTTCATATTCCTTCTTTTCTTCATAAATTCTCTAGTCTCAGTAGAAATTTTATTAGTCAATTGCTGCTTTTTTCTACCAGCTATGTTTGTTGCAGTTTTTAAAAGTGTATCAGTTATTTTCATATTAATTTCATTCAAATCTGAATCATGTTCAAAATCTCCTAACACTTGAAACCTATTTGTAAGTTCTAATTTAAATTCATTAGAATGTTTCTGAAGATTAGGAATATCAACTGTAAATACTGTTTTTCTTAATAATTTTTGTCTCTCTAGTTTTACATTAACACGTAACTTACACCTTACTAATCGATGATCACTTCCTGTGTTAAATTTATTAAGAACATTACAATCTTGAAATATGTATTTTCTGTCAGTCAAAATATAATCCAATTCTGCTGTACCTTCATTTGGATGCTTCCATGTCCATTTCCTTTTAACATTTTTCTCAAAAAATGAATTCATAATATAAAGTTTTTCTTTTTCTGCAAACTCCACAAGTCTATGTCCTCTCTCATTTCTATTACCATAACCAAAATTACCTACAGCAATTTCATCTTTCATTTGTCTACCAATTCTAGCATTAAAGTCTCCCATAACAATTTTAAAATATTGTTTACTCTGATCAAAAGCTTTTTGTACATCCATATAAAAATCTTCTACTACTTCATCACTATGAGAACTTGTTGGGACATAAACCTGAATTATCTGCATTTGGTATCTGCTATTAAGTTGTATAACTAATCTTGCCACTCTGTCCGATACACCATCAATCTCCACAATATTGTTCTTCCACTTTTTATTTATAATGAATCCTACTCCACTTGTATTTCTAATATGTGTGCCTTTATAATAGAGTATATGTCCACTTTTTAAATCAATTGTTTCTTCTCCTTTTCTTCTAACTTCACAAAGTCCAATAATGTCCCATTTAATATAAGACAGTTCTTCTTCTAATTCTTGCAATCTTCCTTCACTTGAAAGTGATCTGCAGTTGTAAGTACCTAAATAAAAAGTCATCATCAAATGGCAGCCTGGATCCACAATCAGGGGATTTTTAGCACCCTCCGCCTTCGGCCACCAACTGCTGCCTTGGTTAGTGACTTTACAGCCTCCTGGGAATAAGGGCCATGCTTTATTTTTGTCTGTCATAATTGTATATATGTATTGGAAAAATATTTATCATTTACACAAACATTCATTCTCATTATCTGAACAAACTATTTTTTCTATTTATATAATTTTCACAATAATTAAGAGACAAAAACATTTAATCAATTAACAAACAAATTTCAAAATATTAAAACAATGGACTTTATATTCATTTCTATTTTTTTTACCTTATATAAAAACTCAAAATAACTTTTAAGTTTTCCTGAAAATTTGTGATGGTGTTATTTTTGCTGCATTTATATGACTATTTTCATCATCTAATATTAAGTATTAAATGTCTTTAGAAAAATTAATTTTATTTAAAATTTTCAGTTACATTCAACTGTTAGTAATAATACACAGATTTAGGAAAAAGTGGAGAAATCAGGAGAAACCTCAAAAATATAATATTTCTATGACTGTTATTTTTGGCAGAATGGCTCAGCTGACGAGGTTGTTACCTTAAAATTGAATATTGAAGTATCTAATGATTCAGGTTTGATCCCATGCTAGTATTGTCACTGATCAGGTCAGCAGTACCTGAAAATGACAGACTAATATCTCTCAAAATGTGCATATACTGACCTGTGTGCTATTACTTAAACAGTTGAATGTAATTGGAATATTTAAATAAAGTTAATTTTTCTAAAGACATTCAACACTTAATATTAGATGATAGAAATAGTCCAATTATAAATATAACTTATAATTGTTTTTCATTTCTATTTTCCAATCCTTACTAAATCTAATCAGTGAATTAATATTATTTGAAAAACATATTTAATTAGAATAAAAACTTGATAATGAAAATAAATAAATTCTTTTAAATCTCTTTTGATTTAGAATTTAAAATTAAAAAAATATATATTTAATTAATAGAAAAAATATTATCTAGAAGAATGATTTTAAAAATTAACTTATAATATTTATTTTTTAAAAAAGATATTTAAAAAATGTTAATTTTTTATTTATTAAATTAATGTATGAAAATTTTTAATTTTCACACACACACATAAATATTCAAATATGCACACAAATAATCTTTTGTGCATGTATATATATAATATTTGATCTTCAAATTAATATTAAGTCAAATAAAAGTTACATTTTTGTCTATATAATCTTATTTCCTTGATTTCTTTTTTTTAAATTAAGTTTAACATATCTATCTCCTATTCTTTTTCTATATTATTCCCGGAGATTCTTAGGAATGGTAATGAAGTACTCACTTTATTATGAATAAACCTTTGGTTAACAATTAGCTGATTTTAAACAATACCACAAATATTTTAAATTAGCTAAATCAAATCATTAATACTAATATAAAAATCTTTCTTTTGGTCACTCATTTTTTAAATATTTGCCTAACAAAAAAATATTTATGTCTTGCATTGGTGGTCGAGAGGTCAGTGTGACTGCCTTGCACTTGCAGGCAGTTGCCCGGGTTGCGGGTTCGCGTCCCAGCCGATGCTATGACACTTAAAATATATATATATATTTATAAAACTTATTTATTCACTAAAGCCATGCTGAGTTTATTATAATCATTCTCTTATGACTGAAAACAATTGTTCAGTAAACGTTTTGAAAATATTTTTGCTAATAATGACTTTCCATAATAATTATTGATTTCAAACGCTAATGAAGTAAAGCCTTAACTATTTCAGTAATAATTATTGTAGAATTTCTATATTTTTTATTGTTATAAATTGTAACAGAAACATTCTTAAAATTAGATAAAACTACTATTTGTAAAACTATTGTATGCACACAGAGGCAAAACTCCTATACAGTAGCCCCACTCAGCACAAAAATAAAGAATGGTGATCATATGATGTTTAGTTGTTTAAAACTATTGTAGTTAATATATTACCATCTTATTTAAAACTTCTCCAGTGTTCTATCAGAGCTGTAGCCTTTGCAGTTTTAATAATACAAAGAACTATTTTAATTATATTAATCTGTATATTTTTACCAAATCTAAATACATGGTATATAAAGATTCAACAACATTAAATCAATCCATGTAAATTCACAGAACCAATACCATTACTTCTAATAACTTTTGGGAAATATTTGAAATTCCTCAAACATCAGCATTAAAGTCTCCAATAGTAAAGGTGCAATCCTTTAATGATATTGATGTAATAATACTATCCAACAAATATCTAAAGCTTTCTTCTCCTGAACTTTCTGAATCTAATATTACATATGCATTAGTAAAATTGGAAGAAGCTTTTCTTTTTGCAAACATCAATTCATATATTATTACAAATAGGAATCCAAGAAAATAAAATTCTGAACTAACATCACAGCAAATTTAGCATTATGTCATCTCCTTTTACTTCTAAATTTCTTTTTAGACATTTAGTTTTTCAATTATACTTTTTTTTAAAAAGAAAATAAATTTTAATAAAAGCAAATAAATATTTCCTTAAATATCAGAGGTATCCCATGTTCAGTTTTTGAAGATATAATATCAAGAAAATTTTTATCTTCCATATATTTGTATTTGTCTTTATAACTTCCACTGTCTACTAATATATCATTATTATTATTACTAATACAACTTCTTCTACTGCTTTAATGAGCAATAATGAAACCCATCATATTGTTTTTTTTTTTTTTAAATTTCAATCTCATTCATAATAGCAGGAATTTCATAATACATATTTCCAAAGGTAGAATCATTTTCCAGGTGTTACTATTGTTTCAAATATTTTTCCAAGACAACTCATTATAGTGTGCACTGCACTTTACAAATATCTAACTAAGAAATTCCAGATTATTAATAAATATTCTCATCACTATTATTTCAGTGCAGAATATTTTTGAATATTAAAAAAAAAGTTATGTGAGAAAATTGCTTTATATAGTATAAAAATCTGGTTTCATAAACATACTCCTATTATCAGAATTAATTAAAAAAGAAAATTAAAAGCATGCGAATTTCATATAGACCAAACTTCTACCAGTTGAAGTGATATAGATTATTAGAGTAGAAAAAAATAGATTGGCAAAAAGAAATAAAGTAGGCAGGAATCTGATGTTCTTACAATATCCACCATTTGTGCACCTCATGTTTAGCATGTTATTAAATTACTATATATCATTGCTAATTCTATTACATAATTACTTTTTAAGGTAAAACTGACTATAATGGTGACAACTATTCACCCTCTATTTTTAAAAAATTGAACTACATTTTTTTCATACTATGTAATTGTAAAGTATATTTGGCAATTATAATGTAATCGGGCTTGGCCACTTGATGGTGTTGTTGGCAGTCAAAAACAATGCAATACAATGTTCGGGGCTGCATTATATTTTTAAATCGAATCGCTGTTTTTTTTTTGGTTATTAATTTATTGATTGCTATAACTTTTTTTTCATACCTTTTTATTAAAAAAGTTGTTTAATTTTAATTTTGTATTGTTTTTGGACAAAGCTGCTACTCTGCGATGTCTATTATAGCGATGTCTTTCATTTAATTGTTGGTAAACGGCAACCTTTTTTTTTTATTTTTAAATCGCTGTTTTTGTACAAAGCTGCTACTCTGCGATATCTATTTAGCGATGTTTTTCGCTTAATTATTGGTGAACGACAACCTTTTTTTTAATTTTTAAATCACTGTTTTTGGACAAAGCTGCTACTCTGCGATGTCTTTTGCTTAATTATTGCTTTCTACATAACAAAACAACTGTGTAGGATTAGTTTTAGGGTTAATTTAGGGTTAGGTTTAGGGTTAGTTTTAGGGTTAGTTAGGGTTAGTTTTAGGGTTAGTTTTAGGGTTAGGTTTAGGGTTAGTTTTAGGGTTAGTGTTCTGTTTTTTGTAATGCTAAAATAAAAGATATCAAAATTGTAATCTTAGTCGGACAAAAGAAAAAAACTCAAACTTTTTTAAACAACAACAAAAACATATAAATGTCTTATTTACTTATTAAACATGTTTATAATATGTGCTTTCTATGAAATTTACAAAAAAATGTGTATATTTTTATTGGACAGCAGAAATACTTAGCTTCTGTTGTCGGCAACTGCGGAAAAAGTTGATCATCCATTTTATCAACTACGTGGTATTTCACCTGAAAACAAGATTTCGCAGGCGATATCAGCCGAATTCTTTTTTACCTACCCTAGGCAAGCTTTTACACCTTACACATTCTCTAAACAAGGGTGTGGCCATTTAGAAAATTACTATAAATTCATGTTTATTAAATAAATTATAAATACAAATATTGTGTAACGTATATTGTAAAAATTTGACTAATCCAATGAAACACACATATATATCAAACTGTAAATGAAAGATAAGTGTGTGGATTCATAATAACTGTCACGAAAGAAATAGGCCGTATTATTTCTGCGTTACGCATCATAAACGGCCTTCTAATGGCTAAGACAAACATAGATGTTTTCTATAGCAGTAAGTCAGGCCTTGTAAATGACATTTGTTAGGTGTTTTGGTGAGCCAGAATGCCATCAAGTGGCCAAGCCCGATTACTTTATAAGTACCATATATTTAACTATAAATATATTTTTTATATGAAGGTTAATAAAAAAATAAAAATAAAAACTTACATTTTTATGTGCAATTTTGAGCTAGGTTATAAACTATTAAATATTAATGTTCACATGTGGCTAATATATCACCAACATACATCCATAAGAAGTGGGCCATTTTTTTCTGAAGCCATCTGACTTTGAATACCATTGTTCATATAACATTTTATTGTTTGAATAATTTGCCAATGCACTTTATTGTTCACGAGATTAATGTTAGCAAATGAGTGATCATAGACTGGTGTAATTTTTTCCGGAAAGAATGTGCTACATACAGCACTTGTCGGTGGATT
Organism: Epiperipatus broadwayi; assembly: GCA_028023455.1. Classification (NCBI taxonomy): domain Eukaryota; kingdom Metazoa; phylum Onychophora; class Udeonychophora; order Euonychophora; family Peripatidae; genus Epiperipatus; species Epiperipatus broadwayi. Next base: position 374,548 of record JAQFVV010006410.1, read on the forward strand.
TGATGACAACAGCGAACCATGGATAGTGGAGATCAATGAGTCATATTTCTTTCGCTGAAAACACCATAGGGGGCAATGAGAGAAGGTTATTGAGTATTCAATGGGATAGAGAGAGGGTCAAGAAAGTATTTTTTAACAGAAATTGAAGATAAATCAGCTGCTACTCTGGAACTGCTCATACAATAATACATTTTACCTGGTACACATATAATCACTGATAGCTGGTGTGCATATAATGGTATATACTTCACTCTGTTGTCATCCATCAACACAACTTTGTTGACCCAGATGATGAACTTATCCACACTAATAATATGGAAAATATGTGGATGAGAGCAAAGTGTAATTTAAAATACCAATTTGGTACTAGCAGAACTTTGTTTCCATCCTACCCATAGGAATTTGCATTTAGAGGTATGCACGAAAATGCCACTATTTTCGGAATTTCCTCGTGCATAACTCAAAATTACACATAAAAATGTAAGTTTTTTTTTATTAACCTTCATGTAAAAAATACATTTATAGTTAGATATACTTTACAATTACATAGTATGAATTAAATATAGTTCAATTTTTTAAAAACAGAGGGCGAAAAGTTGTAACTAAATCAGTTTTACCCTTTTTAAATTTGGTATTAATAACATTATAGGTAGTAATTAGTATTTTGAAACTCTCATAATATGCTAATAATATAAATATTTTTGATTTTATATACATGAAAATATTGATTTAACTCATCAAAATCTAGTCATAATAGCAATGCAGTCAGTCAAAGAACTATAGAAAAATAAATCTAAACTAAACTTTTTGTTAAATCTGTCAGCTATCAATTTATTAAAAAAAAGTTTGTTTATTTTAGAAGTACTCAATTTTAATTTAGCAATGAATGATGGAAATTTTTTTGAAAGTTTGAGAATAATTTTTTACTCTGTTTCCAACTGCCAAAAAACAGTTTTAAGCCATTGTATTTGAGGTTCAGTGATTTTTTTTAAGCCATCAAGGATTACTCAATTTTAATTATTAAAAAAAAATATTATTAAGACAACAACAACACATGCTGTACAGTAATAATATGCATCTAACGGCAAATAAGATAACTAAACCGTAATTACTATATAAAAAAGTATTTTTCTAGCAATTTATAAATTTAATCCTTATTAGATATATTGAATCATTATATATATATATCTAGTTGATCATATTAATTTCTATATTTTGATTAATATTTTAAAAAAAATTCGAATCCTTTATTAGTTATGATGAAAGAAATACCTGCTATATTTAGTCGGATATCAAATTTTGAATTTTTATCCATTTTTAAATATCTTGTTAGCTTTTTTAAATAGAAAAATGGTATTAGATTTTGAGATGCAGCATATACTTTAATGCGCTGCAGATGTTTTAAAAAGTTAAAAAAAGAAAGTACTGTATTTCATTGCTGAGAAAGAACTACTGTAAGTAAATAAACTATACAGAGAGCAATTATTTTTAAAAAAATCAAACAAATTAAACTTTCTTTTTACTTTTTCGATGCTTTTTATTAAATGAAAATTAATCCATCTGACAGTTTTGATTGCCAGTAATCTTCCTCAGAGCTACAAAACATATATAAATATACAAATATTTAATCATATAAAGATATGTTTTGTAGCTCTCTGAAGAAGGTTGCTGGACAATTGAAACTATCAGATGAATTATTTTTAATTTAATAAAATAAGCATTGAAAAAAGTAAAAAAAAGATATGATTTAAACCACTATACATTATATGATCACCATTCTTTATGCTTATACAAGCTATTTAACACAGAGACAAAAGTCCCCATACAATAGTGCCACTCAGTGTAAGCTAGAGTAATCAATGGATGTAGAAAGGTTTGTGCATAAAATCCCTATCTATTGCCTACTCATCCTATATCCCCAGCCTATTTTCTAGCTTGCAGCTTTCATCAGTGAGGAGTCTCGGATCTGAGAGCACTGCATGTAGACCTTAGAATCTAATGCAACTCTCCAGCAGCCACCTTTTACCTTATTAGCTAACTTATAAAGCTTTGAGTCCAAAATGAAAACCCAGTAATGTTTTCAATTCAAGCTCATTAGCTTATATAGTCATATTCCTCACTGATGAAAGCCACAAGCTAGAAACTACTCTGGGGATATTGGATGAGTAGGCACTAGATAGGAATTTTATGCACAAATCTTCCTGAATCCATAGATTACTCTGGCCTGCACTGAGTGGTGAGTTATTGATAGAGATTTTTGCCTCTGTGTTAAAGATAAGATTTGTTTGATTTTTTATAATTTTATCAAAGTGAAACGAAAGATAAGCTACATTTTACTAATTTTATTGTATCAATACAGAATAAAAATATTAAACATTTTTAGTTAAGGATATTTTGTAAAATTTTAAAAATATTATGGCAAGATTATAAAGCCAATCAATATAATGTTCTCCAACTTGCTAGATGTGATTTTGTAAATTCATTATTGTAAAGACATATCTTTGTTAGATTGGACATGTAAAACAAATAAACAATACAAAATTACCAAAAAAAATATTTTATAGCTAACAAGAGCATGAATTTCATGGAGAAACCAGACTACATTTACATTATAAAATTTTATTTTAAAAATTATTTCAAAAACATTGTAATTAGATATGGTGTTGAGTTTGTCAGAAAGAAAAATTTACTGGAGAAAAAGTTAAAAGACTATAACAAAATAACAAACTGAACAATGAAATAGATGTTCTATTTATGAACAACATTGTGTTTTGCAGATTGTTTTTTATAATCATCGCAAAAAACTCATATTTTTTTTAAAAATTGGATAAGCCATATGTGCAAATGTTTGATGATGATATAGACGTAAATATCATTATCATAATTAGCAGCCTCTATTAAATAAGAATGGTCATTTTTACTTAAAAAAAAAAAAATATGAAGACAAAAAAAAAGGAAGTTATAGATGAGATTTGCGATGAGTACTCAAAACACTAGTATATTCACTTCTATTACTTGCTGATTATTTGACATCTTGGCATCTTTTTAATTTCCTCTCCAGAGAACGTTTCTATCATCTTGCTTAATTTTAGCTCTCCATTGCAAATTTATATATATGTTAGGTAAGCGAAAATAATTTCTGAACCTTTTTTTTTGTCACTTAATGCAGCCAATTAAATGTAGTAATGGCGAAAAAATAATTTAGTACCTGAACAAATCAATTTTTCAAGAAATATTTTTTATTCCATTAGAAAATAGTTTATCTCCTATCAAAATTAACTGATAACTAACTTTCGGAAATTAATTATTTTATAGAGAAATTTAATAATACATTTTTGTAAAATACTTCTCTCATATATAAATAATTTCCTTAATTCGTTTGAAAGAAAATTTTACCGTTAATAAAAAAAAAAAAAAATAGGGAGAGGGTGTGTGTGTGAAAATTTATAGGTTTTGTTTTTATTAAAATTTATCAACTTGAAAGTAACAAAGTTGTCATTTTTGCCCAATCAAAAATGATTATATATATATATAATCAAAAACACGATTGTATTCTTATAGTAGAACCATCTATATTTTAATTTGCACATTATTTATAGTTAAGGGGATAATTAAAACGCGAAGGCAAATCTCAAAAATAGCTTTGATAATTTTGGCTGTTAGTCATTCATTCAGGAAAAAAAAATATTTGTTATGATAAAAAACACCAAACATTCACCACAATATCAAACTAATCCAGTGTCATTTGAAATATTCTAAAAATTTGAACTCAAACCACCGAACTGTTATGATAGATTGATATAAAACTTACCTATGTAGTGGACTAAAAAACTAAAAGTTCAAGGAATGTTCAGCCTGTTACTTTTAATGACTTAATATCACACGAGTTCTTGAATTGACTAACCATTTAATTGTTTTATATAACCTTAAGCTAATTCATAATTCAATATAATTTTGCAATCTATATCACAGATTATAACTGATAATCAAAGATATATGGAGGAAAAATGATGATATACATTTTACAACCCGAGAAAGTATTGATTTTTGTCTTGGCAATAATTCCTCCCTAAATTCAGGTTAAATATTCAGATTTCAGAGAAAAAGTTCATAGTAGTTAGATAGGAAAATGTTATTTCAAATTAAATTGGCATTTCAGTTCAAAGGTTTAATAAGGCCAAAAAAATTAAACAATAAGGAAACTAAATGAAGAAAATTTCAGGATTTTAGATTACTTTGAATACTCAACTATAAACTACAAAATAATACTAAAATCAGAATTAAAAAAATATAGGTTTTCTGATTAGTCTTGAGACTGTTGGAAATGAATGAGTTAAAAATGGATGCATTAAATAATCCTTCAATTAAATTATAGAACTCAATAACAAAGTATTTAATATAAGGTTTAGATAGCCATTATGATTTCTATTTTTAATTTTTCAACACTGATAGACTTATTAAATTTTAGTTTTATTAGTTTGCTCTTTTTAGTTAAAGTCAATTAATCAAATTACAAATTAATCAACCAGAAGTGAGTAACGCTTTCTTCACAATGTTGAAAGGTGAATTATATTTTGGTCATGTTTTTCTATAGATAAGGTATTAATTATCTGACTAATTCAAATTCTATTAAAGGTTTCTTTAGCCTTCACCTATGATAAACTAGAGATAAATTTAGTAATTGATTTTACATTGTTGTGCAATGGTATCTGAAAAAAAAATTGAGCTTATTAAAAATTTTCCATATTACTTGAAATAAACATGCAGATTTATTTTATAGATCTAAAAAACTAACATATTAATATTAATTAATGCAAAGACTTTTTTGTTCTAAGAAGTAATGCTTGGTCTCATATTATGAATATTTTTTTAAAAACCTGGTTGATGTTGTGAGTAGACAATATAATGACCCATTACATTATATCAACTGGTATTCATTGATTACTAAAATTTACAGCAGATGGTTCTATAGTAAAGAGTATTGCATTTAAATTATTTTAACTGCCCTATACATTAATCATATAAGAGAATCATAAGCATTTACCTTTTAATGATGGGTGAAACTTGACCCCATTTAAATGAATTGATATTTAGTGCATATTTATATATCAATTTAATTTTACAAGCATCAAAATTTGTGTATTCACAATTTTGATGTCTTATATTCAAATAAATAAACACTAATTATTGTTACTAATTATTTATTAAATCAGAGATTATCCTATTATTTTTAGTCCAGATATAAATTTTAATTCTTGTTTAAGGATTTATATATCTATTTTTTAATTAAACATAAACACATGAAATAACAACTTCATCTTTATTTTCCATATGTTATATCTATTTTAGATGTACAATAGTTAAAACTTTCATTTTTTGCTAGTCAGGTTAGCCTCTGTTCTGGCTTGAAACTTAATCTTTGTTTTAACTGTTTTCAATATTGTTTTTTGGAGTGATCTCAATCTATTGATTATTTCTTTACTTGATAACTATAAATTTATTTAAACGCTTGATTACGAAAGTAATATTTACTAAGGCTGTAACATTAAGAATGTGTCCCCTTTTTTCTTCCAAAATGTAAGCTTGTGGTTAAGACCTGTAGAGGTCCCTACTATCGCATTTTTATGTGCACATTCTTGAGGTTACAGCCTTAGTAAATATTATTTACTTGATAACTTTAGTCTATTTCATTAGAAACAGTCGATTATATTTATTCATTAGCTTTTCTATTATCTCTAAGTCATTTTTTTTTCTATAAATAATTTTTTGCTAAATTTAATCATTATATATTAAACTAATTTAATACATATATTAATTTACTCAGATATTTACGATGTGTACAATTTTTAGTTTGTTAAATGTGTGTGCACATTACGTTCTATATAAATACACTTCTATTAGATTTATGTATATAATTTTCTTACATGCTTCAATTTATACATTCTAGTTATACTCTTATAGACATAAACACACTCTTTATTTATTATACTTAACTATACATGTCTATAATATATATTCCTTTTAATTTAAATCTTTAAAAAAGTATCTTAAGTTACTGTATTATATTATTTTGTAAAGGAATGTTCTATATGTTAGTTTACATTGGCAATAGGTTGCCCAAAGGGTTTTGACTGAAGTTAAACCAACTTTTTATTTCAGAGGCAAATTATTTTCATTCCCATGGACTTCATTATTTATATACAGGACAGGTTGATTTTATTCACTCTCTCGTGACTGATTTCTGTTGTCATATACCAGTTTAAACTGGTTCAGTCTCAGAACACTAAGGCTAAATAATTGATGACTCGATGACCAGTATTTAATATCTGCCATGGTCAGTAATAAAGATTAAATATGAGAATAGAGAACTTAAAATAAAAAAAAATCACAAACACGCAAAATTATCACAAATAAATTACATGATTAAATCAAATCAAATTAAGAATTTAAATAGTAAAATTATAAATATTCCGATATAGGAATCTTAAATATTCAAAATCCGTGAACTTTATGATATCCATAATTATTTTTTATTATTATAATACGCACACACATACAATTATATATTTCTCCCATCTTGTTTAGCTATTTTTGTTAATTTTTAATATGGAAAGTTTTGATGAGTTGGTTTAGGTCACTAAATAAAATTATTATAAATTTAAACATACATATCAAAAGTTAACAAATTTTACTAATAATGAAAAGAAAAAAAATAAAGATATGTAAAACAAAATATAATCAATGAAAGAAAAAAAAACTGATTAATTTACACAAAATACCTTTATAAAAATTATGTTAGCATTAAATTATATTTTAATTTATATGCTTCTAAATATTTATATAAATTGTCATTTCTATATTATGATGTGACAAAATACCATAATAATGTGCATAATTGACAACTCAAGGTACCTTAATTAATATTTACTCTTTAGTTGCAATATTAATTGGTCTTTAACTATTAAAAGAGTTTTTTTCAGGTTTCTACAGCTTGATTTAAATTTGCCAACAGTATTTTTGGGAATTTCTTTAGCTTGAAATCTAGTTATTTTCTTCTTAAATTGTTTGATAATAGATTAACTCGATAGGCATTATTTCACTTTCCAGAGTTGAAAAATTTATACATATTTATAAAAATTTGCCTTCATTCTTCTGAATCAAAAACAGATAATGCTTTTGACTAAGTCTAAATCTAAAAAGTAATGATAAAAATTTAACAGGTTTAGTTAGCCAAGGCAGAGGATTTTCTTGTTCGATATAAATTAGAGGATCTCACATTTCCCTGGTTTCATGCCTGAAAACAAAATCCAAATATTTGAAATTATTTAGCCACATATTGTAAATGGGTACATTGTAATAGAAATCTGCAGTAACAAGTTCTAATAAAAATTTTATTTTATTGGTTTTTGATAGCTGCTTTTATTGACATGACTCTCTCTCACTGTCTCTGAAGTGCTTAACTGCTTTACCAATTTTTTCCTTGGCAAGAAAAAATGATTGGTATATGATCATAAAACTATCTGGGGCTCAATACTAACAAAAGGAAGTACTACTCCTCTTTATAATAAGCTTTGCTATAAGGAATTTCTGTTTGTCTTCAAATGTATGTTTTGTTTTCTTTTTAATGCTTTCAAATCACTGTACCACTTATTTAATTAAAACAATGACATGTTTATTATTAAAATTGCCCATCTTTATTTATTAATGCAAACTAAATTAGTTTTCTAAAAATAAGATTAAGTATAATCCAGCAATTATTAATATAATTCAAATCTAATCATGAATTTTTCTTTAATTCCATATGGAAGTCATCATCATTATCATTATCAATCCATTGCAGGATGAAGATCTTTTCAAGTTTAATCCAGTTTCTGCATTCTCTAGTCTTTCTTCTTGCATGATTACAATAACTTTTATTTCATCCATTTCACATGTGGTCTCTTTCTAAATCTTTTAAAATCTCTTGAGATTGAATTTCAAAGTTTAACTGTTAAACTATTATTATCTCTTATAACATTATATTCAACTCAAATCATTTTTGATTTTAATTCTTTTAATGAAGTCAGTAATATTTGTTTATTTTCTCACCCAAGTATTTTATTTTACTAATCCTTCTGATATATACCTCCCCATATTTTATTAAGAGATCTGAAGTTTTTATATAGACTAGAAGACTGATAGGTCTGTGGATTTTTTTAAATTTCTGTCACTATAACAAAATTTATTTACAACAGTTTCATCTTTCAATTGTTTATCAATTCAAACATTTAAGTCTCTTATGACAATTTTAAAATATTCTTGGAAAAGCATTTTGTACATTCATATAAAAATCCTCTAATTTTTCATCATAACATGAAATCATTGGTCATGAATATGAATTATCTGCAATTGATACTTCCATTAATTTGAATAACTAATTTTGCCACCTTGTCTAATATACCATCAATTTTCATAATATTGTTTTTCTATTTTTTTATTTTAATAATAAACGCCTATCCATTTGTGTTATCAGTATTTGTGTCTTTGTAGTAGAGTATATAATGACTTCTTAAATCAATTGTCATCTTTTCTTCTAACATTATAAAATCCAACAATATCCCATTTAATCTTAGATCCTTCTCCCTACAATATTTGCAACCTTTATTCACTTAAAAGTGATCTGCAGTTGATAGTATCTAAATAAATAAAAGTTCATCATTGAATACATATACTTATATTTTTTATGATTAAGACCAGGGGTTGCCAAACTTTTTTGATCATAGACCCCTATATAATTTTTCAAAATCTCCATCGACCCCCAAAAAAGTAATTTTCAGTTAATTAAAATAAAACTATCTATTAGGTACTGTGTTTGTACATTTATTTTATGATTTTAAACATTTATTAAAGTAATTTTACATTGTGTAACAATAGTTTTATGAAAAATATGTGTGATTTGCATACTAAGAATTGTTTTTTCTTTGACCCCCTGGCTCAGATCGACCCCTACTTTTGTTAAATAGACCCCTGGGGGTCTATATAGACAAATTAAATTTATATTATTGTATAATCAGTATTTAATATATCATTTTATGAAATTGTAAACTATGCATTTTTATTATTATATAATTTATCATATGTTCAAATATTCTTCCTAATACCATTTTTTTTAAAAATGTCAATAATATTTATTTCAAACAATTTCTTTTAATCATTTCAAAGTATCACAAATCAGATTCCATTACCATTAGATTCATATGTATCTTAAGTACATACTGAAACAAAAATATTGCTTTGATAACATTTCATAGCAATAAATCAAGCCAGTGTCCAAATCAAGCTTCAGTTAAAAGAATGTAAAATTATTTGATAGAATACTGAAGAAAAAGAGTTAAAATTCTTCTAAAAAGTTTTAAATTATGGTGTATCATTAAAGCTTAGATGTCATTAAAACTATAAATCATAGGAACAGTGATATCTGATATTACTATAAGTAACACTTGCATAAATGTAAAGATACAATTTTTCTTTTAATTAATTATTTAGGAACAGAATTAAAAAATTATATATATATTATTTTATATGGAAAGGGTTTAAAAATGGATAAAGGAACTAGAAAAACAAATTATTTTGGATTTTGAAGTTAATTTTACATCTTATTACATCTCTAATGAGGAAAGTGAAATAGTGTCATGTTTTACACATGTATTTGTAATATAAATAAATTTTATTGATATAAACTATAAATTATTTTTTTAATAAATTTATGAAACATATATCATAAAATATTGAAAATTATATAAATTTAATATCATAATTTTAAATATAAAAAAAAACAAAACAAAAAAGCTAATAAATGTGTTTGCAAAAATTAATTTAAAAACAGGCAAATAAAGATAATGATTAATAATAATATATTTACCAAACAATTGTAAATGAGAGTGTTAGATAAGTTACTATTATTAAAGCTATTCAAGTTGTCATCATTTTAGAGTTGTTGAGCTGAATGTGAAAAAAGCTGCATTGAGAACTTAAGAGAGAGAAAATTAATTATTAATATTGGCTAAGTGAGAGGAAATGTTATTCAAAAGATAAGTACATACTATTGTAAATTGAAATGTAAGTATCACTAAAACTTGACTGTATTTCAGTCATGCAATACCTCAACTTTGTGGATAAATTCTAATCTCAGAATTATGAACTAATAGTACTTCTATTTTGGATTACCATCTTTTCATCTAACTATAAGTTGAGTGTTTATAAAACAATGTATTGATGATATTAATTCTCTTTAAACTATAAAAAAAATTCATTGGGGCCAAACTCCTTATTCATAAACTGCAAAGTGAAGCTAAACAGCTTACTGCTGTTTATAACCAAAATACCATGGATTCAGGCTCAGAAAAGTAATCCCTAATCTTTCAAACTAACAAAAGCTTCAGTAAATTACCCAAAAGCAACCCACCCTTATGCTTATGGTATTCCATTTCTGTTGAGAGAAAATGCACTCATGTTTAACACCAACATCACTTAAAAAATACTCTTAAAGCAGTTGATTATCATCTATTCTCTACTAACTGTAAGATGCACCTTCCTCAAAATTATTACATCTCAAAACAATAAATTTTTGATGAAATTATGCACTTACATTTACACACCTCACTAGAAAATGATCTTATTCCAATAAATATTTATAAGCATTTAAATTATATTATTGCAATATATATATAGATCCCATAATCAAAGAGATTGAGCTGTGCATATGGGACCTCTTTGTTTTTCATCTTGGTACTACTGTTAAAGTAATATCTTTTGTTAATGATGTTCCGATAGTCTTCAGAGATTGATAAAATATTCCTCTCATTCTTCATATTCGGAACAAATTTAAACCATAACAGGATCTACAATACAAGTTTATGTCATCCATGTGGAAAATATCTACTGATCATGATATACCTTTACAGGTGACACTCAGCTCTTCTTGGAATTCCAATTAACTTATCCAAAACACAATTAAGCCATCATCTATATTATCTGGTCATAAAGAAGTTCAATACAAAAATAAAAGACTTCTGTCCAAAATTGCTTTATCCTATAGTAAAACTTCATAATGTTAATACTATAATGAGTGGTATACTTGTTCTTTATAAACCATGGATGCATCTTTTAAGGAGTACTGTTAAAAATATCTTGATCACAATAGAATCATATATCAAGGGATCAACATCATATCTATCAATTACAAGTGCTTGTTTCCCTATTTGCAAAGATAGTCTTAATTCGATATATGTTCTCAATCATTTATATCCTATAACAGAACCACAGTTAATCTAATCCTCAAAGCCATTCCTTTACCTATAATATTGCTTGCTCAACTTTCCAAATGCAAGTCATTTTTTTATATTTATCATGCTATTGAACATGCAGATCTGTTGGATAATTATAACATTAAATCTTTAATTTGGTGTTTCATTTAAAGATCTGAAAAAAATTGTATATCTTGACAGATATCTATAGTCAACCCTCTCAATTGCCAAAACTTTAATCAGATTCCAAAATATGTGTGTTCCTCAATCATGGCTAAAATTTTTGCATAATTTATTACTCAACACAATTCCTAGCAATCATGGTTCCTAGCAATCATAGTTAAAAAAATTTGCAACACAATTCATATCAATCATGGATAAAATTTTTGCATAACTTATTACTCTATACAATTCATACCAATCATGGCTAAAATTTTTGTATAACTTATTACTCAACACAATTCTTACAAAAAACCTTAACCATTTAAATTAAATCTGGATCTGACATGTATCTTATGTAATAATCAACCAGAAGATATGATGCACATGTTTGAAACATGTCCACATTTCTCATCTTTAAAATATCTTGTATTCCACAAGAAAATAATTTATCTAAAAGAACTGCTTGAGAAAAATATCAAAAAATTTAATTCATAAAATGCCATAGTAATTATTCATACTATCAGAACCATGTGGCTTGCTGGCTATTTTGTAATTTGCGACAACAAAAAATATATGTTCTAAAAAGAAAATAAAGAGTGGTATAATATATATTTATATGCCTTAAAATATATACCCAGAAATACTATGATAAAAATTTGGTAAAACAATATTTTTCTTAGTTGTTTATTATTTTAAAATGATATAAATTATACTTTAAAATTGAATCATTGTATCTGCCTTCAGGCACTAGTCAAAATAACTATATTTTATAAGCTGTGCATTTTATGTCATATATAAAAAAAATTCCCACTGTATATATGTTAATATTTTTAGATATAAAAAAAGTGTTATATAAATGATAATATAGAAAGTAATGTTTTGGTTTTAATGTCAGGATTTGAAAATGATAAGGGTGACCTAGAAACTAAATGAGCAAAATGATGCTGTCAAATGAGATAGAGCATAAATAAATTTGAGATTTGAATATTACAGAACAGAAAATTATAAGGGAGAAATATATGAACATAATTTTTTGGGCATATTGACTAAGCTATATTATGGTATTTATTTAAATATATGAATTTTTTTTGTAACATTTTTTTGTTATTGTTGTTAAAGAATTGGAGAAAGAAAAAATATATTTTTAAATATATATGATAATTGATTGAATATATTTATCTGTGATTATTACAATAATAAATGTAAATATTTGAAATTAAAAGGATAATAAATAATTAAAGTAAATATTTAAGGCATTGTAATTAAAATACATTATAAAAATATAAGTTTATGAATAAAATAAGTATAAGATTAAAGTTAGGAAATTAATTAATTAAATAATTATTGAAAATTATATAAAATATAAAGAAATAATTAACTATATAGACAAGATATAGATAGAATATATATGCATATTATACATACATTATACCTGCATATATATAATGAATGTATAATATATAAACTTATATTTGTTTATATAAATAGCTATTTATTTAGGTATACCATAATTAAATGAGTGAAGTATATTATAAAAAATATGTAACATGTATATAGAAAAAGTGGAATGTAATCTAGTAACACAATAATTTTCTATTTAAGTGTTTGAAGAAGATTGTTAAGCAATGAAAACATTAACGTTCTTTAATAAAATTAAATACTGCAAAAATTAAGTGTAAAAGACATATAAATAAATAATACTTTTATTTAAATGCTATAAATTCATCTTCATATGTATATTGTACATATATGTATCTCAGTTCCACATATATATATTTCTTAAATTTAAAAAAAAAATTGTTTTTTATGTATATATAGATTTGTGTGTGGGTGTTGTATATAGTTAATAAACAATAGTTATTAATAGGCAGTAGTAAAGAGATAATGTTGCAAGAAATAATATTTAATATATTGGTCTATTATTATTAAATAAAGCATTCAGTTATTTAGCTTTATTTTTTTTAAAAATAAAACAAACTGGACAGGAAGGTGTGAAAAAGATATAGATTAATAGATAAAATGCACATGTGTGAGTATGGCTGTGTAAACATAAAACATTTTTACACATATCTCTGTTGACCATAAATTGCAAACTTTATTGTTTTGTATTATTTGGATTTTAGATTGTCCAAAGAAGGGAAGAAATGCTTGACAGAATAAAGATAATTATTAATCTTCTTATTAATTACTATGGACCATCAATTTGTGAGTCTCTGATTTCTATCTCAAAATGAGTTATTTTTGTAGGAAGAAACCCTTGATCAGAAATATGAAATATAAAGAGTGGCACAATATTAATAAAAAGAAGAGTTAAAAAAGTTTTTGGCAGTTGGAAGTTAGCAGTTGTTGTTTTTTTTCTGTTTCTTTTAAGCTCAGAATGAGCTGTTGATTTTTTTTCTCTTTGAAAAGTTAAAGAAAAAATGTGAGACTCTTGCTTTAAAACAGCATAAAGGAAGATGTGCAGCTATATAAATAATCTCACAGCAATGTTAATCTAAAGAGATGGATTAAAATTGAATCTCTTAAAAGAAGTTGGTGAAAATAATATAAAAAAATGGTATTTATATATTTTGGCTATTTATAAAACAATGAAGATGCAGTGCTAATTTTGCCATTTTGTTCCTTGAGACCTCACATCATGGGTTAAATCCACTGATCTATCTGTGGACTCATATACAAGTCCTTAATACCCAAAGAATGGCCAAGTTTAAACCAAACACATATGCTATCTGAGAGGCTTCTTTTTTGTCTCTTGGCCCATTAAAGGAACATCATCTTTGAAGGGAGGGAGAAGTGAAAAGAAGAGAAGAAAGAAGATGTATAAAAGCCATAAAACCAAACAGTTCATATTTATCAAAAGTGTCGACAATAACTTTTTTAAAATGGTAGGAACAAGCAAACCAACCAGTTGAAGCTATAGATAAGAGAGTGGTCTGATATTTGAACCTGGGACATTAATAAGAATTGAAATTGGATCAGGTAACTTTAAAATTTGATTGATAAATTTTTTTTATTTACTTATTAAAAGTAAACTTTGACCTCTTTCTACAGTCAAGCATTTTTTTTTACCTTTTGAAACATAAACATTAAGAGTTTGTTTATTGATTGTATTATCATTATTAATACTGCATAACATTACACACACAGTTTAAAATTCATTAAACATAGTTTTTTCATTATTTTTTGATATTTTTTTTATATATTGTAATACTAAAATGTCTTTTTGTTATTATTTATTCAGTGGAATAATTGAGCAACCTATCAATATATGCTTTATGATGTTTTTTTGACTTATCTATTTGCATATTAAATTTGATATAATTTATTTTTGCTCAAGGATTTAATAATGTTTTATATATATATATATGATTTATGTATCAATGTATAATATAGAGGAACACATTTTAATATAATATATATGTTGATATATCACAGGGTGTGTGCATGTGTGACTGCTTATACCAACCAGTCAAAATAGGTTAGATAGTTATTTTAAGGTAGCAAATTAAAGAGCAGGGTTTCACACATGTATGAAAGTAAAAAAAATAACACACACATTGCATTATAAATTTACCTTTGTGATATATAATAAGTAGGAAAAATATTGAATAAGCATTCAATAGAATATTTTTATGTCATTTTAAGCCAGCTTATTTCAAAATATGTAGTAACATGAGCAGATATATAAAAATTAGTTGGTTATGCATATAGTATAAAAATATTTTGTTTTAATTATGTATTTAATTGAGTCAGTTGTATAATTAGTAAATATGATTTATTAAAGGGAAGAGTGTGAATAAATATAATTATACCGTATTTAGTTTCCAAGTTATTATTATTAGTATAATTTTTTTAAATCTTGTTTTGATTATAATTAATCATCATCACTCGTAAATGTTAAGTAGATGTTAAACATTGGATATTAATTTACATATAAGGGTGTTTAAGATCATGCTTGACATATAACCAAGTTTTGAGTAATTATAGGTTAATGGTAAAAAAAAGCTGATTTTACATTGTGCCCATAAGTTTTTGACCACCATCATCAATGGTGGATATTATATTACTGGTTAAATTACCGTTTAAGCATAATACCATCCAAGTAAATAATTATGGATTTATCAGAATCTAAATTTTATAATATGGGGTTAGTTATGATCACCATCATCGCTAAATACATAGTAGTAATTAAATCCAATCTTAAATGTAATTAATATGTGTAGTAAATAGGGGTTTATAAAAAGCTAAATATCATGGGGTTAGATTTGTGATGATCATTCATCATCACTGGTAAATATTGATGATTGAGCTAGAATTTTAACTATAATAGTATTTTAAGTAAATAACCATAAGCGTATAAAAGTGCTAGTGAGTATTATAATTAAATCCCAGTTTCAACATAATATGATTTTTAAGAAGGTGCCTATATGCTTATAAAAGATAAATTTGTTGTTATGAGTTTATTACAAAAGCTGTGGATGGAATCATCATCATCATTATATTATGATGAATAATTAAATTATATAACTAGGTTTAATGGCCATATATGTTCATAATGGTCTTCACTATGTTTGTTTGTAGGCCATTAGTAAGAGCATACATGCATCTGTACATCAATATACTTAAACTGAGCTGGTAATATCTATGAGAGTATTGGATATATAAATTTTATGGTATTGGGATCTTATAATTTTATTGACATGGATAAGATAGAAGAATGTCATATTTTTTGTTAGTCATCCAAGTGCATGTGTAGTAAAGAATGTACCAAATGGGTTTGAACCCGGTACCCTATGGACAGATGATATTTATCTAGGTTTAAAATAATCTAGTGTTGCCCGGGGAAAACACATGTACTTAGCTAAACTGAATAATAGTGATCAAGTCCCTTTTTTAACTTAATAATATTAACTTTCTCTGATTTTTTTTGAGTTGTTATAAATAGTGCCAGTATGTGTATGTGACCATGAATGGTCTTATATATGTGGAAAGAGGAATGTGAAAGATTCTTTGTTGAACGAACCTATTATTGAAGATAAGCATAATGCACTCCATGGATTTCACTGTAATTTTTATTCAGTTGCTATAGCTAATACTGGTTTATCTGCTGATAATGGCGAGTGTATTTTGTTGGTTGCAATAACTTTCCAATATCGAAAATATTTTAAATCTTAAAAGATGATAGTGATGAATTTTCATTTTTATTTTGTGTGTTTAGAAATGAGATAATTTATTTATCTTATTATTGGCATGACTAAATTAATGTTGATGATAGTTGCAAATGGGCTATGGTATTATATTTATGTTAGTTACAAATTGGCTGTCATATTTTATATATTTCTTTATAATTACAAAGTGGCTATCCAAAGAGGGTTAGAGATAGGCCATATACCTGAGATGAGAAGAAGTCAGAATGGCCTCAGATTCCATTTTGTAATAGATATCATCACTTATTTATTAATTACCAATTATAGCAGCTATCATAGCATATGCTTATTCAGATATATATGTTGTAATGTTATTTAGTTACAAATGAACCACCAACTGGGTGGGAATATATATATTGGAATATGTCTAATTAGTTACAATATATACACATAAAATATATAAGAATTTTTTTTATCTAAGTTAAAGTTTTTTGTAAATGTAAATTAAACAGTGATTTTTATCCTAGGGCAGGGTTTTCCAATGTGTCTGTCATGACCCATCCTCAGGTACATCGGTAACATATCAAAATTTATACTTAAAAATTAATACAAGCTTACTAAAATTAAAAATGCATTAAATCTAGAAAAACAGTGACAAGCTATAATATAAATATTATATGTGATATAAATATTATAAGCATGATAAAATTTATTTCTTTATAATAAATATAAAATATGTGTAAAATTTGTTATTTTTTTGTTCTACAATTTCTGGTAAAATATAATTAACTCCGAGGTGAGTTGCTGTTAAGAAAATGTTGGGAACCACCAACCTAGAAGGCTGGGCAATATCAATTTCATAAGAAATATTCAAGGCTTTGAGCTAGAAAAACACTGAGAAGCTACAATACAAATATTATATGTGATATAAATATTATAGGTGTGATAAAATTTATTTCTTTATAATAAATATAAAACATATGTAAAATTTGTTAATTTTTGTTCTAAAATTTCTGGTGTGTCACAAAAATACAATTAACTTTGAAGTGAGTTGCTGTTAAGAAAATGTTGGAAACCACCCACCTAGAAGACTGGGTGATATCAATTTCTAAGAAATATTGAAGGCTTTGAGCTAAAATTTTGTCTATGTCATATTATTTAAAAACTCACTTAATTCAAAACTATAAAACAAAATATAGTTTCTTCTTGTCTGAATTGACACTTTGAGCACAGCCTTTTGTTAACATATGAAAAAAAAAAGAAGACAATACTAATGCATTTTATTGACTTTCTGGGAAAGCAACTGATGTTTATATCTTCAAGTTATTTTTGAATGTGCATTTTTATTTTACAGTATGTGCGAAGTGGAACTCTCTTGAACTAAGCAATATTAATTGTTATAGAAAGTAAGACTGAAGTATATATAAAAATTTTTTTTAGATAAAATATTGTTTTAATTATTATTAAATAAATTAAGCTTTTTATGTAACGCTAATATTTTGATAATTTGTTTTTGTTTAATTATAAAGCAATTAGTTGGATAATTTAATAATTGTTCATTTCGTTTTAGTAACTAAATTAATATAAAGAGATATAAAAAATTTAATAAAAACATTTTTTATTATTAACTTTAAATAAAATTATAAAAAATAATTAACTAAAAAAAAACCCCTATGTATAAAGTTAGTCATATTGGCTTCTCAGATTGTTTTAAATAATGGATGCTTATATTTCTTTTAGCATTAATCAATTTTAAATTTAAAAAACATAACTGCAATAAAAACCATATATTTTAACACCATTTGGAAATTAAGTAACACTTGATGTTAACTTAAAATATTAAAATGAAAAATTCATGATTTTTTTAAAAATATATAATTTCTATATTCTGGAAACTTGCTTATAAAAATAATTGTTTTCCCAATATATATGGAAGGAATTTGAACTCAGACTTTTAAACTCCCCACAGCTATTCACTCCACATCATACAACCAACACACATGACCACCGTACATGTGAAAAAGATAAATAATCTCCAATATATGTATTTTGTGCTGAATCAACCCTCATCAATTGGTCCAAATCATCATCTCCCACATGCAAATGCAATCAGTGCTCAGTTTATACTAAGATAGCAAATCTTCAAACTTTAATGGAAAGGCTTCAGTCTTCTCCATCCTCCAACTGTTCAACCATTCATATCCTTGAAAATCTGATAATGCAATGCTCAAAGCCCTATTGGCATTAATAAGTGCTTTGAGTATTTCCATCATCAGATTTTCAATGTTATGGTGGACTGAAGAGTTGGAGAGTGGAAAAGATTGAAACCTATCTATTAAAGTTTTATTGGAATCAACAAGCACTTTGAGCATTCTATCATCAGATTTTCAATGATATAGATGATTGAAAAGTTGGAGGGTTGAGAAGATTGAAGCCTGTCCATTAAAGTTTGAAGATTTGCTTTCTTAATATAAACTGAGCACTGATTATATATATATATATATATATGTGTGTGTGTGTGTGTGTGTATGAGAGATGATGATTTGGGTCAACTGATGAGTGCTGGTTCAGAACAAAAGATGTATATTGGAGATCTTTTTTTTTCACATGTGTGTGATCATGTGTATCGGTTGTATGAGAAGGAATGGATAGCTTTGGGAATCTTGAAAGTCCGAAGTGAAATCCTTTCTAATTACATTAAGTTCAGTATAGACAATATACTTGTATTTAAATATTATATATTGTAAACTTTCACTAAATCTATAAATTATACACTAATTCGCTCTTACTCTTTATAGCTTCATCATCCACAGATCATTATCAGGCTCTTTCATTGCAGCACCAATTGTAACTTTTTGATTCTGGCAGCTCTTAGACACTTGCGGCCATGTTGCATGCCAATTGTAATGTTTTACTTGGATAAATCGGTGAATGCTTCACCATTCCCTGCTAATAGGATTTCTAAAGTCTATTGGAATGATGATGATGATGAAATAAAACATCCACAATCTTATTTGCCAGGGTGCCAAATTGCAACTTTAATGAAAATATTGCGGCTAAACCTTATTTCAATAACTTATTAATATATTTCAATAATGACATCTAATGAATGGGTTAATAAATAATTAATAGATTAAGAGAACACTGAGAATGCATTTAAAATAATTATTTAATATTAATATTCTTGGAAATTTGTGGTTTAAGAAACTTTAAACTCAACTCCCATTACAATTGATATTCTCAGCACACTATCATTCACCATCTTTAAAATCACAATTAGGTCTGGAAGTCAAACAAGCTGCTATGGATTATTGGTGATAAACACCCCTCTCATCATCATCTCCAAGGTTGATCTTGGCTGTCTTTAATATAGCCAATGTCCAATTACATTAAAGCTCGAATAATTGAGCTTAAATCTTTTAGAAATGATATATAACAAACGCTTACATAATTAAAGTAAAATTATAAGGAAGTGCATCTAGAGAGGTGTTTGAATACAACAGATGGAGAAAGGATTTTATGCCCACCCACTGCATTCTCTATCACTCAATAACCATCCCTATTTATCATCTATATTTCAATTATACTGAATTGAGTATTGGTAATTTTGTAATGCCAGCTCGGAAAATTAATCATCTAAAGAAATTTTACAGTAAAATGATTTACTAAAATGATGATTCAAACATAAACAATAATGTATTGATGTATGATTGGATTTGAGATGTCTAGATTGTAATAACCCACAAAACATTGAGACGTACGCAAATTTTTATTTAAAGCAAAATAACAAATTTTATTAACAAATTATAACTCAACAACTTAATATGTACATTAACTTGATGATTCACATGGCTTTCCCTTGTTCTACAACCGTATTATGATATAAAAATAAATAAATATTCCTAAATCAACAGATAATTTTAAGAGGTTTTAGAATATAAATATTAATTTTTAATTATTAGGGAATTACAATTGCCATGGAGTAATATGAATAACAGACAGATAAAGATAATAGTTACCTTCACATATATTATATTTTGTTCTTATTTTTATCTCAGACATAGCGAACATTAAATTTCTCCCCCCAGTGTTTAATGCTTTTAATTACTGATTTGTTTCTAAAGATAACTCTTCCTATAATAAAATTTAATAATTTTATTTAATTATTTTAATCTAATATGCCTTCACCTTATGCTTTACAATGGAGATATTTTATATATGGTAGACTTCTCTCATTAAGTTACCTTTAGCTACCTTTCAAATGTCAAGAAATCAGTATCTAGCTTAACTACCATCACCTTTAGCTACCTTTCAAATGTCAAGAAATCAGTATCTAGCTTAACTACCATCACACATGCACACACTCTATATTCATGTTCTTATGACAATAATAATATTTCAGTAATATTACCATTCAGTGAAGTTCTCAGCTGGCTGTCGATATATTTGCTAGATAATTTTATATACGCATTGCTTACAATATTCTTAGGTTTTATTTAACCCTTAAATTTAATATTCATTTACATTGTTATTCTTGGCTCTTATTGATCAATTAAAATTTATCAACTAAACAATGTTTAAGTATACCAATCACACACACACTACCTGCACTCATCCTGACATCAAATTGAATTTGTGACCCTGTAACCAACATTTATAAGTGATGCTTAGCAATAGCTATATTTCATTCACCTGTAAGGAATATCAACATTAATATGAGGTAGGCAATGATCTGAATAAGATAACACCTTTTCATTAAGGTTGAGGTATGCTAGGATTTATCACTTGTCATACAGAGAGACTGGGGTTTACCTATTAATCTCTGGCCATCAATAAAGAAATCATCTTACGGTGTAGAAAATCTTCCACTGTTTTTAAATATTTTATAAATATGGAATAGATATCTTAGTGAGCTAAACTACGACTTCACTAGCTTGGTGGGGATTATTCGTCCATCCATATATATACAGGTCTAACATCAATTTGGACATGTAAAGCTTATTCGTCCATCCACATATATACAGGTCTAACATCAATTTGTACATGTAAAACTTTCACAACTACATTCCTCTTGTGAAATAGTACACCAGAACATGATCCAACAATTTTTCCAAGTCTTAATTAGCTTGTATCTAGCTTTAACTTTATGATAATAGTAATAAGAAATGTGCATTAAAATTTTAAAACCATCTCTCTGCACGTTTACACCATAATGATGATGTTTTAGCCCAACATTCACACAACCTTCGTAAAACATATCAATAGGTCTAAGCATTTGATAATAATCCCTGATCCGATTCAAAACATCTCACTTAACAATATCTCTCACTCCCTTCATAAATAAAAATGTAAAAGCATTTAAAACAGGCACATACAAATGATTTGATATTAACTTCTCTACCCCCAAAATAATAATAATAATAATAATAAAAGCACTTAAAACAGGCACCCACCCAATGATTTGATATTAACTTATCTACCCCAAAAATAATAATAATAATAATTTTAACATGAATTAACTTTAAACAGATATATATGATTAAAAAAAAAATCTTTCTTTTTGTTTTTTTTTTGTTTAGATTAAATGTTTGAAATAAATAACAAGTAATAAAAATATACTTAAATCGTCCTCGTGGATTGTTCTTCCGATTTCTGGTTTCCATTTTTCATTTTTTTCCTTCTTTGGTTTGTTTAGGTGCACACATGGCTTTATGTGAAAAGAGTCACTATTATACAAGTTTAATTCCTATGCCAAAATGTACAAAGTTTTCATGTTGAAGATAAGATTTTCTCCATTTTAGAATCTGGGAATTAGCTACACTTTACAGCTAAAAAGAACTTGCTTTTAATTTTTGAATATATAAGTCCACTTCTTGATGTACCTTTCAGTTCACTTAGTATTCAGATTTGATGCTTTTATATGAGATTATAGTGTTCAGATTTGATGCTTTATATGTGAAATCAAAATCAATTTTTTGATTTTCTGTAGTTTAAATTTCATCATTTGCCGATTTTTGATAAATTAATGCAAGACAAATCATGATGTTGATTAATTTCAGAGAGAACGATGTGCATCTAATATAAACTTACTCGAGAGTCATTTTTCTACTTATATCATTAAATTTGGCTAAGTTTTTTATTCAGGAGACAGACAGAATAACTAACAACAATTTCTTTTCTCTCTTTTCTTTCTTTTTAAAAAGAAAATTTTCCTTTAACCCTACAACAAGGCTTCTTGATAACTGATGATGAGAGCTTGCAAAAAGAGAGAGTAGCCAACCAACAAAAGAGTGAATGTCAAGCTCGTATATTGTCTGGGTTCCTTCATTCCCCGCCCCTGCACAAAACATTTACATCTGGTCAGTGTTTTCCTTGATTAATTGCCTATTGTTTCTTTTTCCTTTTTTGTTATTTTAAACTTATGCCCTCCTGAAAGACCACCTTCCAAATTCATGTCTGCATTCCAATGGATGACCCCCATTATTTTTAAACTTAAATTCCTATGTCACAGATATCACATTTAGTTTAGTGATTTACTTTAGCAATTTTCTGCTTGTGAAAATCTCCCAAAGAACAAATGAAAGAAAACTCCCCCTCAGAATAAATGAAAGCTCTTTTCCCCCCTTTTATTTTTTCTTCATTAATAATAAAAAAATGTATAGCAACCTAACTTCAAACCCAGAATCTTGACCAAAATTTTGGGCTGCTATGAATGAACTATTAAAATAAATTACTTCTTCTTTAAAGGAGTTTCCCATGAGATAACACAGGATAATTATTTAATCATGAATCTTACAATTAAAATCCACAACCCAATCAAATACATACATACATGTCTCACATAAAACAATTTTAATTAAACCGATTGTTTAATACTCTAATCCTTAATTTTTTTTTTTACAATTTAATTTTGTGAACTATTGAGTTCTAACCTGTCATTGTAAAACTATGACTATCTATTTTCACTCTCAAAAGTAGTTTTATAAATCACACACTCCTTTCCCTTCTTTCCAATCTCCAACTATTAAAGTGATGTATAAATATTGCTTATCTAATAAATTATATCTTTGGCTATTAAATTGTCTTATGATTCAATACTAAATAAAATAATTTTTTGCTTAGAAATCTTTTATAACAAAATGTTTAGATTGCCTACCAAGTAAAATGTATGCAATCCCTAAGAATATGGGTTCAAACCTAGCATTGGCTAGCAAGTTTGTCTATTATTAAAAAAATATATAGCCTATGAGGAAAATTTTTATTAAACATTGTCTTACATAGCTAATTCTAAATTTAATGGAGCCTTGAGCAAACCCAAGGGCTACAATATATATATCACAGGATCACCATTTCTTATGATTTCTCAAGCTGTTAAAACAGGCTGTGATGTGATGTGATGCACTGTGACTTCTTTTATGGAGTCAGGAATCTCTCAGCAACTATGCCCAGAGAAACCTGTTAGCCACTTTGAACCCCTTTCTATTCTAACCCCAAGTTTTCCCATATTCTTTTCTACCCTTCTCCATCCCATTTCCTCAACATAATCTTTGTCAACTCATGACCTTTAGATCTAAAAACCCCTTATCTTTTTCCAAACCCAGCATAAAAACCAATAAGCCACTTTCCATACAGTAGTGCTATTTAATGCAAGCCAGAATAATTAATGGATGCAAGAAGGTTTGTGCATAAAATCCCTATATAGTGCCTACTCATCCAATATCCCCAGATTAGTTTCCTGCTTATGGCATTCATCAGTAAGAAGTTTTGGACCTGAGAGCACTGGCTTCCACTGAGTGGCACTACTGTATGAAGAGTTTTTGCCTTATATATATATAAATACAGTTTCAACATAAGCTTTTTCAATTTAATTTCTGAAGAAATTAAAAAAAAAAAGTTAATTTTATCAATTTGATACAATAAAAAAAAAAACTTTGGTAACAAAATTACAAATAAATTTTATTTACAAACAAAAGTTGTTTAACTGGAGTATAACTAGATAAGTGTTACAATAAATAATCTAATAAAATAATATTATTATACATAAACGCAAACTTTTATTTTAAAAACAGTCCATTAATTAAATTTTATAAAGAAGAAAAAGATATATATGTGTGTAAATTATTTATATATTTATTAATAAATAATCTATTTATGATTTAATATTTGAAGCACCAAAAACAGTAATAAATTTAGAAACTAATACTACATAAAATAATATGCATTTTTCATTTTCAATCTGTAAACAATACTTATCAATATGACAGTTATTGTAAGGCCATTAATAAGTATATATACAATTAAACAGACATGTATTATATTTGGTAGAAAGTGCTAAGAATAATCAGTTTATGGATTTACATTGACTTTCAATGATGTCCTTTTCTTTGATATTTATAGCTGAAATTATTTTCAAGCAAAGAATGCTTGTATGAATTGAGAAAAGAACTGATTAATAGAATTGAAGATTGACAGATTTTATGAAATAAGATACAAAGGTAAATTCGAACTCAGACTTTTACATGACCTATCACTCTCAGTGCCATCTCATATTGCTGACTCACCTGATCACACACATGTTGAAATGATAAACAATCACCAATATAGCTATTTCATGCGAAACCAGCAACCATCAGTTGGTCTAGATTACTATCTCTGCACATATATACAATCAGTGCCCACCTTTATATTAAGATAGTCAATCTTCATACTTTAATGGACAGACTTTAAGCTACTCCAACCCACAATTCTTTAGCCTTCCATTTTGTTGAAAGTTTGATGATAGAACATTCAAAGCTCATGTTAGTGCAAGGTTGTCATCCTACCCATGTTGACATATCAGTCATTCTGACCCCTCATGTACAGGAGAATAATCCATTTATACATACATGTGCAAGGAATGGGCAGACCTTTTACACACTATTTATATATATTAATACATTGTACAAGCTTAAACCTGCATTTATATATGAAATATATATGTGGGATTCAAACTCAGACTTTCACATGACCCACCACTCTCAGTGCCATCTCATATTGCTGACCCACCTGATCACACACATTTTAAAATGATAAACAATCACCAATTTACATATTTCATGCTAAACCAGCAATCATCAGTTGATCTAGATTACTATCTCCACACATATATACAATCAGTGCCCAGCTTTATATTAAGATAGCCAATCTTCATACTTTATCATTTCAATATGTGTGTTATCAGGTGGGTCAGCAATATGAGATGGCACTGAGAGTGGTCAGTTGTGTGAAAGTCTGAGTTCAAATCCCATTATATTATATATATAAATGCAGGTTTAAGCCTGTACAAGGTATTAATTTATATAAATAGTGTGTAAAAGGTCTGCCCATCCCTTGCATATGTATGTTTAAATGGATTATTCTCCTGTACATGAAGGATCAGAATGATTAATATGTCAACATGGATAGGATGATAACATTGGCACTAACATGGGCTTTGAATGTTCCACCATTAGATTTTCAATGAAATGGAATGCTGAAGAGTTGTGGGTTGGAATAGTTTGAAGCATGTTCATTAAATTATGAAGATTGGCTATCTTAATATAAAACAGGACACTGATTGTATATATGTGTGGAGATAGTAATCTAGACCACTGATGATTGTTGGTTTAGCATGAAATATGTATATTGGTGATTATTTATCATTTCAACATGAGTGTGATCAGGTGGGTCAGCAATATGATATGGCACTGAGAGTGGTGAATCATGTGAAATTCTGAGTTCAAATCCCACATATATTACATATATAAATGCAGGTTTAAGCCTGTACAATGTATTAATACAAACGTAAAGAAATTTTTTTTTGAAAAATAGCTATGTATAAAGCACAGGTGGAATAATATTTATTATAAATATAAAATTGAAAAACAAGATTATAGATAATAGTGGAAACCAGATAGAGCAGCAAAATTAATTATTTAACTTAATGGAAAACATTCTATGATCATAGTTTAGATTTTTGCCCCAACACATTATCACGCTGATGGAAAAGTGAACTTTTATAGAAATAAATAGAATGCTTTTGATCTGATATAATATTTTAAAATGTCACAGAAGAGTTTAATGTTACAACTGAAAAATGACTGCAATTATTAAAGGATTGTGGATAAATTTGGAATGAGAGAAAAAATAGATTTATGGAATTTGAAAAAACAACTATATATTACAAATTCTTTTTTTTAAAGAAAAATCCTCAAAAACAGAAATGCATATGAAAGAACCCAAATGAAAACACTGAAAAATTGTATTAAATTTTAAAAATATTTTTAAAAAAGTATTTTAAGACAGTAATGTGCTTAATAGTTTTAACAAAAAAAGATAGATTAGATTTGAAAAAAAGCCAACAAATCATAAATAATAATCTATTAAAAAATGCTTCACTCATGCACAGAAAAAATAGCAGTTTATCAAAAAATCTTCAATCAAAACAATGCAATGAATGAAAAATAGAAGAAATATATTTAAAAATGATTATTTAAAACAAATAAAGATCTGGAATTATGTAAAATGGTATGAAAGTGAATTAATGATGATATAAAGAAATAAAATTAAAGTAGCAAGGAGACATATAGAAAATAATAAAAATCACAAACATATAAAAAGTTTATTATTAGAAATAATAATTGTTTCAGGAAAAAAAAATGAAAATAGCCTTATTTCTAAAAAAAAAAAAAAAAAGGGGATGATATAAAGAGTGTGAAAGAATTCTAAAAACAAAAAAACAATTACAATGATAAATAATAAAACAAACAAAATAACCCATATAATTATTATAACTTTTAAAATGACAAATATTTTAAATGAAGAGGTAAGACATGCAATTAAATCTATAAAAAATGAAAAGGATCTAAGAAGTGATGGGATTATTATCAATATCTTAAAAGAAGAATGAAACCAAATATTAATATATTCCATGTTACTATGTAGTAATGATAAAATTACAAATCTATCAGATTTTCATCAATTTTTTATAAGAACTTTACTAAGATCATTATAATTCTGATATAAAAAACTTTAGATTCAAACTAACAAAAAGAACAATCTGGATTTAAAAGAACATCATATTTGTGTATTAAGTGAAAATAAAAAAAAAAAAAACTATAAAAATTTAGTTTCTATTTTAAATTGTATTTGTAGACTAAATCATTCTACCATGACTAAAGCACTGTATGTCAATGCATAAGCAAGATATACCACAGCAATGATTATAAAATATAGAAACACAAAGTAGTTGTTCAGAAATTTTAAAAATGTTACTATAAAAAATTAGATGAAAGCAAAAAAGTAGAGCTAAAAAACAAATAATTAAAAAATAAGTTGTGTTCAATATAGTTCACCTCACCAAAAAGTAAAAAAATAAAGATTTATAACAATAAACAAGCATTGTTAGCCAAGAGGTCAGTGCAGCCACCTTGAAAGCAAGTAGTTGGTTGCAGACAGTTGTGGGTTTGCCTTCCAGCAGATGCTATGACACATAAAAAAAAAACAACAATTATAAATACTTTGATGAGATTATTAATACATTGGAAATATACTGAATGAACTTAATCATAAAAAGAAACAAAGTCTGATGAATGCTTATGATAAAAATAATTTAATATTTGAAGAAAATAGGTCTATGTGCTTAAAATTTTTTTAAATATGTTTTAACAATGCTTGCTTATAAGTGTGATATTTGGACATTTAAAAGAAGAGTGATATTAAGCTCTTTCAAAACATATGAAAAAAAGGGTATAAAAAATAAAATGCAGGGGCAAGAAAACAAACAGATATCACTAACATCATCAACAGAATCAAAAGGCTGAAATGAATTAGGATGGTCAAGCCATTATAAAGAATGATAACAAATAGATTGAAAAAAATTTAAAAAAAGACCATGGATGATTTTGAAAAGTTTGTTGGAATGAAGTTTGAGCAGAGAACTACAGATCATAAAAAACTATTAAACCTAAAGAATTTTTATTCTGCAAAGAATAGGCAATAGTTAAAACAGAGATAGTATAAAGAAAGAGTTCTAAGCAGTCAAAACATTGTAAGACATATGCAATTGATCTTATAAATCCATTACATTTTGTACTATATTTGGCAAGAATATCAGAATTCACAGATAATGGCAAACCATAAATAATATGCATTTTAAATACACATACTTCTTTTTCTTGCAATTGAACAAGAAAAGTGCTAAAGGCTAAATAATTGTGAATTGTCTTTAGTTTTTTGAATAGATTTGTAAAAATTGCTAACAGAATAAGAGGAAATAAATTATCGTAAAATTCTTCGTTATTTTTGGATAAAATAAAAAAGTAAATAACATTAAATTAAAACAAATCCTGATACTTTACTGAAAAATATTATATTCATTTGGCTAAGGTATTGGGTTCATAGCACACACCAATTGTACCATGAACTAGAAAAATTAAAATAGTAGACAATCAGTACTGCTGTTCAACTTTGATAATTGTTACCTGATATCTCCAAATGGATTGAATATTTAAAGCCAGATCACTTTCCATAATATAAACACTGATTCACTTAATATCACTGCCTATTCATCTGTTCTTGTCATTGGAAGTATGTTATCAATTTGTATATTCATTGATCCTTGTGGCAATGTCAATCCAATGAAGATAAGATGAAATCTGGACTAGTCCAATATTTAATTTCTAATTTGTTTTTATTTAACATTTTTTACAAAATGTAAATAACTGAAATGATAAATATTGAAAATATAAAATGTAGAATTCATCATTCACTCTGTAACTGTATATTCTTTTCAGAACTGGTTAATATGTTTTTCTATAATTGTCACCATTAAACTGTTATAAAATATAACACCTATTTATTATTTATTGAAATAATATATTATGGAGTTTGAGTTCTTTTGATTTTGACTTGCATCCATTGACCAAATAAAGAGATAGTCATATAGAAATCATTTTTATATGACTGCCTAAAAATATTTCAGCCGGGAATTTTTTCTCTTGAAGCAGATAAAGTTAATTAATTGACAAAATGTTTTGTGAAATTTATATAATTAAAGTAATAGGTAAGGAAAAATGGCAGTGGGTTTAAAACTAATTTTTGTACAACTAAAGTTTTTATTAAATGAAATTACTTGATAAAGATTTAACAGGTGTACAAACAAACAGAAATTACACATCAGAATTATATCAAGCAACACTCTTTGATCATAGAATTAACTCAAACATTATAATAGAGTCAAATTTTTGCCTTTATTTATTAATTACTAATTATATATTTCCAATTCACACTGTTCAATTTTAATAATACTAATAAAAATATTAAATAAATACATGCTCACATAATTCAAAGAGGACTCATAAATTATTATAAAATTAAGATTATATTTAATGTAAATGAAACTAAAACAAATAATTTAAAGATACAAAACAATAGAAACTATTCAATTAATTCTGCAGAAACTTAAAAATATATAATTAAATCTAAATGAGCTTAAGCTAACATATACATATCAATGCAAGTGTTTATTTTAAAGCATTTTTTGTTAGCAGTCTATTATATGCATTAAATACTACAATTATTTTAGTTTGTGATCATACTGAGTTTATGTTCAGGGTAACTTGAAAGTAGTTTATTTAACTAATTTTATTTTCTCTTCATTATCTTCAATTTTTTGAAGCAGAGTGGATTATAAATCTTAAAACTTTTACATTTTCAAGATAAGCTGGAATTTTAAGAAAGGCTAACACACTTAAGGCATATGCAGAAATAACTATATTAAACATCATCTTTGGGTCATAAAATCTAGTATTAATAACTTATGAGAATTATATGCTGAAAAAGCTAGATAACACAGTAACTAATAGATATTTAGAAAATTCTCTACAGTTAAATTAATGTATTTAAAACCATAGGTAACACATATGTGTCATGTTGAAGTTTTTTTACTTATTTTTCTTCAGCATATTCTACATATATCTATATTATATGAAATCTGACAATTGAGTTGCAATCTCATCCTACAAAATGTGCTGCTCACTATATTGCTGAATATCACTATGGTTATCATTGAAGTAATCTTCTTATGCATTGATGACAATGCTTAGTCTGCTCTTCAAGGCAGATTTGGAATTCTGTTTTTAGAATGATTATCAGTGCTATCATCATATTATCCTTGATGTTCCCTTCAATATTTCCTTCATCTCTAGGTAAAGAAAAAAGTTATTGGGGATTAAATCAGGTGAGTAGAAGGACATATCAATAGTTATTTGTTTATTGATTAAGTGCAATATGAACTAGTACATTTTACACACATTTTTTCATTACAATATTTTCAGTTAAGCTTTTCTGTTTCTGTATTTATGATTATTTGGTCTACTATACTTCTCATAGTTAGACTATGATTTTGATACAATATTCAATTTTTGGCCATGTTTTTTTATCTTTTCTGCTCATTACTAGCTTCCCTGATCTCTATTCATCAATGGCACTCTCCCTCTCCCCTCAGAAAATTTTTTAATCCATTTACATACTGTCATTTTCATCATAGTTCTTACCAAGTTTTACAAGCAATTCAATATTTGTTGTTTTCTCCAATTCAAATTTATTCTGATATTTTTGCAATAACACATAAAAACATGCAATCACACATCACTCAGCAAGACACCACCACACACCAACACAACATAATGCAGTTGTGAGACACTGATTTACCAAGATTATGAAACTTCACCAAGTTATTTAAACATTGCTGCCGACATAAGTACATGGCAGGAAGATACAAACATAATTATCAGACCTCATATTCTTATTTCCATCAATTCTCTTCAAACAATAATTCAAGTTTTTTTTTGTATAGTTAGTCCAGCACACGATCAAATGACATCATTACTAAAACTTCAAAATTCATGCATTTGCTTTTATCACATTGTTTACATAATTTGTTAATTATATAGTTTTACATTCCATAAATACTTAATTTTGTTAAACTTAACACTTTTCTCAATATTAATTAGAGCTACTTTTCAATTTCTAAAATTCCAGACAATCCAGACAAATTAACATTTTTATAATTATTTTAAAATAAAATTAGAAATTTGGTCTACATTTCCTTTTTCATTAAAGTTTTACCTTTAATTCTGACAACTTTGAACTCACCTTAAAAATATAAACTTTATAGTCACAATGCAACTACATACTCCAATCTAAAAATGGTAATAAATGGAGACTACCTGCAAACTGATAACGCTAACTATATAATTGATTTTTTTTAGATATGTATTTTTATACAATAAGTTTGTAATTTTTTATCAGATTGTATGACATCTTCAAACATGAGACAACTTATTACATGTAATTACAAGTATTTCTTGGTGTAGAAGTCTAACATACTCTAATTAGAAAATGACTGATTGAGATATTTGCAACTCTATGCAAGACCCTTTTATAATTATTATCCTTGTCTGTGATTCCATGTAAACATTTTATCATCAACTTAGCAAATGTAATTTTATTTAACTGAATTCAAATGTAGGTAGGTTTCTTTGAAATATTTTTTTTAGATTTAAGTGGTAAATTTGCTGTATAGATTGATTCCAATTACAATATATGTAGGAATCTCTCTTCAAATACTTCCTTGACCCAAAATAAATCACCGAATTCATCCTAATTCTTGCAAAACTTAATTTTAATTTTGAATTAACTTTAAAAAATATACATTTATTAAAATTGAATTTTACAAAAAATCCGAGAAAATTGTATAATTTGTTTATTTTAATTTAGTAGCAAAATATTCTAAAATCATAAGCTACAAAAATTGAAACTCATAAGCATGTTCTTTTATTTGAAGCCAAGTTTCCATATTGTTCCGCACCGAGCCTTTCTTTCATTTGCTTGAGCCTTAGCATAATTTTCTTTCTCTTTTGAGTATATTGTTCTCAGGCAGTTGCCTTTAGATTCACAATTCACGCAAATTAGTATTAAACTGGCATTGCTTTTAAAAATTCTATTTTTAAATTATAAATTGTACATAATTTTTATGCGTATCAATTTGAGACTGCTTGTCTTTATTTTCTCAATATTTATGTATCTTTTTTCTTACTAATCTCATTAAGCAGGCTCTATAAATTCCTCTCTCTCTCTCTCTCTCTTTATTTTT
Source organism: Epiperipatus broadwayi (assembly GCA_028023455.1). Lineage (NCBI taxonomy): Eukaryota > Metazoa > Onychophora > Udeonychophora > Euonychophora > Peripatidae > Epiperipatus > Epiperipatus broadwayi. Next base: position 407,316 of record JAQFVV010006410.1, read on the forward strand.
GACGAATTTTATTATTTTATTTTTGAAGTTCTCTCTTCATCTTTTCAAAGACGTCGTCAAAATCTTCCCCTTTTTAAAATGTCATTTTAATTTTCATTAACAAATTTTAGACAAGCATTCAAATCTTCTAAATGTTTATCAAACAGTTTTAAAAAAAAAAAAAAAAATTGCTAACATTGAAAAGACTTAGGTGACGGCTGCTTTTTCCAGGTGTTGGTCGCGATTTTTTTTTTTTTTTGTTGTTGAAAATATAACAATTATAAATGCTGCTTGTTTTACGTTTAAACTATAAACTTTCAACTAAAAGAGATATATTAGCTTGTTTACTGCAACATCTGTGTTTTTTAATTAATTTTACAGGAATTTTTAAAATTAATTATCTAACAAACAGAAATAAATTATAATAAAATCGAACTTTTACAGATCTTACTACGACAGATATAAATTTTCAAATGCGTTTTTGATAACAAAATATAAGTCAGTTTTAAAAACAACTTCAGCACAAATTTGGCAAAAAAAAAAAAAAAGAAAAATTGCTGTTTACACACGCACACACATTCATCAACTGTTGATACAATTTTAGCATCTTTTTTTTTCGTGCACGTTTACACAGCTACACAAAGATGCCACAAAAAAAGATCATAATTATAAAACTGAAAATAATGGGAAATATATAATTAGTATTCAAATCCTTATTCAATTAATGTTCCACACATTTACAACTAAAGACCATCAATTGTAATTCATTTATTTATCGTATGATTTTTTTTTGTCAGATTTAATTATTAATTATTAACATAATATCATAAATAAACCTTTAGGGATTTTATCCAAGAAATAGATACACTGGCTTTGTGGTCATAAATTATACAATCATTAACTATATAGTTCATGGTTTGTATTTGTTCCTATTTACATAAATTAGTGGCTGTTAAATTTCATTTATAAAGGGGATCAGCACAATGACAGTCAATTATCCATAATCTATTGATAAATTTCCAGTAACAACAGGGATGATCAATCTAGTTGGTTTTATTATTATACCTTAAGAAATAATTTTTTTTTGGAACCTCATAAGAATTCAATTTTTTATACCATAAGTTTTTGATTGTAGATTCTTAATTAAACATCCAAAAAAGAGATCTTGGGTTGAGTTGAATCTTAGGTTGTGAAACTAAATCTTAAATTGTTAACAAATACAATCTGCTTAACAGCTTTTTATACATTTTCCATGATAGAAATTCTCTGTCTGATTGTCAATAGAATATAAGAAATAGACTTGCATCTGCTAATAATATTTAAATCAGTATCTGCAAAATTAGTATAGGAATTTTTTCTTTAAACAGAATATCAACATTTATTAGGAGATTATGCTAATGCTAAGAAACTTTCTATAAAATATTTAACTCCCAATCCCAAGTATAGGTTATTCCTAGAAAATAATTTTGCTCCAATAGGAAATAAATGAGAAAAATAAGTTAGCTCTAATCAAAGGCTAATTCAGATTATTATATAATTCACTGTTCTTAAGATGAAAAATTGAACATATTGCCTTTATTGGATTGAAAATAAAACACTAATATTTAAAATATTTTTTTTATTTCAGAAAACAATTTTTTTTGAGAAATCAATATTATTAGTATAAATAAATTTCCTGCATTCTATATTTGAAAGATCACTGATGAATATAATAAATAAGTAGATAAAAGAACTAAACCTACATGTCAATTTAATTTTTCTATTGGAGAACATTTTAAATTGATGCATACAATGAAGACACTAATTGAAATATTGATTTTAAATGATATTTATGATTTATTTACAAGAAATTTAAAAAAAAATTAAATTTGATCTATACTTTAAAAATCTTTCACATATATGCCTTATATATATACTCTTATAGTTCATCATATTTTTTTTTGCTCATTTGTATACAGTTCTAAATTAAGAATACAGAATGGGAAGAGTTTATAGGTTTTAAAATTACAATAACATCTAAACATAAATGAATATTTAATTCTAATTTTCTTTAAATATTTGAAATCCTTAGCTATAATTATAATCTCTCTCAATTCAAAATCTGTTATAATGAATTCTTAAAGCCTGCAAGCAAGATGATTAAAAATGTATTTTACCAGACATCATTTTCAGCAATAAAATAGGTTAAAAAGATGATGAGATCATTATTTGATTGGTACATCATGTGTGCAGCAATCACATGAGATTAAAGCTAGCTAATTAATAAACCATAAATAAAAAAAAATAGCTAGATAGAGGTAAAATAGATTGAACAGGAATGTTAAAAAAAATAGTTGTAAAGGCTTTACTTGATATGAAAACTGGCAAAAAACAAGAAATTAATAAAATTGCAGAGAAATTATTAAAAGCCATGAAAGAAGGTTTAAGATTTAAAGTTAACTGTAATTCATAAATAGCAGATTTTTTTCAACAACTATTGATTATTCTAGAAAAAAGTGTTAATCCAAAAAATGTATGAATTTTAGAGCAATTATCTTAATCTCATTTTCAGCTAAAGTTTTATGCTGCTGATGAGTTTACTGTAGATTACACATATGACATATTTTCATTTGAAATTAAATGATTTTGAAGGACAAGTGAGAGAATTGATATGATGTAGATTACTGTTAATGTGTTTATGAGTTCAGAAAGAGAGAGAGAGAGAGAGAGAGAGAGAGAGAGAGAGAGAGAGAGAGGGAGAGAGAGAGAGAGAGAGGGAGGGGGAGAGAGAGAGAGAATGTGGGGGTTTGTTAATGTGTGCTATATGATTTTAAAATTTGATTGCTACGTTACATTATATTATGAATATATATATATATATTAAAAATATTACTATTAATTTGTCTTATAATGCCAAATTCAAAAAATATTACCCTACAATTTAGACTAAGTATCATTCTATCAAATAAGAACATGACAACTTTATATATACAAAGAACATACTATTTTCTTTTATTTTGCATCATTTTTTTTTTTTTTTTGCATATTATATGGCATCTTTATAATACATTGATAGTCAAGTCAAAACTAGTTATTCTGTAAAATAATAAAAAGTTTCTGAGACAAAAAATTATAGCTGTGAAATGTCACAGAAAGTTGTAAAAGAGGTTAACAGTCTCAAAAATATAAAATAACATCTTTATAATGGAGGAAAAAGCATTTCAATAATAAAAAGAAAAATATTATTATTACTAAATATATATATATGAAGAATGGAAGAATTAAACCAAAAGCTATATAATAAAATGTGTGGACAAATCAAAAATAAAACAAGAAAATATAAGTAATTGTTATACTTACACCAATATTTTTTAAAAAGCACACATTTTAAATATAAAGATGGATTTTGCAATTATATTGACAAAGAATAAAATGCTCTAGAAAATGATACAATCATTTTTTAAAAGAAGCTGCTGAATATCTATATATTGACAATAAAGCCATATGCCATAAACTATATGATTAAAATAATGCAATAGTTCTATTACTATTTAAAAAAGATTTAAAAAAAGGAAAACATTAATCAGTCTTTTTATATTGGTGATTACTTATCTTTTCTGAATGTGTGTGGTCATGTGTATCAGTGTATGAGAAGGTGTGGATAGTGAAGGGGCTTGAAAGTCTGTGTTCAAATCCTCTATATTTACAATTAGGCTCCGTGAAGAGTTCCTGGTATTTCATATCTTACATATTAAGCTTGTATTCTGCACGTCCCTCTTCTATGTATTTAAATGGATACTGTTCTCTGTGTGAAAGATCAGAATGACTTGAGGTCAATATGGGCATGACAACAATATTGGCATCAGCATGGGATTTGGGAATTCTATCATCAGATTTTCAATGGTATGGATGGCTGAAGAGTTGGAAGTTGGAATAGGTTGAAGCCTGACCATTAAAGTGTAAGGATTTGCTATCTTAATATAAACTGAACACTGATTATATATGTGTATGGGAGATAGTAACCTGGACCAACTGATGAGTGCTGGTTTAGTACAAAATATGTATATTGGTGATTATTTACCTTTTTTATTTGATGAAATATGGGCTTTTGTATGATTATTATCAATTATTTACAAAATTAATAATATTTGATGAAATATGGGCTTGTTCATGAATTTTATTATATTATAACAAAAGTGAATAAATTCTATCTTTTGCAATTATTAAATCTATAAAAAAAAAATTCTACCTCCTAACAAAAATAAATACATTGCAGAAAACAAATATGAAAGGAAATATTTTCTCATAAAAATAGATTGATAAATTTTATAAAGTGTAATTAAATTTCATTAAAATTTTAATTTTTTGCAAATGATATTATTCAATTGCAATATTTACTATAAATCTATATAGTTATCAAAAATATAGAACACAATGAATTTTAAATTTTCCACACAAAAAAAATTAAGATCAATCTATCACATATGACATGAAGATACTATCTTGCACACAAAACGATTGGAAATAAATTAATTTCTAAGAAAAAAAATGAAAGTATGAGGAAAATAAATTTTATTATATTCTTTTAATGAAAAGGAAATTTAAAAAACTTCAAGGAATCTGTAATAGATATTAATTAAGCCAGTCTGAATATGCTAAAATTCATAAGTGATAAAATAAAGTTTTAAAACATTAAAACATGGAAGTGCAAAATAGTATTAATACATTTCTAGATCATACCATTTACAACTTTTTTAAAAACTTTATCAAGCTATTTTTTATATTAAAACCATGATTGCAGCATGGTTGAAACTGTTAGAATAAAGTTTTGATATAAAAAATAGTATTGATAAAGTACTTAAGAAAGTTGTAAATGGTATGATATGTAAAAGTAGAAATCAATACATAGAAAAGGAAGAAGAAAATTATACATTTCTAGATCCGTCATTAGACTGGTAGGAGTCTTTCCATTGTTCACAATTGGTTTCTATACAACTTGAAGAGAAAAAAATATTTGTAACAGAAGGCTTTCTCTAATTAAAGAAAGATAATCAGTCAAATTATTTATTAGAGTAAATATATAAAAAACAAAACAATATTATCTATTAATCTATTTTGGTTAGAAGTAAACCAATTAACAATAAAAATAATAGCTCTATTAAATTGTGCATTATTTAAAAGATTATTCAGGGAAATTTTAAGTGTGAATGAAAAACTCATTCACAGAATTTAATGATTTTCAATTAAAGAAAAAGAGTAGAAAAAAGGTGTTCTTTCCATCGAACATGCTCCCAAGCCCATTTTTTAAAATTTTTATTTAGGTATTTTTCTGCACTTATTTTAATTTGGTGCCTGAGATAATTACTTTACTACCTCTTGGATCGATTCCATATACATCTCACTTAGTCTTTATTCATTATTTCAATTATTTATGTGCATGTTTTATATGTTGAATAATTAATTGTTTATTTTGAAACTAACTTATATCTTATTACATTTTTTTTACTTATTATTATATTTATTAAATTATTCATTTATATATTCATGTTACTTTCTAACCAAATATTTATCCCAAAATATAATAAATAATTATTAAGAAACGGTGTCTATGTAAATAAGTAATCAATTTTAATTTTTAAAACAGTTAAATATATTTAAAAAATCTTAGCGCAAATGTTGCTCATCTATATTCATATATTTTAAAGAATATAAAATAAACAATCCATAATAAATACAAGGGCTTTGAGCAGTCCATCATCATTTTCAATAACATGGAAGGTTGAAGAGTTAGAGGGAGGAGAAGATTGAAGCCTGAGAATAATATTTGAAGATTTGTTATCTTAATATAAACTGAGCACTGATTATATATATATGTGTGTGTGGGAGATGATGATCTGAACCTGATGAGTGCTGCAGCAACACGAAATATATATATATATTGGAGATAATTTATCTTTTTCACATAAATGTGGTCATTATATTGGTTATATAAGATGGAGTGGAAAGCTTAAGGGAGCTTGAAAGTCTGTGTTCAAATCTCTTTTAATTACATCTAAAATGCAATATATACATTATACTTGTAATCAAATTTTTAAAATTGTATTCAAAATGTCACTCTCTTCATTTAAAATGATTTGGAACAATTTCTCTGACAAGAATTCTGCACAAGAGTTTCTAAACATGATGATAGCTTTTTTTAGCCAAAAATCATTATTTTTACATTAAGTAATTTATTATCATTTATAATATTCATAAAATCAATATTAATAATTTCCACTGATTTACCAATATAATACATTTTTTGACAAGTTACTAAAGTTTACAATCTAAATTATATTAAAATTTCCTGATTTCCACAAATCAAAATACCAAGTAAGAAATCTTAATCTCTGTCATTTATATAATATTTATTTGAAAAGCTAGTCAAGTAATTTAAGGAATTGTGCATATTTTTTTATTTTTATAAAATTATTGTCTCTGGCAAACTTTCTTTTAAAATTTAAACTTAAACGAATGTTTTATTTATTTAAAGATATTATTAAAACATTCAAAATTTATACACACACATTTGCATATAAAACTTCTACATTTAATTTTTCAATGTCATTCTTTTATATACATATGTATGTATATTTGTAATAAAAGAATGCCACATTAAAAGAATATTAATTTTTTAATTCAATTATCAAATGTTTAAGAAAGAATGAAATATTATAATAAACAAGAATTAATTTTAAAATTAATCTTAACTATATAAATAGTATTTAGAGTAATATACCTTATGTCATCATCACTATTAATTTTATTTTTTATTTCTATAATTGTGATATCAGTACACATACCAACTTAGACTTGAAACTAAGTTCTTATTTATAATATTTATCTTACAATTTATGACTTTTAATTATTTAACTATAATTAGTTATGAAAATTTTTTTAATAAAGAATTCACAAAATAGTTTAGCATCAAAAATATTCTTAAATTTTCAAAGATTCTAAAGTTTTGAACCCAGTTTAATAATCTTTTAAACTAAGTGAATCTGAAAAGCCTTAATTTCAAAACTTTTGATGATTTTTATATGAATGCCTTGGGCATGTTGGCAGATGTAAAAGCGAAATAATTTCAAACATTTTAGTACTAAATTTAAAATAATAATTATTTTAATACAAATAGAATATATATACTTCGAGTTTTGGATGTAATTATAGGGGATTTGTTCAAAAACTTTCAAACTCCATACAGCTATCCACTCTAACTCATACAACCAATATCCATGATCACCCACATGTGAAAAAGAAAAATGAATTCCAATATATGTACTACATGCTGAACTAACACTCATCAGTTGTTCCAGTGGTAGAGTGGATAACTATAGAGAGTTTGAAAGTTCTCTGTTCAAATCCCTCATAATAAATATTTTATTTAATATATATATATATATGAAAAACAAAAAAGCAAGTTAAACTTGCTAACGCTTGTATTTATGACAATAGATGACGTTCTACCAAAAACACCATCAAGCGTATGTTTGTTTACATAAACATCAGAGCAAGCATTCACTATCTCTAACTTTAGTTCCACCTTCAGATCATGATTTCAAGCTATTTGCTATCATCAGTGAAGGATAGGAATAAGAAACTAGATCTAAACACTAACTCTGAGCGTTTATGAAACAATTTCTATTCAGCTTGCAAGCATGAATCTTTTAGACACATAATGTCTTCAAACTCAGCATAGCAAGCCAGATAGCTATATGAGTCTGATATCAGTTCAACATCACCACATAGTAGAAGCCTCTGCAATATATATCATTGCAAGAAAAGCCTCAAAGGTACATTTATGAAAAACAAAAAAGCAAGTTAAACTTGCTAACACTTGTATTTATGACAATAGATGGCATTCTACCAAAAACACCATCAAGCGTATGTTTGTTTACATAAACGTCAGAGATAGCGAATGCTTGCTCTGATGTTTATGTAAACAAACATACACTTGATGGTGTTTTTGGTAGATGCCATCTATTGTCATATATATATATATATATATATATATATATATATATGCAACATTTTAAATATCAAATTGACTTTAGAAAGGTTATATCAATATTTTTAACTTAGAGAAATGTATTGTTTATCCATATTATATTGATGAAAACATTATTGATTTCTACAAAAGTAAAGAGATATTTTATCAATTATCAATAAAAAATAATCAAAGAATATTTCGTATTAGATAATTTTCAAATATTTATCAAAGTGATGGAACATGAAATTTTAATGTATTAAAAAATCAAAGAGGACATTTGATGATTTGATTATCAATGATGTTAAAATTATTCCAGTTAGGTGGTTATAGTTTTAAAAAGCCCAGATATCTGATCACTTAATAAAATATGAAAAATATATATTTTTAGTTCTTTTTATTAATAAATGATTATTATAATTATTAGTAAATAACTACATTTTGATTTTAAAATTCAGAAGTCTTTGCAGAATTGCTTGGTTGTTATCTAGCAAAATGTGCCATTGATTTAGTAGTAAAAAGATTACTAATGAGAAAATGTTTCTAAATCAATTCCTGAGATGAAACATATGTCTTATAAAATTAATAAAAGTAGATCATTAATTAGGTAGACAATACTTCTGAGATGGTTAAAGGAAGCATAATAATAGGCAACAATACATTTTTATTGCATCAATGAATAACTAACAAGATTCAGAAGTATCAAAAAATTGAGCTTAAATAAAAGTGTTTTAATTGTTATTCCACTCTAAATTCCCATATTATCTATTTTGAAAAACACATTTTTTGAATCATCAAAGAGAACATACCAATTATGTATTGTGCAACTACATATTTGATCAGCAGATTAAATTGCACACGTTTTTTAAATGTTTTTTTTAATCTTCTATATTAAAATTAAGAAAGGGGATGGGAGGAGGTAAAAATTATCACAATAAACATTAAGCTATTTGTGACAAAGTTTTCACTAGGAGTACCAAACCACTCTAGTAAATGTGATCAGTGTTGTTCTTCTCTGATGGAAAGCAATAACTAATCTGAACATTTAATTGAAAGTACCATTTATTGCTCATTGATTACTCAAGATTACAATATTTGGCTCTAAAACAGACTAATTAAATGTTTTACTGATTTTAATATGGGTGTTATGTAAGCTGAGAAAATCAGATTATACTTTTCTTGATAAATAAGACTTTAGAGGCAGCATGCAGTTTTTATTTTCTAATTTTGAAAACTTAATCTTTAATTTACAATGTAATATTTCAGTTTTATATTTATTACAGACATTATATTTTAGTATTGTATAGTTGATTGATACTCATATATATATATATATATATATATATATATATATATATATATATATATATATAGTAAGAGATGGCTTACACCTGGCCTACACATCTGTTCCACTTTCTTTTCAATATTTGAATTCAGACCAAGTGGTAGAAAAGTAAATATCTTATCTACTTGCTTATACAAAAATAGTGTTTGAAATAGAATATCTTACATACTTGCTTATACAAATGTACATACATATATAAAATATACAGATAAATTATAGTATTTGAAATAAAATATCTGATATACTTGCTTATATAGATATAGTTTATATACATGTAAACATACCTATAAACTGATATGTTTGAGAAGTTAATTATTGTTTTTTACCTATTACACCTGGGTCTCGTTTTATGTGATAGATAGTATAATGATCCAAAGGAAAGATCGAAACTAACCGCAATCTATGATATCTGCACTACACGAGCGCCATCTAGGCATTTGAGCCTAGAAAAATTTATAAAGTAGGCAGATATGCGCTGTTAAGATTTCACTTTATTTAAATATTCGGATTGTTAGCCCAAGTCACTAGCTCATGGAGACGCAGAGATAAGAAATAACTTGTTTAATTTGTATATATAAAAAAATAAAAGCCACTGCCAGAAATTAACACATAAAAATATTTATTTATGCATATATAAAATCATTCTAATTTGAGGAATAAGTTTAACATTTTAGATTTTTATATTAATCTTTAATTTTACATTTAAATAGATTGCAATAATGAGTTTAATATTTATTTAGTGAGTCGAGTATGAATAGACTACATAGATCTGCATTTGAAAAGAAAATATTCTTTCCCTTATTTAACCTTAGGCCAAAAGTTCGCAGTCAAACCGGCGCCAATCCATCTGATACATTTATGTATTCAATGTAGCATGAAAATACGACAACACAAAATACTATACTGTCAGGAATGTACATCTGAACCGTAAGTAGAGTTAGAGAAGACATTGTCTCTCCACCAACAGGAATGCTACATCTGTTGGCGAGTAGAACAATAAACAAAAAACTCCATAGGATTGGACTGCAGTCCTTTGCCGACTTACAAACCCATTCATAGGCAAACAGAAGGTGTGTGGTGTATATATGCAATCCTGCCAGTAGCGGATCTCATACTACATCTACTAATTACACAAATATATCCAATCCATTGAGCTAATTCAACTACAAAATGAATAACCTAAGATTACCCTCCCTTAAACTATATATATAACTTTACAAATCTATATAGCCATTCATGCCCAACTTAAATTTAACCTTTAATTTTAATTAGATACGTTCACACAGATGAATTTTATACAATTTGTTTTGTAATGTCGAGTCTAGATTGGCTGCATAGATTCCATGGTTAAAATGTTCCAGAATAAACATAACCTATCAAAATACAAAGTCATCGATAATGTCAATTGCAGATGGGAATACAAGAAGCCCAGTAGCATTCAACATAAGATGCCACAATGACCTATATATTCCAATAGAATATGAAACAGCAACACAATTAACCGTTAATGAATCCATGCAATGTCTATACCCAACTTAAATTTCATGCATTTAAATAATTTACACAATAAGGGAAAAAATAATGGAAATGATGTTTATCAACGCAAAACATATAAATTTAAACATTATTAATTTGATCTAAAAACTTACAAAAGTCACATAAGAGTCCATTTTAACATTTAAGTTGGCTTGTTTATTAATTAGTCAACTCTTGACGAAAGTTCTTAATTAATTTTATGATTTTAACAATTTTTCAGTTCATATAGTTTACGGTAGAAGAGTCCAGGTTCCTGTTTTTTAATTCCTGTGACATCTCCATTAGAAGATAATGTTCCGGAGGTGGCATTAGCTGGTTCCATTCTGGTATCACAGTCTTTTCATTTTTTAAATAAGTGATAGAGAACGACAAGTGCGTCTTGTCGTTCTTCTTAGCAAATCAAGTTGGAAAACTGACTGGAACTCAATATTTTTCTTTTTATAGTCCTCCTATGGATTCCACGAACAAAAACGTCACTGTTCCATTTTTTTATTATGGTCTGGGCCTTTATTTGCTTCCATTGGTCAAGCTAAAATCTCTTTATTCTCTTATCTATTTTTGATTTGACTTTTTAATTACACAGCTTTTGAATAATTAATAAACAATCATTTCCATCTACAAAAATATTTTATCTCTAAATCTTGAACTTTTTTATAAAAAAGTATGTTCAAATACTTATTTATTTGTTTTTTAAAAAAATATTTTTAAAGTTTTGAATCTGTTCGAATATATACATTTAACAAAACATTTTAATTTTAGCGTTTAGTTTTTTTTTTAATAGATTTTATTTTTATTTGCGAACTTTAAGATTTTATTTTAAATTAATGTAATGGCATATTTATATACCATTACATATCAGTAAACTTCCTCAAAAAACAAAAACATTAAAAAAAAAAAGAATTTACTTAGTGTTAGTAATTACGTTACACAAATTGATTATATATGAAAATTTCAAAAGGACAAAACTTTTTTTTTAAAAGACAAAACAGTAATTACACACAAATATAATGATTAAAAAAATGTTGACTGTTGATTCCCTATTACCAGCTAAATTTCTGCCCCCTCCCTTCCAAATTTATTTTCTTCTACTTTTAACTATTACTTATGCAAGTTGAATGATTAGATTTTAATTTAAACAAGACTTTTTTTAAAAAAAATTATGATTTATATTTATTATTACGTTTTATTCCTCGCATTTATTTTTACATATGTGCAATTTTTCTTACTGGAAGAACCTTTAAGACAAAATTTCAAACTGTAACTCCATGTCAATACAACAAATATATTTATACTAATTTCAGAAAAAATATTACGGGCATGATTCACTTTTAAAATTCTCAGGGCACTCGTGTTTATTAAAGATCAGCCCAAGTTGGGTAGCCAGTTATAATGATCCAAAGAAAAGTGGAGGTCGAATCTAACTGCAATCTACGATATCTGCACTACATGGGAACCATCTAGGCATTTGAGCCTAGAAAAATTTATAAAGTAGGCAGATACGTGTTGTTAAGATTCCACTTTATTTAAATATTCAGATCGTTAGCCCAAGTCACTAGCTCATGGAGACGCAGAGATAAGAAACAACTTGTTTAATTTGTATATATAAAAAAATAAAAGCCACTGCCAGAAATTAACACATAAAAATATTTATTTATGCACATATAAAATCATTCTAATTTGAGGAATAAATTTAACATTTTAGATTTTTATATTAATCTTTAATTTTACATTTAAATAGATTGCAATAATGAGTTTAATATTTATTTAGTGAGTCGAGTATGAATAGACTACATAGATCTGCATTTGAAAAGAAAATATTCTTTCCCTTATTTAACCTTAGGCCAAAAGTTCGCAGTCAAACCAGTGCCAATCCATCTGATACATTTATGTATTCAATGTAGCATAAAAATACGACAACACAAAATACTATACTGTCAGGAATGTACATCTAAACCATAAGTAGAGTTAGAGAAGACATTGTCTCTCCACCAACAGGAATGCTACATCTGTTGGAGAGTAGAACAATAAACAAAAAATTCAATAGGAATGGACTGTGGTCCTTTGCAGACTTACAAACCCATCCATAGGCAAACAGAAGGTGTGTGGCATATATACGCAATCCTGCCAGTAGCGGATCTCATACTACATCTACTAATTACACAAATATATCCAATCCATTGAGCTAATTCAACTACGAAATGAATAACCTAAGATTACCCTCCCTTAAACTATATATATATATAACTTTACAAATCTGTATAGCCATTTATGCCCGACTTAAATTTAACCTTTAATTTTAATTAGATACGTTCGCACAGATGAATTTCATACAATTTGTTTTATAATGTCGAGTCTAGATCGGCTGCATAGATTCCATGGTTAAAACGTTCTAGAATAAACATAACCGATCAAAATACAAAGTCATCGATAACATCAATTGCAGAGGGAATACAAGAAGCCCAGTAGCATTCAACACAAGATGCCTCAATGACACCAATGACCTATATATTCCAATCGAATATGAAACAGCAACACAATTAACCATTAACGAATCCATGTAACTTCTATACCCAACTTAAATTTCATGCATTTAAATAATTTATACAATAAGGAAAAAAAAATAGAAATGATGTTTATCAACGCAAAACATATAAATTTAAACATTATTAATTTGATCTAAAAACTTACAAAAGTCACATAAGGGTCCATTTTAACATTTAAGTTGGCTTGTTTCTTAATTTGTCAACTCTTGATGAAAGTTCTTAATTAATTTTATGATTTTAACAATTTTTCAGTTCATATAGCTTATGGTAGAAGAGTCCAGGTTCCTGTTTTTTAATTCCCGTGATGTCTCCATTGGAAGATAATGTTCTGGAGGTGGCATTAGCTGGTTCCATTCTGGTATCACAGTCTTTTCATTTTTAAAATAAGTGATAGAGAATGACAAGAGCGTCTTGTCATTCTTCTTACCAAATCAAGTTGGAAAACTGACTGGAACTCAATATTTTTCTTTTTATAGTCCTCCTATGGATTCCACAAACAAAAATGTCACTGTTCCATTTTTTCATTATGGTCCGGGCCTTTATTTGCTTCCATTGGTCAAGCTAAAATCTCTTTATTCTCTTATCTATTTTTGATCTGACTTTTTAATTACATAGTTTTTGAATAATTAATAAACAATCATTTCCATCTACAAAAATATTTTATCTTTAAATCTTGTACTTTTTTTATAAAAAAGTACATTCAAATACTTATTTATTTGTTTTTTAAAAAAATATTTTTAAAGTTTTGAATCTGTGCGAATATATACGTTTAACAAAACATTTTAATTTTAGCGTTTAGTTTTTTTTTTTAATAGATTTTATTTTTATTTGCAAACTTTAAGATTTTATTTTAAATTAATGTAACAGCATATTTATATACTGTTACAATAGGTTTCTCAGAAAACACGTGCAAATGTAATCGTGCAAAAATAGACGTAACTTATCTTGAAAAAGCAAAAGCAAAGCACCAGTGTAAAATTACTTTAAAATTCACGAAAAAAAAATAGGGAAATAAAATATGACTAATAAAAAATTTCAAATTTGAAAAAAATTGATACAAGACAAACTTTTTTTAACTATAATATTTAATTTTATTCAAAACAATATATTTTTATGCATAATTTACAGTAATTTATATTTTTATACACGTTTTAATTATTATTGCTATTTGCCGGTAAACAGGTTCGTTTGCAAACTGGTAAAAAAATCAGATTCTTCACTAGATGAAATACAACTAGTGCCAATGTTACTCTCATGTTGTGTTAATTAATGGTTTTCTGGTGACAACGTAATTAGTAATTAATCTAACAACTAAAAATTAAATTCTTAGTTTTGTCTTTAATTTTCAATTTTAATTGTGCCACTGCTATTACTCACCTTTTAAAAATAAACTTAATGATTAATAATTGATTATGTTCTTTTTTAAAAAGCAAAAACACAATGTGATTTAAAATGCAAAATTAACATGCACAATGTTTGAACAAATTTACATTATAATCTTATAAAATTTAATGTGTGTATACATAAAATGTGGAAATCATGATTTTAATTTCATTATTGCATAAAATCTTACTATTATAAACCTTTTTTTAAACACATCCACCCCTCCCCCCCCACCCCCTTTGTAAATAAAAAAAAAAAAAAAAAAATTTAAAATTAGATAAAGAAATTTTTTTTTTTTTTTTATCCAACCCCCCCACACCCACCCACAAACCAAACAAAGGGGAGGGAAATTTCTTTTTTTTTTTACATATAAAAAAAAAAAAAACACCAGAGCTATAACCCCCCAAATTTTAATAAATATAAAGAAGGAAGAAATATAGAAATTTGAACCTAACTTGTTACTATTACTATTATTATAAAGCACTGAAAATATTGAAATTACTAACATGGAAGTCAAATTCCAATAGTAATGTGCTATTACAGTACTTTCAATATAATGTTAAGTGCACAGAATTTATTATTTAAAGTAATAGCGTATTATTGGAGTTCAACTTCCGGTGAAACCTGAATCGCATAACTTCAAAATCGTGTTAAATAAGTCCACGTAAAAAGAGACCCAGGTGTATCAGAAAGCAAACGAATTTGCTATACACATGAAATATATATATATGCATATAAATTAATCTGTTTGTTAATTGGTAGAAATTAATTGTTTTTCTATTTTTTTTTATTCATTAATATTATTAATTAAAAATACTAATTGACTGACTTATAAGACAAATAAAAGATTAAAATTGATATGAGGTCAATATTGTTGTATAAATGATGGGTTTGAAATAGTGAAAAATAATGATAAAAATAATATTTTATTATTTTGTTCATTTAACAAGTTGTAATAATAGAGTTTTTAGCAGACATGTGACAAGGCAGCATTCCTCTTGACTGGAAGGATTGACATTTAATATCAACAGAGAATAGTGTTTGGAGTTTTAAAAAAAAAATTGGAATTAAACCGATGGAAAAAAGTTTTTATTTCTTTTAAAACAAAAAAAAAAACTTTTTGGCATTTGAAAAAACAGTAAAATTTGAGTATTAGTTTCAAGAAGTTAAACTTTAATTTGAACTAGTGATTTAATTTATTCTGCAAGTTAAATTTCATTATAATAAAAATAATGCAAAGGAACTCTGAAACAACTAATACTGTTGTTTTTTAAAAGCTATATTTTATCTATAACTAAGCCAAGTTATAAATATAGTTTATAATAAAGGAATCTCTATAATGTATTCGGGATAAGAATCCTATACTGTAGGACTTCCTAAAGCTGGCTTCAAAGTTATTATGAAATTGTAAAATTTTTCATTAGAACATCTGTCTTGAAAAATGCTGGTGTGCAGCCATTTTCCATGGATTCATCTGGTCAGGAAAGATATTTTATATGTGGTCATTTCAATCAAGGAGCATGAGATATATAAATAACAGAGTTGCCATGGATATTGATATTTTTTTGGACTGAATGCTTGCTTTACTCAAGATAAATTATATATCTTATTCACGTGATAATTATTTAATTTTTATTTATTTATTTATTTTTTTGCTTTTGTCATTTTTATTTGAAAGTTTATATATTGTAATCTGTTTTTTTATATTCTGAATTACAATTCATTTTACAATTGAAAACTAGAACCAGTGGATGGATAGATATCATATGTTGAAATATTTTAAAAAAGGAATCCACTACTATTAATATGTAAATTTTTTTTAATAAAAGTAAATTTTCAGATTCCTCTCAACATTAATTCATCAAGGTGACCTCATCTCAAGTAAGGTTTTTTTTTTTTATATATATAGATATTTAACATTGAAGGCAAGACTTTAAGACTATAAGATTAAATAATTTACTAATGTTTACTTGTAATTTTGTTTTATTCTGGATGCATAACTAACTCACTGAGTGAATGGTCTTTAGCTGTCATTAATTTTTACCATGACTTATACACAAATAAAGGGGAGGGGGGCAGTTGTAATTATAATATATTTACCCTAGTCTAAAAATATTATAAGAATTATTTTAATGGGGTAGTTCTATAATTAGTGAACTTTCATTGTGTTTTTCTTTTTTGTTGTTTTATGTATATATTTAACAATCATACAGGATAATTTTGTATCTAATATAATTTAAATTATTTTGTTTCTGTTGAATGACATCAAAATGATAGAAAAACCATTTTTGATAATTAAATATTTTTCTATTTTATTATTTTTTATTTGTAAATATTTATTTTGTATGCTATTAATAAATTAAGTTGTTTAAATCAATCTGATCTCTGTTTGATCATCACCATCATCTCTGTGCATTATTACCACTAGATGTTGATCATCATCACCACATTATGAAATCACACTATTAAAGGTTTGATGATCATCATCATCATTGTATATTGCTCATAAATAATTGATCATCATCAGTATTTTCCTATATCTATGCTTATATATAGGCATATTTGGTTTATAATTGAGTAGGTCCATCCCTGAAGAGAGCTGACTGCAAGAACTCCCTGAGTTCAAATTTCGTGGTGTAATGGGACCTAAAAAGAGAGGTATAATAAATATGCACTGGTCTAAGTTACATAAAAATTTTGTTAGTAAATTATAAGTTAGTATATTGAAACTAGATGTGACTTGGAACTGGGCATTTTATTGTGACACCTTTAGCATCCTATTTGAAAGCATAGGTCTCACAGTAGTGAGATGCATTAGATGCCATTCTTGATTCAGAAACATCTGACACACCCAAATGTGTCATTGACTCATAAATTTTAGATATAACTTGTTGTAGGTTGGTGGACACGTTTCATCTAAATCATCCAACTACTTAGTCATATTCGTGTCATTGTATGGTGTACCCTGTGGTTCTGGTATATCTTGCACCATCTGTGTATGATCATCCGTTATATCTGGCACCATCAATTTTGGGGGTAGCGGATTCCGTTAAAATATATATATATAATAAATAGAAATGTGGAGATAATATCCATTAAATAGGAATGGTTAATTAATAGTAATTGATAATTTCTTAGTAACATCAAATGTTAAAATTTTACTTTATTTAATGGATATTTTTTCCTCATTTCTATTTATTATTATAATAACAATTTATATAAGCATTTCACTGAATATATACATATATATATATATATGAGCATGCTAATAAGTTCTAATCAAGTTTTTTTTTTATTTATTTATGATAAATGCTACTACAAGAGAAGGCATTTAAATCATTTTTATCTTGGATTGTCCCCATCCCAGACCGGTTTCAACCTATGGGTCTCTTCAATGAGGAGTTGGGACATTAGATTCAAAAAACCAACTCAAGCAAAGCATTTATCTAAAAGTTAATTGTTAGAAGAAGATCTGAAACTTTTAGACATCTACATGTCTTTAAAGTCAGCTCTCCAACTAAAAAAATCATATGGGCCTAAATTTCATTCAGATACTCCATATATTAATAGGCTTAGCCATTTAATTTAGCCATATCCCCAACAGCAATATAATAATAGTAATAATAAAAAGTCAGATGTTACATGACTTATATATAGCTTGCACTTACAAATATGTAAAATTAAATGAGCGCTAAACAAGCCTTTTTTTATTATTATTTATGATAAATGCTACTACAAGAGAAGGCATTCAAATCATTTTTATCTAGGATTGTTTCCATCCCCAGACCGGTTTTGACCTATGGGTCTCTTCAGTGAGGAGTTGGGACATTAGATTCAAAAAACTAACTCAAGCAAAGCATTTATCTAAAAGTTAATTGTTAGAAGAAGATCTGAAACTTTTAGACATCTACATGTCTTTAAAGTCAGCTCTCCAACTGAAAAAATCATATGGGCCTGAACTTTATTCAGATACTCCATATATTAGTAGGCTTAGCCATTTAATTTAGCCATATCCCCAACAGCAAAATAATAATAGTAATAATAAAAAGTCAGATGTCACATGACTTATATATAGCTTGCACTTACAAATATGTAAAATTACAACAATCCAAGATAAAAATGATTTGAATGCCTTCTCTTGTAGTAGCATTTATCATAAATAAAAAAAAAAGCTTGTTTAGAGCTCATTGGCATGCTTGTAATTTTACATATTTGTAAGTACAAGCTATATATAAGTCATGTGACATCTGACTTTTTATTATTACTATTATTATTTTGCTGTTGGGGCTCTGGCTAAATTAAATGACTAAGCCTACTAATATATGGAGTATCTGAATGAAGTTCAGGCCCATATGATTTTGTCAGTTGGAGAGCTAACTTTAAAGACATGTAGATGTCTAAAAGTTTCAGATCTTCTTCTAACAATTAACTTTTAGATAAGCTTGATTTGGTTTTTTGAATCTAATGTTTCAACTCCTCACTGAAGAGACCCATAGGTTGAAACCGGTCTGGGGATGGGGACAATCCAAGATAAAAATGATTTGAATGCCTTCTCTTGTAGTAGCATTTATCATAAATAAAAAAAAAAAAGCTTGTTTAGAGCTCATTAGCATGCTCATAAGTTTACATATTTGTAAGTGCAAGCTATATATAAGTCATGTGACATCTGACTTTTTATTATATATATATATATATAGTAAGAAAAACAAATCATACATCACATGACTTAACTTATTAAGTTTATACAGCAAATGTAATATAATAAGCATGCTAAAAGCTCTAACAAAGCTTTTGCAATAATTGCCAAAAGAGAAAAAGCATTTAAAATCTGTATCCAGAATTATCCCTATCCTCAAACCAGTTTTGAGTGGATGGCTCTCCTCAGTGAGGTATTAGGATATTTTCAGATATTAGATCCAAAATACCAACTCAAGTGCAGCATTTATCTAATACTTAACTATTAAGTAGAAAATTTGAAATGTTCAGACATCTATGTATTCAAATCCAACTATCTGACTTAATTAGCCATATGGGACTGAACTAAATTCAGATACACCATATATTAATAGCTTTAGCAATATAACATCACCAAAGCCTCAAAAGCAAAACTATAATAGAAATTCAAGTCATACATCATGCGACTTAACTTATTAAGCTTGTACTACAAATGTAATATAATGAGAATGCTAAAATCTCTAAACAAGCTTTTCTGATAAATGCTGAAAAAGAAAAAGCATTTAAAATCTTTATCTAGAATTTTCCCTATCCCCAAACCAGTTTTGAGCTGATGGCTCTCCTCAGTGAGGCACTAGGATATTCAGACACTAGATCCAAAATACCAACTCAAATGCAACATTTATATAGTACTTAACTATTAAGTATAAAATCTGAAATATTCAGACATATATACATTTTCAAATCGAGATATCTAACTTAAATAGCTATATGGGACTGAACTAAAATTAGATACACCCTATATTAATAGCTTTAGTATGCACATTACATTTGTAATACAAGCTTGATAAGTCATGTGTTGTATGCTTGATTTCCTTACTATTATAGTTTTTTTTAGGCTTTGGCAATGTTACATTCCTAAAGCAATCCCATGTGGCTATTTAAGTTAGATAGCTGAATTAGAAAACATATATATATATTTAAAATTTCAGATTTGCTACTTAATATTTAAGTATTAGATAAATGCTTCACTTTAGTTTATATTTTGGATCTAGTGTCTAAATATCCTAGTGTCTCACTGAGAAGAGCCATCAGCTCGAAAACAATTTGGGGATAGGTATAATTCTAGATAGAGATTTAAAATTTTCTTTTTCGACATTTATTGGAAAAGCTTGTTTAGAGCTATTAGTATGCTCATTATATTATATTTTATTATATTATATACTAAAATGGTAAATCTGATTCAGATTTTCATTTCACAGTCCAATCCACCTAGCCACTTACTAATAGGGTTCAATTGAAACCCACATAAGTATAAATGTAAATATGGAAATGTATATTTTTATTTCAAACATTTTTATTTATTATTATTATCATTTATAACACTTTAAACTAGAACTACCTTGAATAAATTACCAGAATCTATTTTGAGAAATATATACATATAATATTGTTTTACATACGTTAAACAAGTAATTTATTGCATTCTATTAAAAAAAAAAAAAAAAAATCAAATATAAGTTTTGAATTTTATTTGTATTTATTTGATATATATGTTTAATATTTTTTTTATTAAAGAATCCAAGATGGCTTTTCAAGAGATTTTTGCCTCCATAAGATGTTTTAAAATAAATGTAAAATTAAATTACATAGGAAAAAATCAATTACTTTGGAATTTCCATTAATTCATTAATAAAAATTCTACATCATTTATATAGATAAAACAAATATAAGATTATACAAGAATCTTTATCGAGGTTTAAACTTTCCTAAAATAGAAACAAAGGTATGATTTTTCTTTGTCTCAGGCAGGATAGGAAGAAAAATCACCGCGGGCAGCACATAGCTCAAATATTTGAACCACCATAGATAGTGTTTGTTTTTTTCAGAAAAAAAAGAGAAGAGAAAGTTTTAGAGTGACTAGCCATCACTATGCCTGTCATAATGTACAATAAGTAGAAAAGGGAAAGTCACCGCCATTCCTTCCTGGGACCCAATCTTCTATTATGCTGCTGCCATATTGTCTTGGAAGAATACTACCAGCCATCAAGGTTTACCCGTACAATTATTCTGAAGAATATCCAGGTAAAAGCCACTAGAATTCAAACACTGTCATCTATATTTAAAAATCTTTCAAATTAATTATAACTATAATGTAATTGTAACTTCTGAAATCTTAAAAGTATACAGTTAATTTTTCTCATGAATACTTGTAATCCATTCTTTAACCCATATAAATTATTTATAAATCTTTTTCAATAACTCAAGCTCACAATATTTTTATTTGAATATGAAAATATGACAATATTTTTATTTGAATATGAAAATATGATATTTATTTGTTTTTATACTAATTTCAGTATAAATTTTTCTTTCCCTTAACAAACTTCACTCGCAAGAGTTTTAGAAGATAATTTGCTAAAGAGTAAATTATCTTCAAAAAGGGGGAAGGGAGGTCAGCAAATAAAGGATTAGTTTTAAAATAAAATAAATTGTTTTATCATTCTCGCAAGTGAAGTTATGTCAAATATATGTATATTAAAATATACTTAAGTTAATAGTTAAAATAATTTTGCTAATGATTTTCCAGGATGGGATTTTATAAATTTAGATTGTGTTAAATGAGAATCAACTTAAAATGTACTATATTTTGATCTGAAAACAGTGCTGCTGGACAAGCATCAGTTAATTATCTTGCCTTTTTTTTTAAAAAAAAAGTTAAAAAGTAGGAAAGTGGGAAGGGGGAATCTATTAGATAAATATTTGTCCTTATTTCTTATATATATATTGCTTTTGTTAATTAGATATTTTACGATGAAGTAATTGGTTGTGCAGGTTGATCTTTACGAGGTGTTAGATCCTTTAAGGCTACTAATTATAATTATTTACATTTGGTGATTAATAAAATGTAGAGTTAATAAGGAATGTCAGGCATGGTGAATCCGACCTAAAATGGTCACTTATTTGTGTGGAATCTGACTCCTGGTCACACATACTTCTGTGGGCTGGAGAGTAATCAAAGTATGATACCTGTATAGGTGGACATGGGGCTCCTGTAATTCCTATCTTTTTATTCAGTATCGTGTCACAACATAGTGAATGTACCGACCCCTTTTCTTTGTTAGAGTAGTGCATGCGAGTGTCTGTAAAGTGGCTTGTATGAACCTACATGTGTTTTCTTTCATTTGCATTCATATTTTATTAACCCAACATTGTTTCAGCTTTCTGTTATTGCCTATCTAATACATAAGCCATAGAGAAATTGATTCTACTCAAGAATCTTCAGCCTGAGTAACCAATTCTTTTGCTTTAATCCATGACTAGTTGAGCCATGTTAATTTAACTAATTCACATTATAGATATATGAATAAAGAATGACTAAGTTGAAGGTCAAATCAATGTGGGTTTGTGTGCTTGATAATTAACTGTTTTCTTCATGGCCTTACAGTTCTAAACACTGTCAGGTTATTTTCAATAGCTTAATGCTGTTCCAGTGAGGTCCTCTCATAGAATAAATAAAATATTATTTTAATGGAGATTATTTGTTATTTGCAAAGAAAAGCGAAATAAAATGATTTTCTTTTCTTTTTGTCATTTTGAGTAAGATGTCAAATTAGTTTGTTATAAATTTTTTTTCTTTGACATCAGTTTATTATAAAATGTCATAGAATATTTAAATAAGAAAGAAAAATGTTTATTTCTTTTATACAATCAGTTTATCAATTTTTAAATATGCTGATTGATAAAAATAATCCCAATTCCTTGTAATAAATGTGAGCGAAAAATTTATATGTATTAAAATCCGTGGTCATTTAATTTTGCTTTCTTTTTATTGTTTAACTAATGTAAACAAATAATTTTGTGCAAACTATAATAAATTAAAAAGATAATTACTGTATGTAAATATGTCTTATATGATGTGGTCTCATATAAATCTACATGTGTTAATATAAAAACTAATGTAAAAAATTTTGTTTTAGTGAGCTTGAGTAAAATGTAAATTTAAATCATTAATGAGTTAAAATATATGTATAAAACTAAATTTCCAATGTGTTCGAATTATTTTATTTCCTTTTTATTTTAATTAATATTTTATTTTAAGTTATATATATAAGTGCAATCACCCAAGGTCTCATTAAATAGAATTATTATGAATCTCATGCTCGAAGGCTCGGCTCTGAGATGGTGACAGTAAAGGAGTTCGATGTTATTGTTGAGAAATGTTATTGATTAAATCTTTGACCTGAGGATATAGGTAAATAGGGCAAAATCCATGATGTACCTGATTTATATATCTTGTACATGGTCAGACTCTATGTACTTTACCTGTATTCCAGATCTTGTTGGATCGATATATGTTTTTCAACTGGTACATCATATTTTTTTCCCGGATTTTGACACCCAAACTGGGGGCCTATAGATAAATACCTACACCATGATTAATTAATATATTTATAAATATGAAATATGTAAAATATACATGTATTTTTTTTTACTTTGTTTTAGTGACAGAAAATAAAAAAGTATGGGTTCACATATAGCTAGTACCCAGAGTTTAAAAGGTGATATATGTACACAAACTCAAAAGAGGGGAAAGGAAAGAAAATATATATATGAGATTTTTTTTTTTCTGTGGTTTTTTTTTTCATATATAAAAGTGTAAAAAAAAAATTAAAAAAAAACAAATCCTATATGTTTGGATGTAAAATAAAAACTCTTCTGAGTCTGTAGAATATTTTGATATATATAGGGAATAACTAGATGAAAACTTTGTAATAGCAACAGATGGTTATAAATAAAAGACTTGGGTGAACAAAATGTTAATAAGAAAGCATGTATACTGTTTTCTGGTACCCTTACAAAAAATTTGCCAATGGTTTAATTAATTTTTTAAAAACACAAAACAGTCTTATATAAGATTTGAACTGGGAAAAATGAAATTGGGTAAAGTGTCGATAAAACCTATATTTTAAAAATAAATCATGTTAACTGATAGTTACCAACCAAATGAGGCAGGATAAATGTGAGATATATCCAGGCACATGAGAACAACCAGGTGTAAATAAAATAATAATAATATTGTTAGTATTTAAATGTAAAAAAATAGCTGACTGGAAAGTAGGATAATTTTGTAAGTAAAGGCAGCAGATAGATCAGGAGACTAGCTAAATAGGGAACAGGATAAGTGGTATGATGGGAGATGGTTTTAGGAGGGAAGGATGGTGTAGTCTGTTAAAGTTATATATATATCATAATAAATCAATAGAGAAAAAAGTCGAGTCAGAATAAGAGTGCAAGCAAAAAAAATTTTTTTCAAGTGAAGTGTGCTAAAAAAAAATTGAATATAAAAATCTCTGTTTTAGAAATGGATCCAACAAAAGAAGAGCAAGTGGATGATCAACAGAGAGATTCTGAAGAGACAGTGGTTAAAGACCCACTCAACCTAAACAGTCTGAAAATCACTATAAAATATCCAGAGAGGTTGATGTTCGAGATGATGCCCATGATGAGAGAAAACTTAAACATGATGATGGATAGCTTGATGGCAAGAATGATGAATGACATCAAGGAAAAGATGCAAACGCACTGAGAAGTGCTAGAAAAAGAATACTGGAAACAGAAGAATGCTAGATGGAAAGAATATGGCACTTAATGCAAGAACTGATCAAGAAAAACACAATACTGAAGAGGGGAATGGAAAATATCATTAATGATGAACCAGCCCAAAATTGACTTGGGAGAAAAACCTGTAAAAATTCAGATTCCAGATGATGATGACCAAAGCTGAGATCAAGCACCCACCAAAATAGAAGCAAATAAGAATATCACAGACAATAAAGTTCAAACCCATCAAGTAGCTCACAGGGACCATCATTGACATCCCAACTGATCCACATCCAGGAGTTCTAAGACAAGTCTGTAGGGAGTACACTAGAGCATCTAGAAAGCTTGAGGAAATTATTCCATTTTCAAGCAACAAATGAGGCTGAGAAAGTGGCTGTTGCAAGCCATTATCTGAAAAACACTGTGAAGGATTGGAGGAGGTTGTTAATGCAATAACCCACCAACTTCAAGGAATATAAGCAAGCTGTGATAAGGCAATTTTGGAGTGATGAGCATCAAGATGTGATCCAGACCTTGACTGCTGAAAAGTATCAAGGGAGTCAGCAAGAAAACTACACCCAGTTTTTTCTAAAACAGGTAGTGAAGTTCAGAACCCTAACTGCATTCATGTACTTAGATGCATGTATTATACACATTATAAGGGACGATATGCCCATATGGGTCCAGAGAATGATTATGAGTAACTGGATTTCCACTATTGATGAAATGACTAAATTTCTTGCCATGGTCTACCAGAGGAATCCAACTCTAGAAACAGGGAATTAAAAAAAATCTTAATTTCAGGCATCTAAAGCCATATGTTCCACCAGATCTGGGGAAATAGTGCAAATTAATCAAGCCATATTGACATATCAGGGAACAAAGTGGATTTGTATTACTAAACTAAGAAATTAAAAGGAACTTTTAGATAGATATAAAACTCATAAGAAATGCCTAACTCTAAGAATAGGAAATTTCAGGCACTGTAATTAAAGGGTAGATGAGGGTGATAAATAACTGGTTGGGACTCTGTGATCTGGTAGATTTAAATATATATATATATATATAAATATTTTTTTCATAAGTGGGGGAGTGTGAAATGCTGAATCTGATTCAGATTTTCATTTCACAGTCCAATCCACCTAGCCACTTACTAATAGGATTCAATTGAAACCCACATATGTATAAATGTAAATATAGAAATGTATATTTTTATTTCAAACGTTTTTTTTTATTATTATTATCATTTATTACATTTTAAACTAGAACTACCTTGAATAAATTACCAGAATCTATTTTGAGAAATACATACATATAATATTGTTTTGTTTATGTTAACCAAATAATTTATTGTATTCTATTTTTTAAAAAAAAATTCAAATATAAGTTTTGAATTTTATCTGTATTTATTTGATATATATGTTTAATATTTTTTATTAAAGAATCCAAGATGGCTTTTCAAGAGATTTTCGCCCCAATAAAAAGTTTTAAAATAAATGTAAAATAAATTACATAGAAAAAAAAATCAATTACTTTGGAATTTCCATTAATTCATTAATGAAATTCTACATCGTTTATATAGATAAAACAAATATAAGATTATACAAGAATCCTTATTGATCCTTATTGAGGTTTAAACTTTTCTAAAATAAAAATAAAGGCATAATTCACTGCAGGCAGCAAATAGATCAAATACTTAAAGTTTGTTTTTCAGAAGTTTTAGAATGGCTAACTATCACTATGCCCATCATAATGTATAATGAGTAAAAAAGGGAAAGTCACCACCATTCCTTCCTGGAACTCAATCTCCTATTATGCTGTGCCATAGTCATCATGGAAGAATGCCACCAGTCATCAAGGTTCACCTGTACAATTATTCCAGGGGTCATCCAGGTAAAAGCTACAAGAATTCAAACCCTGGCATCTATATTTAAAAATCTTTCTAAATTAATTATAACTATAATGTAATTGTAACTTCTGAGTTCTTAAAAGTATACAGTTAGGTTTTCTTGTAAATACTTGTAATTGACTATTTAACCCATATAAATTATTTATAAATCTTTTTCAATAACTCAAGCTCACAATATTTTTAAATATTTTTATTTGAATATGAAAATATATTTATTTGTTTTTACACTAATTTCAATATAATTTTTTTTTCCCTTAACAAACTTCACTTGTGATGGTTCTAAGAAGATAATTTGCTAAAGAGTAAATTATGTTCAAAAAGAGGGAAGGGAGATCAGCAAAGAAAGGATTAGTTTTAAAATAAAATAAATTATTTTATCTTTCTCACAAGTGAAGTTATGTCAAATATATGTACATTAAACTATACTATAATTTTGCTAATGATTTTCCAGGATGGGATTTTATAAATTTAGATTGTGTTAAATGAGGATCAATTTAAAATGTATTATATTTTGACCTGAAAACAGCACTGCTGGACAAGCATAAGTTAATCATCTTGGCTTTTTTTTTTTAAAGTTAAAAAGTAGGAAAGTGGGAAGGGGGAATCTATTTAAGAAATATTTGTCCTTATTTTTTATATATGTTGTTTTTGTTAATTAGATATTTTACATGAAGTAATTGGTTGCACAGGTTGATCTTTATGCAGTGTTATATCCTTTAAGGCTACTAATTATAATTATTTGGTGATTAATAAAATGTTGGGTTAATAAGAAATGTCAGATTTGGTGGATCAGACCTAAAACGGTCACTTATTTGTGTGGAATCTGATCCCCAGTTGCAGATACTTCTGTGGGCCGGAGAGTAATTGAGGTAGAGTTGGATAGTCTACATGATATCCATACAGGTGGACATGGGGCTCCTGTAATTCCTATCTTTTTATTTGGTATGAGGTTGCAACAGCGAATTTACTGACCCCTTTTCTTCATTGGAGTAGGCATGAGAGTGTTTGAACCTACATGTGTTTTCCTTTCATTTACATTCATATTTTATTAACCTGACATTGTTTCATTTTTCTGTTATTGCCTATCTCAAGAATCTTTAGCCTGAGTAACCCATTCTTTTGTTTTAATCCGTGTCTAGTTGAACATTGTTAATTTAACTAAGGCACGTTGTAGATATATGAATAAAGAATGACTAAGTTGAAGGTCAAATCAATGTAGGTTTGTGTGCTTGATAATTAACTGTTTTCTTCATGGCCTTACAGTTCTAAACACTGTCAGGTTATTTTCAATAGTTTAAAGCTGTTCCAGTGAGGTCCTCTCATAGAATAAATAAAATGTTATTTTAATGGAGATTAATTGTTATTTGCAAAGAAAAGTGAAATAAAATGATTTTCTTTTCTTTTTGTCATTTTGAGATTAGTTTGTTGTCATTTTTTTTCTTTGACATCAGTTTATTATAAAATGTCTTAGAATATTTAAATGAGAAAGAAAAATGTTTATTTCTTTTATACAATCAGTTTATCAATTTTTAAATATGCTGATTGATCAAAGTAATCCCAATTCCTTATAATAAATGTGAACAGAAATTTTATATGTATTAAAATCCATGGTCATTTAATTTTGCTTTTTTTTGTTATTGTTTAACTAATGTAAACAAATAATTTCGTGCTAACTATAATAAATTAAAAACTTAATCGCTATATGTAAATATGTCGCGGTCTTATATATAAATTCTACACGTGTAAATATAAAAACTAATGTAAAGAATTTTGTTTTAGTGAGCTTGAGTAAAATGTAAATTTAAATCATTAATGACTTAAAATATATGTATAAAACTAAATTTTCAATGTGTTCGAATCATTTTATTTACTTTTTATTTTAATTAATATTTTATTTTAAGTTATATATATATAAGTGAAATCACCCAAGGTCTCATTAAATAGAATTATTATGAATCTTACGCTCAAAGGCTAGGCTCTGGGACGGTGAAAGTGAAGAAGTTTGATGTTATTGTTGAGAAATGTTATTGATTAGATCTTTGACCTGGGATATAGATAAATAGGGCAGAATCCACAATGTACCTGATTTATATATCTTGTACATGGTCAGACTCGAGTTACTTTACCTGTATTCCGGATCTTGTTGAATCGATATACGTTTTTTGACCCGTACAATACATATATATATATATAAAGATGATACTGTCCACTTATTGTGAATACTCTGGTAATATTATAATTATTAATAACATGATGCCAAGTCAATATTAATTTCTCCCAAGGATATGAATACATTTGTCTAGAATAATCTGTTATCTGTTTGATATACTTTCATTATTATGTTGATAGAGACCATCCATATGATTGCTATTCATCTTTTTTTTTAATTATCAACTTTTATGATATATTATAATATGATGTGAGATAACTTTAATCTGATCACTTATACAAGTGAGTGTTCAAGTAATATCTTGTTAATTTCCATTTTGTTCATAATATATTTATTAGTCTTTAATAGCATCATCATAGTTGAAAAATATCAAGTTTTTTTTTAAAATGTTGATTCATTGTTAATACCAAATGTTTAATAAACCCAGTAATACATTATCATTATTATGTTTTTTTTTTATACACCTGACACTATTAAAAGTGAATTTCAGAAAAATATATAAAAAAACAAGTTATAAAACATTCTCAGTAATTCATAGATTATAAATTATATGAAACTTTCAAAATAACTTTTACTTCATTATTATTTCCATTTTTAATACTTGACACAGAAAATAACATTTTAAGAATATATATATATTTTCTCTTTAACAATTACATAAACAAATATCATCTGTTTTATACAGTTTTTTTAAAAAATCATAGGTATTCTAATTTCACTTTTTTATTGGGTCCTTTACTATTAGACCTGTTATGAAATACTGCTGCAATACTGGATCAGGGTTATGGCTGAAATTGAGTTTCATCATAGCAGGTCTAATACCAACATATCCTTTTTATAACAAACAACTCTCTTAATACAGATAACACAAATAATTATTTGATACCATCTCCAATCCATATATGCGAAACCTTTTTTTTTTCATATGTCATAGCATTTGCCGGGACGCGAACCCACACCCGTCTGCAACCAACTACTTAGCTTGCATGGCGGCTGCGATACCTCTCGGCTAACTTTTATCCCTATATTTTATAACTTTTCTATTTTCAATATGATAACAAATATATGGATTTATATGTATTCATATAAACTAGAAAAAAATCAAATCAAATCAATAAAGTCCTAATCACTAATATTTATTTTTATTTCTTAAAATGTTTTCCCTGATGTTTTTCTGTTTTTAATTGAAGTCTTCCAAATAAATAAATGATATCAATATTTTTCTCATACTTCCATTACATTTTTTTCTTCAAATAATTGAGATATATCCAACTTTACATAAATTAAAGACACATTTTTATTTAAGAAATTCCTTTCTGAAGATATGTCCCTTTATGTAAAGTAATTTTCCAAGTTTTTGACATCTCTGTTTAATGTTATTCTGCAACTAATATGTTTACTAATAGGTTTACTCTTATTAAGCATAATCCAAAGAGAGCTTTGAACTAATCAACTTCTTTAAGCTCTTTTTTTACAGTCACCTACTGATACTGTTATAAAATATATTTTTTTTTTGTATTTAACAATAATTCTATTTTATACCTTGTTATTTAGCATTTATAATAAAAATCTTCAGGTCTTCTTTATTTTCAGCTATAAAGATAGTTTTATAAGAATATCCAAGAACATTAGTGTTTCTTTTATCAATCCTTAACATGTATTTTTACTAAAAAAGATCTGGCTTACCTTGTATCATATTCATTACAAAATTAATGGCAAAAGGACCAATATTCAGTCCTGCCTAACTTTTTTGTAAATATAATACACATCTATTCACTCTAGCATATTTTAATTCATAATTTGCTTCACTTATTTTCTTAAAAATATTTGACAACACAGACAACAGAATCGAAAATTAAGTTACAATCAGTAAGACATATATAGAATATTTTGATATTTTCATCAATGATGTATCTAATTCATCAGCATTATCAGAAAGCAACTTCTATAACTGGAAATTTGCTTCCAATGTACATCTTTAATTTGTGTTGAATGATTTTAAGTAATCTTATTGGCACTTAGTAATTTTTCAGATTAATTGACATAATGTAATCAGTATTTTTATTAACTCTTATTTTTTCCCCCAATATTTCTGATGCAATATTACCAATTCTAATGTTCTTACCACCAGTCAATTAATTCATGGCTTATGAAATATCTTTCATTATTGTGAATTTTTCACTGTGAAAAAGCTCATTAAAATGTTTTGGTTTATGTATTTTTGATATATATTTTCTGTTTGATTTTTGTTACTTCATTTATATTCTGTCCATTGGCATTTTTCAGTAAGCCTAAATACAATTAAAGTTTCAACCACATAATATTTTTTCTGAAACTTTTTTGTGATCTTAACAACTTCTTGAAAATTTGCTTCTTATTTTCTGAGACTGCTTTCACTTTTCATAGCTTTATAAATATTGTTATAACAATGCTCATTGTCTTTCTTTTTTTCTATTTATTACTACATCTTCTAACATCTGTTTTGTTTTTCTGGTTGTTTTATTTAATATTATAAAAGAGTAATCATTAAAAATTATTGTTTTATGTTATATATAAGTACTAAAATAACTATAATTAAGTATATTTTAAGTATATATTCTACCTTTATTGTTAAAAAGAAGTTGCCTTGACAACAGTTTGAAATTGTTGATTGTTATTGATATTGGGATTGTAGGGTTGATTAGCTTTATATATATTATTGACGGTGTTTTTGGTAGAATGCCATCTATTGTCATAAATACAAGCGTTAGCAAGTTTTAACTTGGGTTTTTGTTTTTCATATATATATATATTGTAATGATATGGAAAAAAGGAAAACATCATCATCAATCCCATAAATAATCACAAATCAATGAATGTTGAATAAATATAAAAGGAATATAAAATTAAGAAGGAAGAAGCATGGCAGTCAGCAGATCAACATGGACTAATATAGTAGTTGTACTAATCATAAGTGATAAACTACATCACCATCCAGAATTACACAAGACTAATTAAATCAACAATTCATCAGTTAAAACTAATCAGCAATCAACAAAGAATAATCAAATCAGCATTCATTAATGCACAGTCAACTTTGTGACTGGATTTTAAAGGAGGTACATTATAAAAACTTATCTAGCCACTGCCAAACTTAGGGCAAAATATAAAATTATTTGGATTCACCTACTTAAGAGCTAATCTATCACTCATAATAACAAAAATGCTAGGATACTGATATGTGCTGATCATCATCAATGCTCTGGCCACATAGTACCTTAGTATACAGATCAACTATAACTTAATTTATAATAAAACACAAAATGCAGTGAATGGACTTTAAATATAATATATTTGTACCCATCCAGAGCAATCTCCAAACACCAACTTAAATCCTTACATCTTGAGCCAGCTCAGGACCATAAGACTCTAGGAATTATAACCGTGAACAAGAGATAAATAAATATAACAGTATGCTCTACTTTATTTTAAATTATTTATAGGCTTACTTTACTGAACACTAACCTGTAATGAAATCAAGTCACATAAATAGCCAATTCAGGTAACATATAGTTGGAAGAATAAAGACATTAAAACTAAAATATATTTTAAATAATTATTTGATAAACTAAGTGATTAATAAATTAAAAATTGACATGATAATATGATAATTCAAACTTATACATTTTATCAAAAAGTATAATTTCATATAATTAAATTCACTATTTGATTTTTATTCATTAATTTAATTAACTTTTAATTCATTAAGTTATTTCCTGTTAAATGATAAATATTGGAAAACAACATTTTCATAATCAGAGATAAAAATCTTTAAATCAACTAAAAAAATCTTTTGTTAAATTTTGGAGGGAAAATCAAATGAATAAAAAGGAAAACATGTTTTAAAAGAAAATCTTAAATTTAATAAAAATTAATTCTCTAAAAACCCTTTTTATAATTTTGAAAAAAAAAAAAAAAAAAAGAATTTGCAGTAAAATCCATGTCAAAATTTTAATTATAGCTGTTTTAAATACTTTCAGACAACCCCCCTTCTTAACAATTTTTAGAATGTGCATACAATAAAGTTTTGAACAGTTTTTCTAAATTATTTACATTTAAAAATAAAATCAATTATAACACTTAGCCAATGTACATATGTAATTTAATAATTTTTTATTATAAGCTTTATCAGTTTTTCATTTTTAATCATATATTACTATTATACTTTTTTTAATAATCAAATTTAAAATTAGTTTACACAATAATTTAAATTACCTTATACATTTTTAAAAAATATTAAAATATATTTTTTATGATGCATAATAAATGATAATGAGTATTATATACACACATGTACACACTCACAACATATCATTCTCTTGCCTAATTTATCTCCAAAAAGTAAATACCTATGCTGTACTACAACCTATATCTCCTGTCTGCTGTGAAATTATAAATGACTATAACCATCTAAAATGATTATATTATTTTATATTCTCACAGTTTCAATAATAAAAAAACATAAATAAAATAATAACAAACAAATAATAAAAATAATTTTTAGAACTTATATGCAAAATTAAATTGTAGTAATAATTATATAATACTTGTTCATAATCCATCATAATTTATTGCATCATTTTGGTCTTCTTCATATCATTTTGTTGGGTCTTGTTAAAGGGAATATCCCAACAAGGTTCTTCCTAATCTTATGAATATTATTTTATAGAGATTTCATATACAAATCATACACTTATTTTAAATAAATAACAAAAATATTAACAGACTTTATCATGTTTTATTATCTTTTTAGATCTTGACTTTGGGTATTGCATCAGTTTTTTTCCTAGGTTGTATCTATCCATCTATTCTCTGGTAAGCTAAACTTTTGAAGTTTAGTCACTCTTTTCCTAGAACCATTTACTCATTCCCTTTTTTTTTACCTCCATACTCTTTAAAATATTTTATCTTTCTATTACAAAGTACTTAAGTATTCTTTTTGAATTCTTTTAAATTTTAACAAATCTTTCTTGTCTACAAAACCTTTTCTAAATTTAATTTTCCTAGTATTTTTTGCTTCATTTCCCTTGGCAACACAATTCATTTTCTAAATCCATTGGTTTTTTTTACTTTTGTACCCATCTACATAATTATTTATAGCATCTCCATTAGTATTTGTATCAATATTATATTTCCTTAATCCATCTTCACCACTATCTTTTATATCATGTGACCTTTTATTTGACAAACTTTTCTTTATTTGTGCCTACAGTTAATCATCTGTAATAAAGATATTCATGTTAATTTTATCCATAACCTTATATTATTATCCATGAGTTGTACTTTCATACTATTTTTATTTGGCATTATCTGATTTATTTTCATCTTGCAGCCTTATTTTATTTTCTTCATTATATTCTGCATCAAAATTTCTCTAGCATAAATGGAAGTTTTATATACAATCTTAAATAATGTACTCTAGCACTTTTTGGCAATACTATTGGTCTCATTCATACATTTAACTAAGCTTCATTTTTATAGTTTCTTCCAATTTTTTTCTCTTATAACTTGTCTGTTATCATGACTATTGAGTTCATATTTATTTTCATCTATAAGATTGAGCCTAATCTTAACTTTAGTGTCTTCTATCCCCTTGTCAACTGTACCAATTGTTGTATATTGAGTTGCTAAAGCAAGTGGCTGAAAAGTTACTCTAGCAATCAAATAACAAAAATAAATAATACAGAGATTCTTACAATCTTTTAAATCTCTGAGACTCCCTTTTGGATCTTCAGTAGGGTACTGCACTGGGATTTTGACTCTTTTGTTGAAAGTATCCTGTTGCCTTCTTCCTTGCCTCTTATATGTCTGGTAGGCTGCTTTAACTCTTCTGTTGGACATATTCTGTTGCCTTGGTTCTTGAAGTTAAGTTTGACTGAGCTGATTTAGATTTGAGAGTATTTATTATATGAGTCAATATTATTCTCTAAAGTATGTTTTTAATTAATAAATTTTCTAAATTCCAAATATTATCTTTAATTTAAAAAAATCCTATTACATAAAAAATATCTGATAAAATTTGCTATATAGAAGGCTATAAATTTTATAAATTTCTATAATTTTAATATATACACATATATTATTACAGCATTGTATAAATAAAAAATAAAAGGAAGTGGACTTATCTCCCTTTAGTTGTAAATGCAAATATTCACCTTAATTATGTCAGAACCAATTGCTTAATGTGTTCTAATATAATGAAGATGAGTGATTGCACTTATTGTGTTCTGAAATAATGATGATGAGTTGTAAATAAATGTTTGATTATTTCTACCATCTAATATCACTTGCGAAATATTTTTTTAAAAATTCAGACTTTTTTTAAACTTTCCAAATACATTCAAATATTAGTAATAGCACTCAGATTAGTATATAATATATATTTTGAGTAATATTATTTTCCTTTCTATTTCAGATATTGCTAGCCTGACCAATGACAGCACTAGCAAGAAAATCAAATCTGGAACCTTAAGATTTATATATATTAAATTTAAGACAGTCGTTTAGTTTAATCAGAGAAACAATAATGATTTTTGCACTTATTCACAGCTAGAGAGAGAAAGATTAGTCCATTTCTATATATATGTACTTCATGTATTTAGTTGAGTAATCAAAATTATTGTTTTATACAAATCTGAATTATAAAATGTTAACAATATTCTTTATTTAGATGCGTTACTATGACATTGGCAACAATCAAGTGTTATTAAATGTAAAAATATTTTTATCATACACACACATACAAATATAATTTTGATATAATAAAATACAGTAATAAAGGTAGTGAGACACAAGAATAACATTTTTAAATTTAATTTAATAGAAAAAGTAAAAACAATTGGCATTCATAGATGTTTTTATGACAAGATTATCTCTAAGATTATCTCACGGGAAAATCAAAGCTACTATTTATAGAAAATCTTCATACACAGGAAAGTATTTAGCATATAATCTAAATCTAATCATACAAAAATTGTAATTATGCTATTACTATAAAACTCGTTTAGAAGCCAATGACTTGGGGAGAAAAGCCAACATAGAATAGATTCTTATGAATAACAATTATAAGTTAGCTATTATTTTAAAAAAATCCTGAAATAGACAACAAAAAGAAATATTAAAAGAAGAAATAATAAGAGATGCTTAGTGTATTCATATATACCAAAGATGATAAACTAAAAAAAAAAATGTAATCATTATATCAGAAACCAGAGCCATGAGGTTTTGCAAAAAATTCCAATATTTAAAAAAGTCTAAATCTGAAATACTAAAAATATCTATGAAATATTATGAGAACATATATCAATAAAGCTTGCCTGTTGTCAAAGAATATTTAAAAGATTTAACTGCCATATCTCACCTTGCCGTCAGAAGTGGACTTGCCAAGATTCCTTTCTTTTCTGATCGGATTAAGCACTCACTGCTACTAACCAATGGGTAAACAAATATATAAAACACAGCCCATGACTAGTACTGACCAATAGGCAGGTCGGAATCTGATGGCTTCCAGTAAAGTAGGATAACTGGTAATAAATAATCAGCCTTTTATGATGCAAGCAAAGAACATCAGTCTAACCTAAACAACTCTGTGCACTCTCATTTGAAACTTCTGCTAACAATGCATGTTTCTGATATAGTCATTATGGTATAAGTCTACCACAATGAGACAAGTCCACTATAGGACTGGAAACTACAAATACTAGGGCCAACTCAGGACAATCTGCCTATTATATCTGGAAGAGACTTGGCTAAAACTTACAAGGCAAGCTATTACATACAGTTAGAAGTGAGTTCAGTCATTTGGGCATGACCAGCCCAGTATTAACTAAGTTTTTATATGTGATATTGTATTTATTGATTGCATAATATATATATATATATATATATATATATATATATATATATATATATATATATATATATATATATATATATATATATATATATATATATATATATATCAGTCTGAGTCTGCAATTCAGACCTAACACAACAGAATTGTTGCAGTCTGACTAAAAAAAATTTAAGCCAACAGAATTGGTGCAGTCAGACAAAAAAATATTTCCCTCCATGACTGGAAGAATAGAGTAAATATGAGAGTGCACAGTTGCAGACTTTCATCATATTTACAATATAGTGATTAAGCCAACAGAATTAACACTTTGGTAAAATAAATATTTTTTCTACAACTGGAAAAATAAAGTAAACATGTGACTGTGTTAAAAAGACATTTGTCATATTTACAATTATTAAAATCACTTAGATCTGCTCCAATAAAATATCAGATTCAACAGATTTGAAAAAAAATTGACTGTAAACATTATAGGCATGTCTATTGAAGGCTTTAACCAATCATGAGAGTTTTATTCATAATAAAGAAACAGTCACTCTAGTGTATTGTTAGCTTTGTCACTATAACAATTATAAACTGTAGTTGTAAAATTAACAAACAATTGGAAACTTGCAATCATTTTCTCACGAGTTAAAGAGAGAAATAAAACAATGGCAAATTCTGCTGGCTCTATGGAAGCTTTTGATCCAGCCCATCCTGAGGACTGGTCAAGCTATAAAGATCTTTTACCTACATGCCAACCAGATCAAGAAGCCTGAGGTAAAATTAGCCACATTAATGATCATAATAGGTCCACAAATGTATGAGATCATGAAGTCTCAAACTATGTCAGAAACACTGGCAGACCTAGATTCCCCCCAAACCCTTTATAATAGTACAGATATATTATTTCAGTCTCTGAATTCAAGAGCGCGGGGGGGGGGGAATCCAGAGAATTCACAACAAGAATCAACACCAGCATTAAAGTGCGAATTCCAAGATTTCCTGAATTAAGTACTTCTTGTATCTTTTATTTATGAGATAAGTAACCACAATATAAGACTAAATTGCTAATGATGCCAGATTTAAATTTTGAATCAAGCTTTGTCCCAAACAATATTAGCAATATCTATAGCTAGTTAGGCAAAGCTTCTAAAAAAATATTTATTATATGTAAAAAATTGAGCTAAATACTGGGTCTGTCAGAGACTCAGCTTAGATAATTCAGCATCAATGGGTATAAAGCATTGCTATAGATGTGATGAACAAATTCATACACATACTTAATGCCCACACCACTAAACTACATGTATGTTTTGCAAGCAAGTTGGACATATAAAAATTTCTTGTCTGAAATTAAAAAGACAGATATACGATATAAGAATGAAAAAACCTATTCCAAAAAACAGCAAATGCTATTATAAGAAAAATAAACAAGTTGTCTGTATAAATCATATAAAAGATGATCAGTTTGGATTTAAACAGATTTTAATTACTGATATCCTATGAACAGAAGATTTTAATTACTGATATCCTAGTTACAATGCAACTGGACACATGCTCTGCAGTTCCGTTATATCAAAAAAGACCTGGGCTATCATTGAAAAGAATAATGAACATAAGCTGCATCCTAGCAGCAAATCAATCATAGACTATCAGGGAAATAAAATAAAACAGTTGGGCCAAACAACAGTTAAAATTACTATGCCTAACAAGACTATATACCTACCACTGTTGGAGGCATCAGGTGATCATAGTAACTTATTAGGCTGTGATTGGTTCAGTCACATAGGCTTTGCAGTAACAAAGGGGAACCAGGTCACAAACATTAAACAAATTAAAATCTGATTGCTCAGATGTATTCAATAAAGATATGGGTCTGTACTTGGAACAACTGATCTATTTATTGTTAAATAGAGAGGTAAAATTCATTACTTGTCAGTACAGATCGCTTCCACTGGTTTTGAGAACTATGGAAGCAGATCTCAAAAAGTGGATGGCAGCAGAGGTTATAGAGTCCAATAGTACCAATCATCAAAGAAAATGGTGATGTGTGTATGTGTGGGGATTACCAATGCACAACTACCAAAGTGCTGGCTCTGAATAATTACCCATCTCCATCAATCAAACAAATGCTATCCACATTGTCAGGGGATATGGTTTTTAATAAGGTTGATTTAAAACATGCATACATGCAACTACCTGTGGATGATTAGGCTGCAAGATCATTATCAATATGGATCCACAAAGGTTTATTCAAAATGAACCAGTTAGCTTTTGGTATATTGGTCACTGCAGCGATTCTCCAGAGAGCCACAGTTCAATTGGCAACTGGAATACCAGGCACACTACCAATTTTGATGATTTCTTATTAGTAGCACAAACACCAGATCAACTCTGGATAAACACCAAGAATCTCCTAGACAAATTCAAAGTCTTTGGCATTAAAAATAAACTTGAACAAGCATATATTTGAAGCCAATGAGCTGGAATTTCATGGATACAGGATAGATGCAAGTGGCATTATCCAACTTATTCAGTCATTCTTAAGGCTCATAAATTATTACAACGGGTTTTTATATCATAAAACAGGCTGTTGAACTATTATACAGGCTACTGGACTAAAAAGCAGTCTGGAAGTAGGACAGTAAGCATGACAAAGCCTTCAATAATATCGAAAACAGTAGTGTTGGCTTATTTCAACCTGATTAAAGTGCTAGTCCTAGCATGAGAACAGTGGCAGTGTTGTACTACAGAAAGAATAATGGAACACACATTGCCTTTGAATCAAACCATCTCTCAAAGGCTGAAAAAACTGTGCAAATAGTTAGAGAGGCCTTGGCTTCGATCAGTGGCATTAAAAAATTTCACTACTACCTATATGGAAGATCATTCATTCTACAAAAAGATCATAGATCCCTTTTAAGAATCTTTCCATCTGACAAGGGAATCTCTCAACATGCCTCACCATGATTGCTGTAGTGATTCATAGAGAGAAAACCTATTCCCCATGTTGAAGCATTTAAGCTAATTGTCTGCAGAGGTTGCAAATAATCTAACATCTTCAAATTAATCAATTAATATGATTAGCATGGAATCAAATACACCACTGAACAGTAAGACAGTGGCTGTATGGACCACTAACGAGTCTGGATTTCAAAAGATACAAAAATGGATTCAACAGGATTGGCCAAATAAAATACCAGATGAATTACTTTCAATCTTCTGGACATGAAGACTGGACCTTTTAACTGAACATGGCAGTATTATTTGAGGATCCAGAATTGTGATTTCCCATCTAATAATTCCCAGGTGCTTAGTCTGTTACATAATGGGCATCTGGGGATTGTTCAAATGAAGATGCTAGCAAGGTCATACATGTGGTGACCTACTTTAAATGCTAATATTGAGGCCAAGTCCACCACTTCTGGAAGTGCAAAATATATCAAAAACATCCAGAAAAAACAAAACAGTTTAGTGGCCTAAATTTTAAGAACCCTGGTCTAGACCCCATGTGGTCCATGCAGACTCATGGAAAGGCAACCTGCTGTTGATAGTAGTTGATTCATATTCCAAGTGGCTGGAGGTAGTGAAAGTCCCATCACTTCAGTCCACAGCAACAATAAAAGCTTTTAGGAGGCTACTCGCAACACATGGCTTACCTAAAGCAATAGTGTCAGATAATGGCACAGCATTTACAGCAAATGCATTTAAAAATTTTGCACTAATAATGGCATTGATCATATATACAGCTTACCATTTCATCCAGAGAGCAATGGTCAGGCCAGCAACATGAAAAACTCCTGCAGAACTACTATTCAGTAGACAAGTGTGAATCAATCTGTAAGCCCTGAAACCTGATTCCAAATACAAACAAAGAGAAAAATAGCAAATTAAAAATGCAAATAGACACTCACTTGCTATGCAGAATACATAATGAATCTCAGAAGCGGCTACACAACTGAAAAAACTCTATATTGTAGTATTTCAAACAGAAGATGATCATCAACATCATTGCCATCTAAACCAACTGAGATTGAATCATATAAAAACTGAAGACAGCAGCAAAGAAAACAAACAACCAGGGATAAGTAGATGATGAACAACAAACTGAAGGCAGCAACAACCAAAATGAATATACAGGGATAAGACCATCATGTAAGGATCATGATGAACAAGACAAGTACAACAATAACCCTGAAAAACTAACAAAACAGACAACACATTGTCCAGCTCATCTATATGACTATGTTCTACAGGGCTAATTTTAGCCAGAGGGAAAAATGTCATATCTCACCCTGCTGTCAGAAGTGGAGTAGACCAGATTCTGACAAGATTTCTTTCTTATCTGATTGGTTTCACTGCCATTAACCAATGGTTAAACAGATATGTAATAAATAGTCAGTCTTTTCCAATGCAAGTGGAGAATGTTAGTCTAACTTAAACAACTGAACGCATTCTCATTTGAAACCCATTGGTAACAGTGCACATTTCTACTATAGTTATTTAAGTCTATCACAGTGAGGCAAGTCCACAATAGGATTGGAAGCTGCAAAGACTAGGACAACTCAAGACAAGCTGTCTATTACAGCTGGAAGAGTGAGTCTTTGGCTAAAACTCATGAGACAAGCTATTATATACAGTTGGAAGTGAATTCGGTCATTTGGGCATGACCAACCCAGTATTAAGTTTATATATGTGATATTGTATTTATTGATTGTATAATATATATATATATATAATAAATAAAGTTTGATATCTGTATTCGTTTCACAATATATGTAATATACAAATCAATATATATATATCAAAATACAGTGTTCAATTCAGATTTCCCACAATTATGTTATCTTAACATTTTATGACTGGTGATTCATTAACATTTGATGATTTCTTGAAATCAACATAGCCTCTTTTATTTTACATTTATTATGACAATGTTCAATTTGAATAATTTTCATATTTTTATAATCAAATTTAAATCCATATTGACAAGATTTATTATGATCAAATATAACAGATGATGACAGTTTATTTACATCTATTCCAGATTGTTTCTTCTTTTGAATTGTATTATATAAAAACATATGCTCTTTTATTCTCTTCTCAAATGTACACTTAGATTCACCAATGTATTGTACACCACATCCACATATCAATCTATATATAATAGAATTTTGATTAAACTTTGAATTTTGAATTTTAGAGTTATTAAGTAATATATTTATGTTATTTGTAGAGAAAAAAGCAATATGACACAAAACATTATAAATTCTCCTAATAAACTTGACCTGCCCATCTGATATAAATGGCATTGAAATCCATTTCATTTTAATATTTTTATTTTTAATTTGATTTTTTTTAAAACTTTTAATAATATATATATATATATATTTTGTAACCGTCGGAATTGTTGAATGCTGTATTCCATTTAAATTGAAGAAAGAAGGCCCAAAATGTTGGTGCCAATTTGTAACTGATTGAATTGATGGATGTAGGTGATGGTTAGGATGATCAATCTGATCTGATAAAAAAAATCTAAAAATCTAATTTAAATTAATCTGGACTAGCTCAATCGGGTCGCCGTTATGTAATAAACCATCACAAAGCACAAATAATCTCTCTTAAAGTTTAATTTACTTAAGTTATATGTGAAATGAAGGAATAATGAGACTATCTGCTCCAGACATCAACAAATCCATCACAATTACAACATAAATTGCAAAGAGCAGTGAAACCAACTACTATTGCTCTAAACAATAATATAGGATTAGGCTAACTACATGATTGGCAATCTAATCAAAATCAAATCCAATTAATAACTAAAACAGATTCCAATATATATTTTATTAGCCTGTTACTATTATAGTAATTTAAATCTACTTTATTATTTAAAGATGCTGCCTTTTTAACTTAATGGATAAGCTTCTAAGTACCTGTAATAGTACTTTACAAAACATTTTTTTTTTACATATAGACATTATTTAAATATCAAAACAAAATAATACTTGAACCCAAATATATATATATATATTTTAATAAACGCTAAATAGAAAGATAAACACTCGTGTCAATAAGCGATATACAATTCTTTCTACTTCAATCTTTAATTAATAATTTTCTGTTGGCATCAACTGGTTTTATTATAATTTTATAAACACTTTGAAAATTTATGCACTCACTTAAATGTTTAAACAAATTAATATACGTCTATGGTTTACTAAGAAGCTACAAAATAATTTATAAATAATTTATAAATATCTTCCAATAAAGTGATGCTTAATTAGTGCTTCGTTTATGTTTTAAAATAGAATACTTCACTGGAGTTTAATATCAACACTCTATTAGCTCATCTCTAACTCTACAATGTCCAACCACATTACATAAAAGACATATCAAGTTTCTATTGGATGTTTATTCACCTGTGAGTATTAATACAATCTGTTTGAAATTTTAAACAACTGAATAAAAATTGACCGGCAACAATTAAAACATATGATTATAATTGATATTTATACAAATCAAAACAATATTCAATTAAATCGGTCAATGAAGTTTATTCTCTTCATTTTATAGGAGTTTAAGAAAAATATCCAAGACGAATTATTCTGAACCAAACGATAAAGTACGATCTATTTAGATTTTTATGACGGAATCAGACAAACATGAAATGATTGACTTTGTAATATTAACTAAGATAAATGAGAATATATATATAATATTCAAATGCAAATGTAAATATAAAATTCATACGGAAACAAAATAAAATACTAATAAGCAAAACATACCTTATCTTATATTCTAATTCACTTACCAAGCTGAGTTTGAATCTTGTTACTTAAATAGCTACGTCTCTTATGCAATCCAAATAAAACAAAATAATTAAACTAGTCTTGATATTTAAATTAACTCAATTTATTGGATTATATAAAAGAAAATTGGCAAGATTAATGATAAAATATATCGGAAATAACTTTATATTTTAGATTGGTTGACTAAATAAAAATGATAAAATTGCTATGTGTATCTCTAAATGTGTTGCGACAACGATAACGACAAAAAAAAA
Source organism: Epiperipatus broadwayi (assembly GCA_028023455.1). Classification (NCBI taxonomy): domain Eukaryota; kingdom Metazoa; phylum Onychophora; class Udeonychophora; order Euonychophora; family Peripatidae; genus Epiperipatus; species Epiperipatus broadwayi. The sequence continues at coordinate 451,400 of JAQFVV010006410.1, forward strand.
TGAATGAATAAATGAAGGGAAAGGCTTTTGGGATATTTTGCTGAAAAATTTACATATAACCGATACCAAAGATGTGAAATAGGAGGGTATCAAAATCTATTTGTTTATCAAAATAATAACGGATAAATGAATACGAAATAATAAATATATTTGAGTCTTTCCGATCATTTTCATTTAATAAATTATATTACTTTTAGAGATAATTAAAAAAAAATCATCCCCTTTTATTACATATAAAAAAAAATTAATACACGCACATTTTATATAAAAAAAAATCATACCATATATATATGAGTCTGTTCGTTCACTATTTATTTGCCCATTGATTGACTTCAGTTCTTATGGTGTAAAGAGAAGTTTCTTTGTCAGAAATAATAATCGCAAACTTTATAATGCTTCACTAAAAGTTTTCTTTTTCTGTCCGAAGAGGTGAGTGCACTTTGATTAGCCCTTTTATGATGTGAATTGATCCAGTTGGTCCATGTTCCTTTACTCGTGAGACGATGTTTACGCAAATCCATTTTTTTTTTAAAAACAGAAATATCTTTGTTTTCTTTTTTTTTTTTTTTTAAATTAAAAATAGCCGACTTTTTTTTTTTTTTTATAAAGCATTTTTTTTTTTTTTACTTCATAGGTTTCTTTTTTTTTTTTACACTTTGCTGCCGCTTCCCCGGAAACTTTTCGCAACTGCCCTCTAAATGATTGAACGGGGGAGATAATTCCACTATTTTTCCATGTTTTATGGTTTTACACACAAAAAAAAAATATTGAAAAACTTTATTTGTTAAGACACAGAAAATAGGTCTGTCCTTGACTATAGCAAAATGATGAAAAAGAGTCCTGTTATATTCTGTCACGTCTTTTTTATAGGTTCTCTTTCTGACGTTTCTCGTATCTTGACGACCATCCAATATTACTCAAATAAACCTCAATTTTATCAATTTTTTTTTATAGTAGTTTTCGCGCGGTTTGTAAGGGAAGTTTGGAGAAAAAGATACATGAAAATTAAATCCAAATTCGATTACAATTTTTTTATTATTTACAAACCAAAATACAAAATTGATATAACAACCTTTTATTTACTTGATAAACATCAATAATTTACACATATCTATATTTTTTAATAATAATATTTTTTTAAATTAATTTATAAACAAATATACACAACATAAAAACATTGAACTGTATGTAATAATGTTACTATGGTGACTGCATTCATATATGAAATATGTAAAATAATATCGATCCTATTTAGGTAAACTTATATTGTACTGAATTGTTTGTTTGTTTTTTTTTTGTTATAAATAAATTTATTTATTTATATGTTTTTCTTAAGTTTGATTATAGTGAAGTTATTTTTATTTTAAAGCTAGAATCAACAGTATATAATTCTATTTAAAAGCTTTAAGGTTGCCATGGTGATCAAATTTAAATTCACATTTCCAAATATCTTACATTATCTATCTATTAAGCAAAGGAAAAATCAAATAAGATCAACAAACTTCTTTATTTATTTATTTATTTATATACCTGGATCATCAATCTGAACATTCACAATATATATATTTATATATATGTTACTAATAAATTATACTAATTAACTTTTGAGTGTTCATATTTTTCATAACTGTCAGTTTGAGTCTGCAATTCAGACCAAACACAACAGAATATAGAACAATGATTAGAGAAAAAAAAATGAATCAAAGTAGCAGAACCTTTTTTTTATGTGTCAAAGCAAATATTTTCTTGGGAAAACATGAGAATATTGAGCAAAAATAAATAAATAAATAAAATTACTGTTCTCATGATAATGTCAAACAACTTCATAAATAAATTTAATTTAATAAATGATAATGTTTGAAACCCATTCCATTAAGTTTGCCTTTAAAAGAAACAGAATTGGATAAATCAGGAGGAATCTCACAGATAAGTATATGCAATTTTTATTGACTGTTATCTTTGAATGAATAGTTTAGTTACTTAAAGCATCAACTTAAATTTAATATTCATTAATAAAGATCACTGATTCGGTTCCCATGTTAGCTGAAAATTAGTTACATCTCCAATACTTGAATAATAGAAAAAATATTGCTCAAAGCATTGTACTCTGTATTGGCCTGTGTGTTGAATATAATTAAAAAATTATAAATAAAATTTGAATTTTTCTAAAAGCAGTCAACAATTCAATTAGATGATGAAAATAGTCCAACATATAACTAAAAAAATAATATTATTCAAATGATTTGTTTCTAAAAAAGCCATAAATTCAAAGTATTCAATCCATGGAATTTGAGTTCCAGGTTGCTGATACATTATTGCACAAACCAGACAGAACTCAACAAAATTAATATATATATATATATATATATATATATATATATATATATATATATATATATATATATATATATATATATATAATTATATATTGTGCCATTACAATTTGGTCACTAGCCAAATTTATAGTAATGTGCATGTAAGAAAGTGTAAAACAAAATCATCATCACATTTTTATATAACCATAAAGGAAGTTGTAGGGCATCCAAGTTCAAACCCTACCAGATCAAAATCTTAAATGCTTTAGACAGAGAAAGAGTGGGACAACAATTATATGCTTTACTTGTTTGTGTGTTAATAAATCTCAAAAAGAGCAGTACACACATTTAATATTTAAAATTTTAATTTTTCTTTAAAAAGCAAAGTTATAATGCATACGTATAGGCAATGTATGTGTAAACTATTTAATTGTTTTATATTTCAAATATTCAACATTTTAACTTTCTTTAAAACTAACCTATGCTTGATCAATTCTAATATCTTATTCTATACTTCTATTTTTCTTTTCTATAATTGTAATTGGGATTTAAAAGTTACAAATTTAATTAAATAATAGGGTTATAATTACTAAGCTAGCAATTATATTATTTAATGTTAGTTTATGAATGATTTGAAATAATGAAGGATGTGTGTACATTACATACAGAAATTTACATTTATTAAATATTGAAAGAAAAGGAAGGATTAAATCTGTCAAATTATTTTTTTTGTACAATTTTATGTTAAAAGAGGAAATCTGTTTAATCAGATATCTATCTTTGTAGCAATTTTGTTTTTTTGTAAATGATTGTTTGTCACTTTGGGAGCTTAATTTGGGTGGGAACTCTAATTTTGAAATTGTCTTATCTTAAGATCTAAAGAAGGAAGCTCAAAAATTTGAAATGTTACCTAGATGTAAAAAAAAAAGAAAGGAAATAAGGATTAAGTCTATTTTTTTTTAAAACAAAAGTGTCTGGAAAAAGGATTAAACTTTTCAGTTGAAAAATAATTTAGTTGAAAATAAATTAGAGATCTAATTAAAACGAATTTGTCCAAAAATAGCAAGTGACGCTATCTCTGATTGGTTAAGTTAGCTAAAAATTGGATATAAAAAGCTGTCTGGAATTATTATTATTATTGTGATTATGATTCAGATTATTAGACTATTAAATTGAATGTTGAAAATATAAGAAATGGCTGGCTAGAAAAATTATATGTATGTCCCATCTTTTCCGGACCATCTGGGGAAGCTGCACATCACATAGGAAAGAAAAGATGTTGTGTCTAAAATAATATTCTACACCTTTCAACTGACCAGAGAAATAAGATGTTTTTAATAGAAGGAAGAAAGCATTCACCTGCATTCGATGAAAGATGAATTAATCTACTGATAAATATTAATCATCAAGTCCAATTAATTGTTCCAACAACTGATTTTAAACTCAAGAAAATTTATAAATGTGAAAACAACTGCTGTATTTCATCCACTAAAGAATCATGCTTGACAGGAAGAGAAGAAAAATTAATATAATGATTTCCAAATTGTCCACTAAAGCAAATAACCTCAATAGAGTCATCATCATCAAATAGTTATACACCTCAAGAAAGAGATTGTTCCCACGTAAAACGGAAATGGTAGCTGCAGAAATATAGACATTATACAAGACAAGTTTGAACCCTTGGAAATTCGCCACAAACAAAAGATCGGTAATATGACTTTTTATATCTATTTTCTTTATGATATCAGAGTCTTAATAAACATTTTAGCAATAAAGTGGTATATTTTATTTAAAGAACTTTTAAAGACTATTCAGATCGATTAAAAACAAGAATGTCTTACTAATAATAACTTTGAGCTTCATAAATTATCTTGAATGTATCAAAATTATTTGTTTATTAATTTTACAGTTATGAAATATGAATATGTAATATAATTTTTTTTATGGTATTATGATTTTAGTTTTAACTAATATATTATTATTATTTTGGTTTTAAATAATATTTTGTTATTATGGGATAAAACACGCACATACATAATAATATTTTTATATGTGTATAATTGCGAGTGAATGTGAAGTAACAAGTAGTATTAGAATATTAGATTATTTTGTTTCAAGTTAAGTATAGCATTTCAGAGGTAGAAGAGAGGGGGAGAAAATAATTTAAAACTTGTTTCTAAAACTTGCTCTTTCAATTCTATTAACATTTTTTTTTTAACATTCTACTTACATGTTAGATTTATAAAGTATGTGTGCTAATGAGCAGATAATATTTTTTTTCTTGAAATACTTTTCTCATGGAGTGAAAATCATGGTCAATGTGACATCCAACTTAATACAAAATACATTTGAAGGGAAAGGGGGAAGAACTTGAAATTAATCTGAGGATTGTTATATAATCAATTATTATTATTATTATTATTCATGTCAATTTTCATGTTTATCTAGAAATTTTTATGTATATGTTAGAAATGCAGTAATAAATATTAGTTTGTTTTATTAAACGAGGCGTATATATTTCATTAAGTGTAGTCTTTGTTAAGTGTGATTATTCATCATCATCAATGGTTGAATATTAGTTATTTAAGATATAAGTAAATATGCTAAAATTAAGCAATAATTATGAATTTCTTTATAAAAATTAGTTTTATGTTTAGGCTTAGTCCTAGAGCTGTAGTTGAAACCCTTGTCATTATCGTTATTATTATCATCATCATCATCGTCATCAACGTTTTAATTAATGAGCTGTTTAACTGTTTAAAGGCCATAAATAAATATTGATTTTATAATATTTAGTGATTTCTTAGTATTATTATAACCACATCCCGTCATCTATTTCATGCAAGGATGAGTGAATTGCCATCCTAAATTAGTTATATATAATCTGAGCTAGTAAACTTATAAAAATATTGAAACACATTTGTTATGCTAAGATCTAAGAAGTGATTTATGTCTAATATACTCCACTTTGGTTTAAAGATGTTTTACTTTTACCTAAATATTAGTGCGTATAGTGATATGGCTCAAAAAGCAAAATCTTCCATTTTTATTAGAAATAAAGTACCAAAAAAGGGGATTCAAACCCGGTACATGTGAAAGGTTATTAGATATAACCGTGTCTAGATTCAGATAATCTAGTGGCGCCCTGCTAGACCATATTCACTTAGTATTTGTTTAAACATGCACTTAACATCAAACCAAGAAATGAAAGTGGATAAGATCTACTGCCTGTATACCTGAGTTATATTTTATTGAATTACTAGTGTACTCACTTCACGTGATTTCATATACCTGAGTTATAATACTTGTTATTAATAATTTGCTTATAATTATTGAGATAGTGTTTACTTGAGAAATCCAAGTTATTTTAAATATTATGATCTTATATATTGTAGACTACTCAGGTATGGTAATAGTTATTTGATCAACCTTTAATTTGGTTACAATGAACTCCTTTACTTATTTCTTTTGAACCTTTACTTGGATCTTATTTGAACCACCTTTAATTATGTTACAATATATATATATATATATATATATATATATATATATATCAGGAAGTGAGGGTACAATATATATACTATGTTACTTTATTACTTGGTTGCTACTGCTAATCTTCACCATCGCAGGGGTATCTTATCACAAGTATTTTATCACTGCAGGCAATATAGCAGATTACTTTGATTGGCTAGACTTTTTTTCCAAAAAAATCAGTCAACAATTCTTCGTCTTGCATTGGTGGTCGAGAGGTCAGCGCGACTGCCTTGTACTAGCAGGCAGTTGCCCAGGTTAAGGGTTCGCGTCCCGGCCGATGCTATGACACTTAAAAAAAAAAACCAATTCTTCCTATCTGTGCAATAAATGAGAATCAATTTATAAATTTATTTATTTATAATTAAGGTAATTTGATTTTAATAAATTAAAATTTCTAAATATAATTTTTAATCGAGTTTCAAATATCAATCGTTTTGCGACATTGATTAAAAAATATTTATTTTCAATTCCTAACTTTAATTACTAATTAAAAAATTGATAAATGGTGGATTTAATACAAATGAGGTGATAAGGTGTGAATTCACAAATTTTTATTAATTGAGGAAAAAAATCTGTTTTTGAATTTTAAATAGGCTAAGATGATATATTTTCTTGAGAGCATTATTTTATTATACATACATATATATATGTGTGTAGAACTTTTATTTTTTAATAGTTTACAAATAAATATACTATATATATATATATATATTTGTACACTGATGATGGAGATTAAAATTTGAACTTTTAAAAAAAAAAATTGCTTAAGTTTATTTATCTTTGCTATTCAAAACGCGAACTATGCTTTTATTTTTAAAAACGATTATTAGAAAACATGCTTTTATTAAAATGATCAACTAACAAAACAGTTATAAAAATTGAATAAAACAAAGTTTGACAATGTGATGTGATGTATTTGGCTTCTCCTTAAACGAAGTCAAGAATATCTCAGCAACTATGCCCAGATAAACCTGTTAGCCACTTTATTTTCCATTCCCCACTCTAAGTCCTCCCATATTCTGCCCCATCCCATTTCCACAACATAATCTTTGTCAACTCTATGGCCTTTAAATCTAAATCCCCCTTATCTTTTTGCAAACCCAGCATAAAAAAACTACTAACTCACTTTCTGTATTGTCACTTTGTTCATACCTATTCTCCCATAACTTCATTATCTGTACCCTTTCTGCTTTCAAGCATTTACATTCAATTAACAGATGCCTAATATTTTCTATACCTTCCTTACACAATTTGCACGCTAAATCACCCATAGTTTTCCATTTAGATGTATATTCTCTTGTTGCTAAAGATCCCGTTCAAGCCTTAAACAATAAACTACTTTCTTTACTATTATCATTCGCTTCCAATATTCCGTTTACTTCTATATATATTTAAACTCTTCTTACCCTCCATACTATTTCTCCATCTCTCCAACTCTCTATTTTTTATTAATGCTTCTATTCTTTTATCCCATTCCTTACCACTATAACACTCAACAATCCTCTTAACACAATCATCCCACCTTTTATACAAGTATATCGATATAAATTCTTTATCCAAATCTTTTGCATACCACATTACCTTTCTCCCATCTTGTTACCTGCTCTTTACTCATAACCCAATTAAACACTATTTTGTCTATTCTTTTACTATCCATAAACTGCAACCTACCAAACATTTTCATTTTACTTTTTGCATCTCTCATATAGAAACTTGACCATCCCATTTCTCCTTGAATTGCCTCCTTTGCTGTCCACATCTCTGCATCTAATGCATGTCTTCCTACTTCCCTTCGTACTTTCTCTAAATAATCTAAAATCCTTTTACAAACACATAATGCATCATTACCATATGTTAACCCTGCTACTGCAACTCCCTTCCATACAATTCTAGCTACATCATATTTATTATATGAAAATACTGTTAGTTTCTTTACCAAACATTTTCTTTTCTTTGCTTCATTTACCAATTTTTTCTCCCATTCAACCAAGCAATTTTCCTGATTACATAAGATGATTCCCAAATACCTATATCTATCCACCACACTTAACTTTATATCCCCCAATAAAAAAACTACATCCTCTCTTTCCCCAGTATTAACCATCATTATATTTGATTTTTCTTCACTAAATTTAATCCCCATCTCTTTACCCACCCTTGCATATGTCCTCAACATAATATCCATATCTTCTCTTCTTTCTGCACATAAAAAGATATCATCTGCAAAAAAAAAGACCAGACAAAGTATATACTCCTTTGCCACCTATTAATGGTATCTCTACCTCTCTTCCTAGTCTTTCTATTGTTTTTCCCATTTCACTCAAAAACAACAAAAACAAAATCAGTGACATAGGGCATCCTTGCCTTAATCCCACTCCATTTTTAACTTTAACTGATTCTATATCCCCTAATTGGTAAGTATAATAATGATTTTCATATAATTTCTTAATAATATTTACTAAAGCTTCATCCATTCCCAAATTGGCTAATCTTACCCATAATCTATTCCTATTTACTCTATCATATGCTTTCTCTATATCTATAAAACTCATATATAACGATCTACCTGAATTCCTACTCATCTACATAAGTTGTGTAACTACAAACAAACTATCTCCTATACGCCTGTCTGACCTAAAACCTCCTTGCATTTCCCCCACTACATTATTCTCTTCCATCCATTTTACAACTCTTCCAGCTACCATATATGCGAAAACTTTATATAAAACTGATGTTACCGCTATCGGTCTAATAATTATATATACACACGCGCACTAACTAAGACTACAGTACATACAAACTGAATACAAGTTATTTTTTGACTTTCATTTCGTTATCATTAAAATGAGCCATTAAATTACAATTTCCATTTGAATTAGTTGGCAAAATAATGTGATCTTTTTTTGTTTGTTTCAATCAAGGTGAGTCTCTAAGTAAATTATTGTTGTCTTGCGTTGTTAGCCGAGAGGTATTGCAGCCGCCATGCAAGCAAGTAGTTGGTTGCAGACGGTTGTGGGTTCGCGTCCCGGCCGATGCTATGACATATGAAAAAAAAAAAAAGTAAATTATTGTTATATTATGCTTCTGTATGTCTCTGTGTGTTAAGTTTGAAAGTTTTTAACTAGTATAAAATGACAAAAACTCTTAAATGATTTATTAAGAAAAAAAAAACAACACATGATAAATAACGTTATTTCTAACAATTCATTTAAAATTCCTGGGGAAAAAAGAGAGAACTAATCTCCACATTTTCAAAGCACAAAACCATTGGTCATGGGTTTGGGGTGGAGGTGTTCTGACAGAGATATTTTAAATGCTTTCTCTGGCTAAGCATTTATCACAAAGCTTGTTGAGCAATTAGCAAAGTTCTTTGTTTAGCTAATCTCCAATTTGAAATAGACTAGAATGAGTGAATATTTTCTATCCCAAATAGCTTCAAATTCTTTAGAGAAAATTCCCGACAATACTACAATTTCTAAATCTAATCATAATCTACTTGATAAACAAAAATATATTATTCCTTAGGCAGCATTGATAATGTTAGACAGGTTAATCACGATCCTGACAAAATCCATTAATCCGATTTTTTTAAAATGACTTTCAAATATTAAATAGTAAAAAAAATAAAAATAATATATATAAAATATTAAATAGTAAGTAAACCATCTAAAAACAACGATAATTTTTTTTTTTTCCAAAAATAAAAAGGATTTCTAAACAATTAAGAGAAAGCTTTTTATTATGCCGGAACTCTAAAACTTTTTTTTCTAATCTTTGCTATGATTCCTAATACCATTTTTTATTTTATTTATGTATATATCTTGACGTTTTTGAATAAATCTAATCAATTGGATTATTATTGACTTTGTATCTTTATTATATGTCTCCAGAATTCTAGTCTTAGTTTATTCGTGTGGCAAAGATGAAAAAAGATGAGAGAGAAAACTAAAATTGAATAGGCAAAAAAATATTGTGTCTAAAAACCTAACAACCCTCTTCATAGTGAGTTTAGATTTTAATAAAGTTCAATATTAAATGTTTAATTGACTACGATTTACAAGTACCAAACTTTCTGTTATCACAATTTAGATACCAGTTATTTAAGTAAATGTTATGGACATTCATACAAAAAAGGTAGTTTTTATAATTTAAACTTTGATTTTATTAATACTTAGCATGCTTTTGCTATGTGAAATATTATATTGATAGCAATCTAATTTCTTTAGTGTTCTCAACTTTTATGCACAATTAGTAATTGTTTAAATATTCAAAAAATATTTAACTGTATTTAAATAATCCATTTCTTCAAAAGTGGAATGCTTGTATTTTTTCTGTTTATTGAGAATCAGTCTTTTGCCCAAGTTTCCTTAATCTTATGTTTTCTGTCATTCCTCTCACTACATACCATTTCAGCCTTTGATAAATCAAATTTATGACAAGATTTCTGATCATGGTCTATAAATATTGAGGAATGTGCATTATTCTTAAGTGCTGTATTGTATAGGTATTCATGCTAGATTAATCTAATTGAGAGATCAGCCCTTGATTTCCCATAATATGCAAAAATTACATACAAGTTGGTTGCATTAAATTTTATAGACAATTTGGTATGCTGATTCCATGGCAGTTTGTCCTTTGAGCTGTTAAGGAGTTTGTTAGTAAAGGGGGAATTCAGAAGCTTATATTATATTTTTTTGTGCATATAAAGACTACCTTTTCTTTACGAATATCCATACCATTTTTTAAATAGGGCAATAATTCAGAAAAGAGTAAAATTATTGGTTTTGATTTACAATAAATATCTTAATAATTATTGCTAATCATAAAACTTTAAATGTCAGTTAAAAATCAATACATTTATTTTTAATAATCATAAAGATAGTATAATAACTTGGTATTGACAAAGAGTGAACTTATGATAAAAAATGTGTAAGACATTGTGGCCTGGATCAAATGAAAAGTGTTATTCAGTATGATTTTTTTTTTCAGGAATATTTATTAATTTGTTTTAAGAAAATGTAATGGAATGAATGTTTTAAGTAAAACTAAAAACAAAAAGTCAAATGTTTACTGATGTTCTTAATATTATTGCTATAGATCTTCAATTGAAGTGATTTACTTCAAATTATAAACAGTTATAACTTTGATTTTTATCTTAAGCTTAGTCCAGTAATATTTTCAATATTATTTTGTATATTCTAGATTTCAACTAGTTTTATGTACTCTAAATATTATGACTGATTTAAGTACTTATCACCTAATTATACACCATCTATATACAACACTAACAATTGTGCATTCCACAAGAAGTTTGATATGCATGACCACATATACTTTATATAAAATATTCTTTATGTTCCATATAAAAGCACTAGACACATGCAGCTAAAAGACTAACTGTTATACTTTTCTAAATAAAAACTACAATCAAGAAGATTTTGCATTCAAGTTAAAAATAAAATGTCCTCAACATAACAGATAGCTTAGATAATGATGAATTGGGTGACATCTCTTGGTTAACCAAAAAAATGTATCAATTATTAAACACTATTCACTTATATAATGGAAATTAATATTTCTTCCAATAACTCATTGGCTTGATACTAAACTTCAATATGATTGCATTAGACATTTAAAACTGTATTAGTCAGTATTCATCACTTAAAATTAAATCCAAAAGCAATAAAATAATACAAAAAAAAAATAAAAGAAATATAAATAATTAAAAATTATAATGTCAGGTGTGGTCTGTAACTAAGAAGTTCCACAATATGATCTAATTTTGTTTAGAGCATCATATAAAATTGTCACAATGAAGCCAATACTAACATTTTTAAATAAAATATTAGTCTTAAAGTAAAAGTTTGTATCACCCCTGAACAATATAGTTTCTGAGATATTTTCTTCAAGTTTATCATTATATTACCTATCATTTTCCATCCATTATTATCTGATCTTTTTTCTTCTGTTCCCTTTATATCAAATAGAAAATAGATATTTTGCCAATAAATACTACATTTATTTGAGACCACCTTAAATTTTTCACCAGCATCATCCTAGAGAAGTTTAACAATCTTTACTCAATTTTATAATTCAGCCTCTTCATATCTGAATATTTGAAATTAAATATCACCACTTCCATCTAATAACACTTATATAATCTCAAAGTTGTTATATATATATATATATATATATATATATATATATATATATATATATATATATATATATATATATATATATTTACTAATTGACTACTTAATATATTTTCCTATCTAAAAAAATACTCATAATGTTCTTTTGTATTAGAACACTTCTGATTACCACATAGTTAAAAACAATCTTTGGCTCCAAAACTGCAACCACACATTTTTACTAAGATTCGTAAACCAATTTCTATTGATTTGCAGATCAGACGTTTAAGGATCAAATATTTGACTTTGTTCCTTGAAATTCACTACAACTCAATAAACTGTATTTTTGACTTGACTCATCTAATGATATCACAACAGCAATTATATTTGATATCAACAAAATGGAAAAATCAACTCATTCTCTTATTATAAAAGCTGATATTGGTAGTGCTTAAATTTCTTTAAACCAAATTATTTTTGCCTAAAATTGGTTATTGAAATTTCATACACAAGATTTAATCTCATACTAACTGTATAACCAGTTCATTCATTTGATCGTGGAATTAAATTCAAATTAAATTAATCTCAACTCATAGAAATCACTTTCAAATTATATTATTCAGTTCTTACTTGACAACTTATTAATATTTTTGTCATGAATTTTAAAAACTGTTCGATATTTATTAGAATTTCTTTAAGTTTTTTTCTTCATTTCATGTAACAAAACAAATCACTCACTATTTGTTCTAATCATTAACTGCTTATTGAAATATAAAATACTGTTATCACAAGAATCTATGCCATACCTGAAATTTTTCCTATACAAATATATATACATATACCCATTCTTACTTGTAGATCTGAGACTTGGACACTTAATAGAAGAGCAATACAGAGACTTCAGACCACTCAAAGAAGTATGGAGAGATGCATGTTAGAAGTAATAAGAATAGATCGAAAACACAATATATGGGTAAGAGAACAAACAGGTGTTATTGACCTCATTAAAAAAATTAAAAAACTGAAGTGGAGTTAGGCTGGACATATTGCTAGAAGAGAAGATAATAGATGGACAATTGAAATCTTAAACTGTATTTCAAGAGATTTTAAAAGACTCAGAAAGAGACTACATGTGAGATGGATGGATGAAATAAGAATGTTTGCATGGGTGATGTGGAAAAGAGAAGCTAAAGATCGGAGATGGTTTGAACTTGGAGAGACCTTCATCCTGCAGTGGATTAATAATGGTTGATGATGATGATGAAGAGCAACTCATAAACAAATATGCTCATTTCAATCCCCCCCCCAAGTAAAAAAAATTGCTCTAGAAATGACTATTGCAATGAATATACAGATCATTTTATGAATCTCAAATATGTACTATATAGAATATGTTTATCAATTTTTCTGTTTATTTGCTAATTTGTGATGCCACTTTTTAATTTTTTCAGCAGAATTTTTTTTTTTAAATACTTCAACATCATAACTAATTGCAGCTTTCCATTGTAATTATATTTCTGCCATATTTTCCCAATGAAATCAATTAATATTGAATTTCTTTAGAATGTCTTTGAGATAATCTTTATAAAATAGATGGGTTTACTTCTTCCCTAACAACTATGCTAAAGTTTGTCATAAAATTAGGAAGTCATACATTGTTCATTTATTTTAGATGTCCTATCTAATTATGGTATAATTTTACAATAGTGAACTTCATAGTACCACATCCGCCATTTTTGAAGAACATATTGACTAGTTTTATAATCTTACTATTGTATTTTTAAAATTTCACAGAGCTTCCTCAAATGAAACTTTTCTAATGTCTTCACACTCATTTAGTTATAATAATTATTTTCCTATGATGAAATATTTTACCTTTTAACTTTTTAAAAACAGCAATATGTGGAGTTTGTATTCAACTTCCAGTGTTCAACCTCAACATCAGGCCAATCTTTCTATTTATAAAATTACTAAAATACATTTTTAAATAACTAACCAAGCTAAAAATTGCTAAGAATTTTTTTTTTGATCACCAACTGATTAAAAACTTAGCTTTTCGATCATTAATTCTTAAATCAAAGACTTTAAATATTGTATTTCAAACATTAAATACCTTCTGTAAATCATCTTTTGAACTGACAAAAATAATATGATCATTATGAGCATATTATAAATTCAGAATAAAAAAAAAAGTTATTGCTTTTATTTTTAATTGATTCTAATTAAATGTCCCACCATTAAACCTGTAGAAGATCATTATACTTGTTTCATCAAGTTTCTATAAATAATTTCAAAGACAATTGTCATAAAAATTGAAAACAATATTGAGACAAGCAGACATCTTTGTTTATTCCATTTTTCATGTTGAATGCTTTAATTTTTCATTTGTAGTAATATTTTCTCTCATTCCATCATGAGAAAGTTGTATAATAGGAATACATTTTGTTGGATAATCAACTAATTTCAAACAAAGCCATGAATCAAAACCCTTGACCAAATCAATAAAAACAATATAAATAATTTTTTTGTTTCCACATCTTTCTTATATTTGTCTGGCAACAAAAACTATGACTACAGTACGTTTTGATTCTCTAAATCACTTTTCTGGTAATTAATCAACTATAATGGAAAGTGTCCTGTTCAACAAAATCGTTGAAAATATCTTTTCTATAGTAGATAATAATGAAATTATATAATAATTACTGCAATTTTGACTACTTTCTTTATTTTTAAAAATTGAAGCAACAAAATAAATTCTTAAAATTAGATGACACAACTTCACGGGCAAATATATTCCTAAAAAATTGCAATATTTTTGAAACTAACACTACATATTTAAAAAAATTTCTAGGTATTTCAAAAGAACCTACAATTTTTTCATGTTATTACAAAAAGCTGTTTTGACTTCATTAATAGATATCTTCGTCCAAATATAAATGAATAGGATATATTACTAAAAATCTCATTTCAATTCTTGTATCATTATTAAAAAGATGATCAAAATATTCATTCCACACCTCAATAATTTTTAAACCATTTCATGAATCATTCTATTAAGCCAATAAACATCACATGACCACCTCCTCTTATGCTTGTGTATAATTGTTGTTAAAACAGGCAAAACTCGCTATATATATTGCCACACACAGCAAGCTAAAGTAATCAATGGATGCCAGAAGGCTTGTGCATAAAATTCCCATCTAGTGCCTACTCATCCAATATCCCCAGACTAGTTTCTGGCTTATGGTCTTCATCAGTGAGGAGCCTTGGATCTAAGAGCACTGTATCTAGATCTTAGGATCTAATGTAACTCTCCAGCAACCATCTTTTATCTCCATTTAACTACAAAACTATGAGTCTTAAACTGAAAACAAGCCCATTAGCTTATATAGTCATATGGGTCTGAACCCAGTTCAGTACCCATACATTTTGGTGTCTTTGGTTCTTTAATAACCATAGCCACCACTATCCTATTAGGCAGGATTGGTTTTAAGCCAATAAACATCACATGACCACCTCCTCTTATGCTTGTGTATAACTGTTGTTAAAACAGGCAAAACTCACTATATATATTGCCACACACAGCAAGCTAGAGTAATCAATGGATGCCAGAAGTCTTGTGCATAAAATCCCCATCTAGTGCCTAAGATCTAGATGCAGTGCTCTCAGATCCAAGGCTCCTCACAGACGAAGACCATAATGCAGAAACTAGTCTGGGGATATTGGATGAGTAGGCACTAGATGGGGATTTTATGCACAAGCCTTCTGACATCCATTGATTACTCTAGCTTGCTGTGTGTGGCAATGCCTGTTTTAACAACAGTTATACACAAGCATAAGAGGAAGTGGTCATGTGATGTTTATTGGCTTAAAACCAATCCTGCCTAATAAGATAGTGGTGGCTATGGTTATTAAAGAACCAAAAACACCAAAATGTATGGGTGCTGAACTGGGTTCAGACCCATATGACTATATAAGCTAATGGCCTTGGATTAAAAACATTAGATGTTTTCAGTATAAGGCTCATAGTTTTGTAGTTAAATGGAGATAAAAGGTGGTTGCTGGAAAGTTGCATTAGATCCTAAGATCTAGATGAAGTGCTCTCAGATCCAAGGCTCCTTGCTGACAAAGGCCATAAGCCAGAAACTAGTCTGCGGATATTGGATGAGTAGGTACTAGATGGGGATTTTATGCACAAGCCTTCTGGCATCCATTGATTACTCTAGCTTGCTGTGTGTGCCAATATATATAGTGCGTTTTGCCTGTTTTAATCATTCTATTGTTAGATCTTTATGTTTATCATGAAGTTCCATGTTTTATTATTCTGCCAAGCAAAAAATGCCATGATTTCTTTTAATCATATTTCTACTAATAAAATTATTGTCAAAAAAATAGTCATAATTCTTCTTTTTAATGAACCCAAAATAAATTTATTTCCATCCATAATACACTCTTAAGAGAATTCCATGCTTCAATAATATAATAATCCTGGAATCTAAATATGCAATTTTAGTCATTATTAGTTATTGAAATTTAGTATGTATATTATCTATTTCTAAAACAAAAATCTATTTGCTTGTGAATAAGATTGAAATAAGAGATACTTTTTAATGCATCTATTATTTTTAATCTTACAAGCATAGTAATTTATGCCCTGTCCAACAAACTGTGCTTATCTCTTGAATTCTGATTTCTATCTATACTGTAATCTATTAAATGACAAAATTGCATATGGATGCATCCATAGTTCAATCTCTATGTATCATGCAAACATTCAACAATAATAATACTATGAATTTACAGTAATAATATCATTATTTGCAATAACTTTTGGTCTCCGTTTACTATTTGTAGCAACACATACATTAAAATCTACAAAAAAAAAACAAACACTTTTTCTTAATAGTATTATAATAATGATATCTATTGAGGAATCCAAGTTTTATTTCTCTGAATTCTCTAGATCTGAGATTGGAGTACTAATAAAATGAGCATTAATGCCATTGTGAACAAAGTAATGATCAAGAAAAAAGTCAAAAGAAGCTGGTCACATTACAGTTACAGTGGCATTTTCAATTTAATATTTATTAAAATAGAATATCATTGGTTTAATTCCCATGCTTGAGCAACACCTGAAAAAAAACAGACAATAATGCAACTTGTAATGTTATCCTATATACTAACCCATGGGTTATTTCTAGTAAGTTGACTGTATTTGATAAGTTTAAATTATCTTTGAATTTTTCTGAATATATTTACAACTAGATGATTGAAATAACCAATATATAATTATTTTAAAGTTGTGTTTTGGCATTATAATGGTAAAAGAGTAGAACGTAACAAACAATTATAAAAGTTTCATTTATAATACAAGTTTAGCATTTAATGTCAAAATGATTGAATAGAAAATCGACTGCAAAATTCTCATTTCGGTCAATATATACATGTATGTTATGTTAATATAACAAATGTGAACTAAATTAAATGTCATCTCAGTTTATTCCACATTCCAGAGTGTTACATGAATTATGATAATAATGCATGTACTTTTTATTTATTTATAAATATAACTTAAATTGCATCTATATTTTATCCCAAAAATTTATCGGAATGCAGATAAATTTTGATGAAGTTAATTATAACTATAAACAGTATGTTTATTCTTTTTATATATATATATAATCTGCATTGTTAAATTATATCAAAATTTTGTATACTAGAAATTAGGGGGAAGGTACAAAGCTTTATATTTAAATTTTTTTTATTGTAATTTATAAAGTTTAATATTTAAATTTTATTTTGTTAAACTGTGAACAAAAATCGTAGTTATTGTTTAAAAAAAAAAAAAACAATTTGCGATTTGTTTTTTGATCAGCTACATAGAACATAAATAAAATAAGGCCAAAAAGGAAAGATATAAATATCTCTATAGTGGTCATGCTAAATGAGCCTCTCACCTTACTGATTTAAGATGAGATTATAATCATATCATTGTGATGTTGGAAGAGTGCATATGTAATGAACATTTAATACAAATGTGTGATGATGAAATATATTAATTAGAAGGAAGTATTAATATTGTTACATACATGCATACTAAATTATATTTTGAGATTGAAATAGTTATTTAAAGATTTAAGATCAAATTCGTGAATCAATCCATGGTATTTCAGAGACAAGTTTTAGTTTGATGGCATCCTAGAATAATCATACATATCTTCTTAAACATGATGGTATTTCTTCTACATTAACACATTCCATGCTTGCATAAACAATAAGATAGTATATATATACACACTTCTGTCCATTTAGAAATAAATTTATCCTTAGATGGTAAAGACAAAATGATCTTAATTGTTATATGATCAATATTATATTGCTCAACTTTTATTTTAATAACAAACCATCTTCACAATTAAAAGATAATTTTAATTAAACAAAGTAATATTTGTATAAATTTATTTCGCATACAAGTGAGAAATGAAATTTTACCAATACTATCAGCAATATGGATACAAAACTAAACATTACTGAATAAACAGACAGATTACACATAAATTTCATTGGCACAGAAGTCATATTAAATATTATTTGCTAAATAAATAAATTTCACTGATGTAATTTCAATTTAAATTCTGCTAACCCAGTAAATTAAATTTCTCTGGCAGTCAGTGTGATGAATTTGGGACTAAAATTTTTGAGTAGTTAGTATGAACTCATAGTATAGAATAAAAATGCAATTTGTAATAATTGACTAACATCAATATAAAATGTTAATGATAAAAGTTAGTCTTAGTTGCATTAAAACCACAAATATTTCTCAGTTCATCAATAGCAGTTAAAAATAGTATTGACAATTTGACAAATTATTAAAGCCAAAAAGTTTAATTTATTAGTGTCAAAACTAAATTTGACTAGTAGTAATAATAACAAGTCAGATGTCACATGACTTATATATAGCTTGCACTTACAAATATGTAAAATTAAGAGCGTGCTAAGCTTGTTTAGAGCTATTAGCACGCTCTTAATTTTACATAAATTTAACTAGATAAATTTCTAGCATTTTGTTAACCATATCAATTACTGGCAAGAAAATAAAAATTAATCAGATAATCTTTACTGATAGACAATAAACAATTTATGTGAGAAACCATTTCATTCACATATATTGTTTCAAATAGCTCCCCTCATATACACTTTAATGTAAAAAAAAATAATATAATTTCTTTATTTTCTTGACAGTTTCAACTGTCCTGCAGTTTTTATCAGAGCATTCTTATGCTTCTTTACTTTTAAAATCTAAAGAAAAAAAGTAAAGTAAAAAGTGAAGAAACTTAAGAATGCTCTGATGAAGATTGCCAGACAGTCAAAATTGTCAGAAAAATAAAAAAATTACATTTTTTTTTTCTATTAAAGTGCATATGAGGTGAGTTATTGGAAGCAATATATATGAATATATGAAGAAATGCAAAGAAAGTAAAGAATAATAAGAATAAACCATTTTGTTATTATAAGAAAATAGCACTAATCATAAAATTAGAAAAAACAGTATTATTAGTTTGACATCAGAATTCCTGGTGGATGAATAGATCAAAATAGCAGTACTGTTAGATTTTGCTGTGGGTAAAAATATAAAACTAACTTTCTTCAACACTAATTTTTAGAAAAACTTTCAGACACTAATAATTAAAAAAATTAAAATATTATTTGAGTCTTGCCCCCACATCTCCCATCTATTAATATTTTATAATCTGACTAAAATATGTGTTCATGACTATTTGCTTAAAAAGGCTTCTTGAATAATTTTTGATAATCCTTTAGTAGAAACTGTTACTTGGATTTTACAATAAACATGTAAATAAAAAAAATCTGACTTAAGAAATCCAAAAATTCCACTTCTTATAAAGGATCCTGCCAAATTCTGTTATAATGAAAAGAAGAAAAAAGCCGATTTATCAACATATGTTTTTGTTGCAGACAACTAGGAAATATGGCAGATAGTTGCAAATAGTTTAAAGAAATCACTAAAATTAAAAAAAAAAAGACATATAACTGGAGTTTATTATTCTAAGATAAAAAACAAAAAACAGGTCTATAGCAAAAGTTAAAGATTTTAAAAGGCAGAAAAAAATTAAAAATTAAACTACATTAGAAAAGCAAAGAATGACAAAACTTATGAAATCCTGGTAAAAACCTTTATATTTAATAAAAATTTAAAATGGTGATCCTGAAATCTCCCACATATCTTAAAAATTATAAAACATCTGGGAATGAAAATAAAAAAAAGTTATCTCAAAGGTGAAAAAAAAAAATTTAAGGACCCAAGACATTTTAGCAGGAACCCAATTCTCATTTACAGATCAATGGAAGTTCCATTTAAATTAAACAATTGTTATATGCTGTTATAGCTCTCTATAGTTAAGAGAAAAAACAATTCTTTATTAGATTGAGATTGATTTAAGCTATTAGCTATTGCTCTAAATTTGATCAAGAAAATTACAATAATAAATTTGTCCAATTTTCCAAAATAATTTGAACATGAAATAGGTATTATTTTAACATTACCAGCCAAAATAAAAATAAGGGATGGTGCAATTTCAATTTTATGTAAATTTATAAAAATGTCACTTCTTGTAGCTTCTGTGGAAAATTTAGGATGGAAACATTGATAGTACTTACTATCAAATAAAGTGCCATTATTATCCCACTCCCCCCAAAAAATAAAGTTATGGAACTGGTACACTTGTCTCATCTTGGAATTATAAAAGCAAAAGCTTCAGCCTACAGCTACTTATAGTGATAAAGACTGAATTAAACTTTTGAAAATTACACCATTTTCAATAGCTGAATGCGTCATAACTTTGCCCCTTCAATGGCAGCAGGTCAAACCACAAGCGAGGCATTTAATAATATTTATTGTAGGAGGCACTTAAGAATGTCTATATGCTTTTCTTCCTACAATTAATTCATCAGACAAATCTAATCTCAGCCGCAGACTTACTACAGATGACATAGTCTGGATGCAAAACAATTTTTAAAAAAGTTTTTAAAATAAGAGAGAAGTAGTGATCATGAATGTAGACAGCATTCGATCATCTCCCAAAAGTAGTGTAAATTTTAGATGAAAATATAACTCTGCAAGCAATGCTGTTACAGACATTTACATTAGAAATACTTTAAAATGAAATAACTATTTGAGAAAGAGTAATGAGCAACAAATACTTTCTCCAAAAACAGAAATTAATGAGTTACCATTTTCATGAAAATAGAACACCATAAGCCTAGTCCAAAAACATTTTATATTTATGAAAAAATAAAATATAATGCAATAGGATATTTGTTCATTGGCATTCGATGAATGCATATACATAAATAAGTAAAGTTAAACAAAAGATGAATATATAAATTTAAATCACGATGTTAATTATTATAATTAAAAGTGGAACAATGTTTCTAAAGATAGACATATGAAAAAAATGTTTTTTTTTTTTTTTTAAATGTTAGTATTTACTAAATAACAAGTTTTCGAATTCAGATGGTTTTTTGAACAACATATAGATTTTAGAAACAGACTTTTGTACTTCAGAGACCATTCATAGATAATATGGAATTGCAAACATACTTGTATCAGATTGATGCGAAATTCAATATATAACAAGACCAAAAAGAAAACAACGAAGAAAGAAAAAATTAATTAAGAAAATAAAAAGTAATCTCTCCCGGTGTTATTCCACAACGAAGAGAGCAAAGGCATTGTTTAAACTATAAGACTACGGGGATAATTATTAACCTATCTATTCATTATTAATATTGTTACGCCCACGTTCGTTGTTTGAAACAAGCCAAATTAGCATTTAAATTCAGTTAAATGCTTGTATATTTAATTTCCATAAATAGAAAAAGGTTTTATATTTACATGAAAAATAAATGACAATATTTTTCGTTTTTGTGAGTATCCAGTTTTTAATCTATTGTTATATATACATTACATACCAATAAGTGTTTGGGTGTGTTCATTTCTACAGTTATGCTCAAGGCAGTCTGAATTATAATCACGCGACGCCTGATGAGCTCCAAGAGAAAGTTATATATACGGTAAATATAGCGTAGCGGTGAGAACGCATCTAGCATTACGTATTTATAATCTTTTCATTTATTAATCATTACAAGTTCATTAATATAATACTGTTGTAATGAATTTTATTATTTAATGTAATATAACTTAGCAATCTTTTTTTTTTTTTTTTCCAATTGCCTTGGGCGGTTTAAATTTTTTTTTTTTTTTATTAGTTCACCCTGTTAACACATAATTCTTCTTTTGAAAAGAATAATAATTACGCTTTCAGTGACTAACATTAAGCCACTAATTACTGCAACCCATTAATTTCATAATAATTCAAGCAAACTCTGTCAGACGAAGAACTGTTATTCTTAAGCTTTCACAGATAGCTAGCTAGGTTAACTAAAAAGAAAAATTTTAGTGTGGAGAAAGTTGGATCAAGACTACAGCCGCCCTCTAGTTTTTGTAGAGACAATTAGAAGCAGCGTGGAATCACAACCAATACAATGAGCCAGGTTAAGAATTGATCGCACTCGGTGTTAAGCTTGTAATATGCAGGGACAGAATCAGTCAACAGTCGGCCTGGGCGTGCGTTTATAGAATAAAATGTTATCTTTTTTAAAAAATAATCTATCATTATTAATTGTAGTTTTGCAGATTTTAATTTGGAAAATTTTTTCTTGGGATTACCAGGACGAATTCTACGAGCAAGTAGCGCGGATTAAATCTTGCTTTCCCGAAGATAAATGTGCTGATAACATGCTTCATTACCGGTTCAAAAGTCCAGCCGAGATGAATTTAGCTGAATTTAACAATAGTAACTGTTTCTGTGATCGTGATTGTTCAAAATATAATGATTGCTGCATCGGAGCTTTAAATGAGGACGATAAATTCAACTACGGGTTTGTTTGTGAAGAACTCCCTGGAAATTTTAAGCCTCTTACCGTCTTTATGGTAACTAAATGTCTTGACGGAGACTACGGGTTTTTATTAGAAAAATGTGAACAGCGAACTATAAGGAGTAATTCTGATATGTTACGCCTTCTTCCGGTATTTAGCACGCGGACAAATATAACTTATAGAAATATATACTGTGCGTTTTGTAATAATGAAATCGATATTAGTATTGAAATATGGCCACTCATATTGAGTTGTAATAATAAATTAGAACCTTTTCATCTTGAAAATGTAAAACAGTTCATAAGAAAAGGTGAATATAATGCTATTAGCAATATTTGGTCTTACAGTAGTCTTTCGTGTTCTGTGCACATGGATATACCACAAAAAAGACAGCCCATTGTAAGAAAATGTAAAATCCATGTGAAAGAATGCGCTCCTGACTGGAATAATGACACAGTTCGTGATATGTGTAAAAGGTATACTGCTTATTTATACGACATTCAGCCTTTAAGCAATTGTTTAAATGTCATCTACAAAAACCCCCATTGTGCATTGTGTAATTATGTTAATGTGAAATTACTTCAATGCGAAAACAGAACGGAAACATGCTTTGAACAAGGCCCTCAGTTTGAAAGATATAGTTATTACAGATATACATACGAGTTTGAATTAGATTTTGATAAAAAGCCCCAAGAACGAAATTGTTCGGATAATTATTTCTTTAATCCATTTAGTAAAGCCTGTGAGTTGGTTTACTGTAATAAGAGATATAATTACGGGGGAAAAGGATGCTTACCAAAGCCGGATAACACAACTAAGGAGTTTCGTAATATGAGTCATGAAACCGATTGTTATAAGATCACAATTAATCCCGGGGAATATATATTATTTGAGAATGAATCCCTATTTGTTAATGAAACCAAGAAATTATACTCGCCAAAGGATTACCAAAAAATTGGTGCTTCATATACAATTTGTGATCCAGTATATCACGATATTTTTTTTAAATTTGATATTATACAAAGCTATGTGTGTTTAATTAGTTTTTGCATATCATTAGGAACTTTATTTTTGTTTCTATTAATTTATTTAGTATTACCAAAGTTGTGGAACTTGCCAGGGAAAAGCTTGATGTCTCTGGCTGCAGCCATTTTTATAAGCCAGATATTATTTTTAATAAGTTTACATTTTCCAGATAATAAAGAAATTTGTCGTGCCAGCGCCGTATTTTTACATTTTAGTTTCTTAGCTTCTTCGTTTTGGATGAACGTGCTTAGCATTGATATTTGTCGAACATTTTCAAGTTCGCAATATCACGTGATAACAGATCGAAGAAGCAAAACATTTCTGCGTTATTCATGCTATGCATGGCTCACACCGTTACTTATAGTAGGATTAGCCCTAATAATCGACGTGGCTTATATACGGAACGAATACAGACCGCAGTATGGCAAACCTGTCTGTTGGATTACACAAAGAAAAGCATTGCTTGTATTTTTTGCGCTTCCTTTAGCTTTACTGTTACTTGAAAATGTAGTGTTTTTTATTTTGACTGCGCGAAGTATTAATTCTAGTAACTTAACTACCAAATTTGTTATGAAAGTATCGGATAAAATCCGGTTTGCCTTATACATAGCTCTAGCAACTATAATGGGGTTATCGTGGATTTTTGCATTTATAGCAGCATTAGCGGGCGTTTCGGTATTATGGTATTTATTTATTTTGTTATATGCGCTGCATGGATTATTTATTTTAGTAGCTTTTAGTTGCAAAAGAAAAGTTGTGGAACTTATTAAAGAAAGACTATCAGGAAATGCCACACGTCAAAAAAGTAGAAGTGGGGGATATTCATTGGCTAATACAAAGTCTTCCACGACCAACCTGCGCTCAAATGCCCATATTCAGTTTCAAGAAAGTACACACTAACACTATATAGATATACTCATATATAGTACTATACACATATGAAATATGTTACACATATGAAATACATGTGACCATTTCTAAAATGTTTTTTATTTTAAATAATTTAAATTATAAATTTATTTAAATAATTTTGTGTCTTTATTAGAAATTAATTGTTAGTGACACTTTGGTCAGGAAAAATACATTCATCTAAAGTCTTTCTAAATATTATCTGACCTCTAGTGACTGAAATATATAATCTTTACCAAACGAGAAATTTTATGGGTTGGTTAAATTAAACTATGTTCCTTATAGGTACTGTATGTTTATTTTTTTAAATGATTATTTTATACAAAAAAAAAAAAAAAAAGATGCATTAAAGAAGATTCTGTTTTTTTAAAATAAAAAAAATCGTATGTTAGCAATATTTAAAGAATTTAAATCAACACACATATCAATGTGTTATTAAAAAAATAAAAAATAAACATTTGTAATTTTATATATACTGCGTACATGTTAGATGTAATTAATCGTTAACCCCCCCACCCCCGTCCTCTTTTTTCTGTGCATCTCCTAAATACAGAAAGCAATATTTACATCTATCCTAGAATAAACTCAGATTGAATAACATTCGATTCTTGCAGTTAAATGTAGTTTTCTGATATTTTTATAACACTAAAGAATATGAATACAACTTCTCTCTTATTGTTTTTACATAAGATTTATTTTTATATATGTAACAAAAAAACATTACCAATCAAACTATAATAATCATTGGTGATAATTACATTTGAACCTATCTATTTTCAATGAACATCTCTAATAAGCAGCAATATATGATAAAATATAAACCAAGCTAAATTTGTGTAATTGCTAATCTATACATTTATGTCTATGTCTATATGTATACAAGCACATCTATGATTATGCATATCTATATATGTGATAATTTTTAGTTTAATGACTATGTGTTAACGTGATAATTGATAAATGCATATATTTTTTAAGATATTGCTTTTCTACTAAGTCACCAAATATTAGATTCATAAATTAACTACTTGTAAAATACATTTATTACTATCTATCTTTTTAAGCACATTGACATTTCGGTTAATATTGAATTATTTCTAATAAAAACACTCCACCTAAGATTAATTCTAAAATAATTTCATTCAATATATTTCCATCTGGATTAATATTTTTACCAAAGTATTTCTTTTTGTTATTTATAATTATCATTCTTTCCTATTCATCCAATGTATTTCCATTTGTATTAATATTCTAACCAAGATATTTCTGTTAATTTTTTTTTTAAATTCATAATTATCATTCCTTCTTTTTTAAAAAGTCATTGAACATCTTGGTAACATTTATTTTTAATACTATTTTATGATTTTCATCAGATCACTCTTATAAAATTTTTTGAAGATCTAAAGTATTATTTACAAAAAACAATCACATCATTTGTAAAATTTAAATGACTTTAATAATCTCTGTTTATATTTATTCCGTCAATTTTCCATTTAAATCCATAAAAATTTGCCTATAAAACTGTTATAAAAAAGTTTCACTTGTTCTTCACTTTTGTCAATGTTATTCTTCTTATTATTACCTTTTATTAAATATTATCCAGAATTTGATTATCTGAATCTATGATTTGATATTCCAAAGCTTTAACCATCACTGAAATGCTTACAAAGTTTTAATATTTTCACAATTTACAAATTGTACTCATTAGCCCTTTGTATGTTTTTTCTAAATAACTGTATATGATCTACTGTGCTATAATCACTTTTAGACCTAAGTTGCTTTTTTTGATTTGTTTAAGACTTAAATTTTTTGTGGCTGAATTGTAATGATTTGTGTAAAGATTTTGTATAAAACTGATATATCTACAGTATCTAATGTTTATTATTTTTTTAAA
The DNA here is from genome assembly GCA_028023455.1 of Epiperipatus broadwayi. Classification (NCBI taxonomy): domain Eukaryota; kingdom Metazoa; phylum Onychophora; class Udeonychophora; order Euonychophora; family Peripatidae; genus Epiperipatus; species Epiperipatus broadwayi. The sequence continues at coordinate 478,172 of JAQFVV010006410.1, forward strand.
ATAGTAATATGACTATTGCATTTTTTTCAATCATCTGAAATATTGTTAATATTTAGACATTTGGTATATAGGTTTGTCAATAATTTTTCTATTTGGTTTTTTTATTATCTGTAATAATTTTATCAATTCCTGAACCTTTTCCATTCATCAAAGTTTTGATTGCATGTTTCTTCTTTTCATTTAAAATACATGTACTTTCAAAATATGTTGTTGTAATCATAGAGGCTAATTTGTTTATTATTATTATATGGTTTTCTGTTCAATTACATTTTATATACTGTTTCTTTTTTTAATGTTGTTTTATAGTTTGAGATTTTTATTCTTTTCTATATGTTTCTTGCCATTCGTAGCCATATTTCCATGTATTATTGCAACTCTTTTCTGTATCATTTTACAGAATTTATATATGTATCAGTTATATGAAATGGATTGGATAGCTGAGAAGAACTTGAGAGTCTGGGTTCAAATCTATTATAATATTCAATTTTTCTAAATATATTATTTAAAATATTTTCATATTTCATATATTGTCTTATTTTAGTTAAAAATTTATTGATGAATTTCAATCTTCTGTACACATTTTTTTTGTAGAATATCAATTAGTTTTTTTATTATGTCTATTTAAATCTGAGCTATCTTTCAAATCTGATTTTAAAACTAGAGACAAAATCTTTTTAAAAAGATAGTATTAATAGTAGAAATTTCTAAACTTTAAAAATACTCCAATAATTTTAAACTAGAACTCGTAAATTGTTTTAAAATATTAACAGATTTCAAAAGTATTCATATTTGAGTAGGCTTTTTTCCTGCAGTTCTTAATAGAATATCAATTGTCTACTTATTGATTGCAGTCAAGTCTGAACTATCTTCAATGTTCATTAATATTTTTCATCTCTTGTTTTGCATTAATACTTATTTTGCATCTCATTCTTAAAATACATAGTTTCTGTAAATTAAAATATAATATAATTTTACCATATTATCTATTGAATACTTCCACCCCCATTTTTACTTAATATTTTTCTCAAAAAGGGAATTCATAATATACAAGTTCTTTTTCTTTCTATGAACTTCATAACAGTTATACCTTTAAATAGTTTTCTAATTCTAGCACAATTTTTTTTATAACAGTTTTAAAGTATATATAAAAATCTATTGGGGCATATATCTTAATTATAAAAATTTAGTAACTTTCCATAAGTTAGATAGTTAATCTTGCCACTCTACCTGATACACCATCAATGCCCAAAATGTAATTTTTTCATTTATCTATACATATTTCACTTGTGGCTTTGATATTTATATTTATACTAAGATACATGACCATTTTTTAAATCAATTGTCTCTAACTTTTCTTCTAACTTCATAAATTCAGGCTATCCCACTTAATATTAGTCATTTCTTCATCACTTATTTGCAGTCTTTCTTTATTTGAAAGTGTTCTACAATTAATTTGTAGCTAAATAAAATCTGATCAAATAGCAGCTAAAATTCAAAATCTTGAGATTTTTAGCATTCTCTACTTTCTGACATAAACTGCTACCCTGAATTATAACTTTACAGCTTCAAAAAAATAAGGACAATAATTTATTTCTGTCTACTATGATTGTAAAATTAGCACTCATATATACACCAATGATTTATTCATCTTATTTTCAAATAAATCTAACTAATACTTCAGGAATCTGAGAAAAAGAACTATGGTATTTTCTTGGTCTTAAACTGAGAGATAAAAGCTAATAAATTAACCACATTAGCTGATACTTGTTAGTAAGCAGCTTCTTTTGTTTACCATGTGAATAATAACAACTGCAATGTATAAAAGGTATGGACTGGATATTAAAAATTTCCTGTCCAGTTCGTAAGTTAAAGTTTTTTACATCATCTTGCCAATAAGTGAGGATTTAATTTAATTGATGTGATGCATATATATATATGTTTTCATGGGCATATGATGTTTTATAAATCTTCAACCATATTTAATAAGATAAAAATAAATAAAATACCAACATATCAAAATGTTGGTATTTTATTTTATTAAGTATGGTTGCTCACAAAAACATGATTTATAAAACAATATTGCTGGTTGGTGGTACATGAAAAATAATCAATAATGGCGGACATAAAAAAAAAAATTAAATCATAAAAATATTGAAACGTTTTTTCCTATAATTCATAAAAATTATTTTAATTAATAATATTATACAGTAAAGTTGTTAATATGTACAGTCGATAACGATCTTTAATGTTAATGATAAAATTGAAAGTATGATTAAGAAATTAGATTTTTGGAAACAGTAATATATATATATAAGTATCGAAAACAATCAACTGGAAGTATTCGAAACTCTACATATTATTTTTTTTTGAAAATAAGGTTAGTCTGTCTCAAGATATACGAGAAAATATAATAGCACATTTAACAGGATTAAAATTGTCTTTCATGGAATATTTTCCAAAACCCGAAAACACAAATGATAATTGGATTTCAAACCCCTTCTATGTAGAAAATTTAGAAAAAGCTACATCATTATTAATAAAGGATAAAGAAAATTTAATAGAATTATCATGTGACAGAACTTTACAAGTAGAATTCAAACGACACAATCTAATTAATTTTTGGTTAAACATTAAAACATATGAACAACTTTTTGAGAAAGCTCTTAAATTATTATTACCATTTACTAATACGGAATTAGTAGGAAGAGCTTTTTCTTCATATATTTTTTTTAAAAAATAAATATCAAAACAGATTGAATGCAGCTGTAGACTTAAGGGTATATACCTCGCATCTTTTGAACCAAATTTCAAAAAAATTATGTTGTTCGAAACAAGCACAAGGACCTCATTAAATTTATTTTATAAAAATATTTGATTATGATAAGAAAATATATTAATTGGTTTTTTTATAATTTTGTGTTAAAATCATTTATTAATAAAAGAAATATGACAAAATAATAAATAAATAATGAGTCGGATCAAGACAAATCAATCTAAATTATTTAATTTGAAAGAATGTATCAGAAAAGGATCATACCCAGAAATTAGATTCTCATTAATTCTTGATCATCTTTTGTGGAATACTAGATGTAAGCTAGTATTTAATCATCAAAATTTTAATCCTATTAACTTCATGCAGAACAATATATAGAAAACAAGAACAATAGATACCTGATAACCCCTGAGTTATTTTTACCATGACTTGGACATCTGATTTATCCTCTCCATGGGCCAACCAATCAAGATGCTCCGAAAAAGAGAACGTATCAAATTCAGGAAAACCAAATGAAGGAACGAGAAAACACTTTGAACAAAATATGTACCAAATAACCTTTAATGTTTAATAAATTATTTTGGAAAAAATATGAAACTTTGAACAAACACATACATATAAATATGTTACAGTGAGTTTATAATCTGGCGTGACGTTTAGGCGTGTTTCAATGTAATTTGTCTCATTATGTGATGTGAATATACATGGTCAATAATGCAAATAAAATAACACACTCGCAATAACAAATTTCATGAAATACAATCATTTTTATGAAGTGGTACAATTTAGCGTGATGTACTACCAAGTGGTACTTGAGCCAAAAAAGGTTGGGAAACGCTGGTCTATACTAAACAATATAATTAGTTGTATAAGATGGAGGGGGTAGTTGTAGAGAACTTGAAAGTCTGAGTTTAAGTCCTTTCTAAAACAATATATTTTTAATGTTCACTAAATTATTTAAGTAGCAAATATTTTATAGTAAAGGATACACTAATACAGGGGTCCCCAACCCTATGCCCATGGGCACCATGGTGCCCACACACCATTTTATGTGTGCCTGCTGCTATCTGAACAAAGATAAAAAAATTATTTATTTGATGTAAATAAATTTAATTTTTAAATTTTTTTATAAATTATTGTATTATATTGTAATCAAATTGTAGGGCATACTATACTTTTACAGTGTAAAAATATAAACGTTAATTATATATTAAAATTTTATTTTTGAAATAAATATTTTTTTGTACATTATGTATATTATTAACAATATCCAACTATAAATTTACATTGAAAAAATAAATGGTGCCTGCCATCTGGCCGGTTTTATAGAATGTGCTCTTAAGTGCAACAAGATTGGGGACCCCTGCACTAATAGAAAAGGAGTTTCCTATTTTATTGTCATATACTAAATGGGAGAGTATAACAATATTTATTATTTAAATCATTGTAATTACTGTTATATTTATATATTCATGTTGTGTTTCATTGTATTAGGTTTGTGTGTGTGTGTGTGTCTAGTAAAAAGTTTAGTAACAAAAGCTAAGTTAGTAATACCCTATATCTTGTAATCATTAAAAAAATTCTTCGGTAACTTATATGATAATCTAGAAATCATCATTGATTAATGCAAACTGTGTTAAAGTACTGATGTGATACTTGATTTTGGTAATACCTGTTTCCTTTTTGATTGATATTTAATAATTCACATTTTGGAATTTCTGAGATAAATCTACTCTCACATGATCAGCATTTCTTATGCTTGCTTATAATAGTTATTAAAACAGGCAAAAACTCACTATACCTATTGCCACACTGCAAACTAGAGTAATCAATGGATGCCATTGATTACTCTAGCTTGCAGTGTGGCAATATGTATAGTGAGTTTTTGCCTGTTTTAATAAATCTACTCTACTATAATAATGATGTTATCATGTGATTACTACTTAGCTACTGGAAGGATGTCTTCAAAGCTATTGTTAGCTATAAATAATAGTTATTGGCAGCTGCATTATTACAAATAAAGCGAGATGTCTAATAAATCATATTAGCAAGGCTTGGTTTTCTAAAAAAAAAAAAAAAAGTGAATATATGAATGGTAAAAAGCAACATTTTTCTGGTTAATTATCTCCATTCAAATAGAAAAAAATTATGGTAGTTAAATAATTTTTAAGTAAGATCAAGATTTTTTTTTTTTTTTATAAGCAATTCTGCTAATTGATTTTTGTTATTCTTAACTGGAGTGTATAAAAATGAAAACTCTCACTAAATTACACATATTTTGAGTGATATTATTCTCCTCTCTTTTCAGGTGTTACTGGCCTGATCAATGACAGTACTAGAATAGGAATCAAAAATAGACTTTTAGATTCATAAATATTGAATTTAAGATGATGCTACAACCAACTAGCCTATTTCTGTCAATGACATTAGTTAGTATAAATTTCATATCACAAACTTTCATATAAACAATTCAGAAATTAGTTTCAACTATAATATTTTTCAATAGAATTTAATAGATAACATAAATGGTGGTTTTCTGAGTTTAATCCAAATTTTTTGATTCCTTATCTCATTCATGTGATCTAGTCTAAACCTCTTACAAATTTGTTGATATTTAATATAACACTTCAGTTATCCAATTTCTAGCAGTGATGCATCGTTTTTCTTCACATATTTTAAAGTCTAGTTATCAATTTCAATATACATCTGTCCATATCTGCACATATTGACTGCAGTTTCTGTTTTGCTCACCTAATATTAAGTGCGCATGGCGATAAGTAAATATTAGTAAAATATTTATTTAAACCCTTTTCTTAAGTATATAGATATATTTTCTTTTAATACTGAATTCCTTTTACCATATATGCTTAAATCTATGATTAATCTCTATTCATTATGTTTTAAATTACATTGATAATTTAATCAAGATATTTATAAATATTAATTTCCTTTGATTTATTATCAATTTTTCTCCCTATTTGAAAAATCATTGAATATTATTTTAGCTCTTTTTTTTAGTTGTAGTTTTACTCTTTTGCTTTTATCTGATAACACTTATAAAAATTCTGAAGCATTGTTTATGAAAATAACCTTATCATCTGCAATGTCTAAATTACTTAATATCTTCTTATGTTTAGTTATTTATTTATTTTTGCATATTTTAATTTATAAATCATTCTATTATATACACTTAGAAATTCTAATCTTTTTTTAGTGTTATGAAGTAGTCTAATCTTTGCTGTTGAATAATGATAAATATTCTTCAAAATTTGATAATGTTTCATGTTTGTTTCATGAGCATAATGATAAATATTCTTCAGAATTTGATAATGTTTCATGCCTACTTCATGATGTTCTGAAGATTTAATCATAACAAAAATGTATATAATACTAATCAGAATTTATAAACTCTGTGAAAATGATACTTATTTGTTTCTTTTAAAACTTGCTCTATGGATGTGACATCCTGTGTTATTGCCATTTTTAAAATTCAACTTGTTTTGATTGTCTTAAGTTCAAAGTTTTTTGTAAATAGTTGTAATGATCTCATTAAATATCTAAAACTGACAAAAGATTGATAGGTTTGTAATTTTTAACATCTCCTTTTTTAAAAAAAACTTAATTGTCAATGTGTTACTATTCATTGTTCTAGTCATAAGGTATATCTACTTCTTTTAACATATCTACAGTGATACCATTCATTTCTTTAACCTTTTCATTCTACATAGATTTAATGGTTTAGCTCATCTTTTCAATTAAAGTGTATGATATTTTAAATAATGTTGAAATTGTGTAATTTCCATAACTTTCTTGTTTATATGTACATATTTTTAAAAATTTTAATTCACTGTGGGATATGGATATCCTATTTGTTTTTACTAAGAGTGTCGTCTTTTCTTATTATGAAATTAGTGCTTTATTCCTTTGAAACTTCTATTCTATAGCTCTCCTATTCATTTTTCAGTCAGATATTTTAATTACAATGTTTTTGTATTGTTTTTAAAAGTGTATATGTACATCTTCTAAATTAATTCTTTTTTTATATCCCCCACATATACATTTGTCTTATTTTCTTACATTACTCATCCTAGTCTAAGCCATCTTTAAATTTAATGAACTATTTTAAAATATTGAATTATCAAAACTCTGTTTTTTAATAATTTATTTTTCTACATTTTCTAAGTAACACACATATCTCATTACTTGATGGTTATTTCCTGAGCTGAAAATATTAAGCAAACTGTAATTTGAAATCACATATTTTCTGTTATTCACAGTATATATCAACTCTGATATGACTTTCATGTCAATTGTTTTTTAGATTATTCTCTCATATTCAAATTTATCCACAATATTTTCATTATTCAAGCATTTCCCAATTCTGGTATTAAAATCTTTGATGACAAATTTAAAATGCTTAGTCTGTTCAAAAGTATTTTATGCATCTATATATGTTTTGACTTTATTATGTGAATGAGAACTTCTGGTATGTAAACTTATTATGTAAAATAACTAATTTAGATAATTTATCAGATTTTTTCCATTTTTAACTTATAGTAAACCCCATTTCACTATACTTCCAATATTTGTTTCTTCCAATTTCTATTAACTTCAGAGTCTAACAATGTAGCATTTAAAATTAAACAATTCTTCTTTCAATTTATTCAGTCTTCTTTCACTTGAAAGTGATCTCCAATTGTAGATATCAAATAAAAAGACATAATAGAAGACACCCTATGTCAATAACTTGGTGACTAGTAACACTTGTTTTCAATCACTTTTTGGCTGACAACTTTACAGTCTCCAAAATAAGAAAATAATAACTTATCTGTATCTATTATAAATGTAATTATTATAATTTAAAAAGTGATGCCATTTGCAGTTACATGCATCTGACTTTAAGAAAAACCATCCAATATCTTAGAAAGTATCACACGTCTGAAGACCAATGTTTTTTTTCCTCAAAAGTAATAGCCAATAGCATCAACAGATGGGCTTATGTTGGTAACTTCCCATTTATGCTCTCACTGCATTTGAAATAAATAATATATTGATAAATATATTGCATTATAAGTCAGAGGTAACTGTAAGGCCAATTAAAATATTTTATTACAGATTGTTGAAATAACTTTTTTTTTGCACTATTATAACATATGGGACAAATAAATGTTTTACTTGTTTTCAATAATGCAAAGTGATTTGTCATTATGAAAATTAAGAATTTTTATACACATTAATGTATTATTGTCTCTTGATTATTTAATATTACTTCTATTACATTTACTGTCTTGAATGTATTTCTGTAATCCTAAAATAATTAATAATTTGGAAGTTTACCCTGTTAAAACATATCTTATGAATATGTAGTGTATTCTTTTGAAGCATAGTTCTAGTTAAATATAGCACTATGAAGTTTATTTGAGAATCAGTAATACTGAAAAATATTAAATATAGCTTTAATTTATTATATATATATATATATATGATCACTAGATGGAGCTTTACCAATATCCCACTATCAAGCTTTGTTTACATAAATGCTGAGAGAGATAGAATTCAACATCTCTTTCATTGTTCTCCAACCTTTAAACCATGGTTTCAAGCTAGTTGGCTCATGTCAGTAAAGGGTAGATTAAATCTGTGAATATCTTATTATATGACAATGATGATATTTCAAACAGATGGAAAGATAATTTTGATCATAAATATCAATTATATAATTGGACTACCTACTCACTTAAATAGCACACAGATATCCAGAAAATAAAATTATAACAATTCTTTGTAAATTTAAAAGTAAAATGATTAAGGAATAATCTGGCAAACTTTTAAAACATATTGGTGCTGTATTCACTTCAGAACTATTGACATTTTTATTTGATACAGGAAATTGTGCCATCTTATTTTATAGAATCTTCTGTTGTTACTATTTAAAAAATGCATAAATTAAGGAATAAGCATTATACAGTCAAAATGTTTTTTAAATAAGATTACTTCCAATCATAGATAAGTGATTATCAGAGACTCACTGGGCCTTTGAAAAGTGAAATATTAAAGATATGATTTTTATTGCCAGATATACATGTAATAAAGGTGTTACAAGGAAATATATTTATACATTACTATTACTGATATAATCAAAGCATTTAACAAAAAACTATATGGCAATGTCTGGAATCCAGATTGCTGTCCATTCAAATTTGCTCGTATTATAAAGTTTCTATGTGATGAAAGATGGAAGCATTGTTACTGCTAATGGAAAATCCAACATATTTGAAATTATTTATTTGGCGTAGTCACTTGTGTCATTATTAAATTCTTCAATTCTGCCACTTTAGCTATAAATTCAAGTTTTTATTTATGTGAATCTCAGTTTATTTTGGTCTATATCTATATAGATCAATGCTATTAAATTCTATTTATGAAACAAATGAGTTCAATGACCATAGGTTGTCCTGAATCTGTTAATGAGACTCCAGTTATATCTAAAAATATCTAAGCCTGCTGGTTTTATTGTTGCATCTGAAAAAAGAAATTTATTTGGAATGTTATAAGTCCATTTTTATACTATAAATTCTTTATAGTTTTTTGGTTGCATATCCAAAACAAGGAATATTGATTTAAGATGAGTCTTAGGTAATGAAACATCTTGAGATATTGGCAAATCCAATCTACTTAATAGCTTTTAATACATTTTAGTGAAGCAATTTGATTTCTCATATCTGGTGAAAGAATGAGTGAAAGAATAAGAAGCCACTGCAAGGATGATAGACTTGAGTGTACCACTAATATTTTTTCATGCTCATTTTTAGTTGATTACCCAGGAGTCTAGTGTGAGCACTTTTTCTACAAACAAGGCAATGTTTATCAATGTAATATGCTACTGCTAAGAAAACTATCTGTAAAGTTCTTGCATCACAACTCCAAATAGCACATAGTGCCATTTTTTTTTCAAAGTCCTTATAATTAATTTAGATTTAACCTTAGATAAATGAGAAAATTACATTAGCTAAATCTAAGCTTACTCTTAAATAATATGAGGTAGGATTGGCTTTTGATCTTTTGGTTGAAAAAGATCATATTCAGATTATGAGATGTTTCTCTATTGTTTAATTAAGAGTTGATCAGACTGACTGTATTGGGTTAGGGAGGAAAATCCAATCTTTCAGAAGTATTTCAATCTTTTCATATTCTTTTGAGAGATTTTTTATAAATGAATTTTCTGCAGTCTCTATCTGAAAAATTACTTACAAATATATTATATAAAGTAGATAAAAAAAGAACTATGTGATAAATCATTCTATTAAATTTTGTATCATTTGAATTTTTCTATGGAGAACATTTTGTCACATAAATAATGGTTTTTCTAAATTTAAAGATTTTTAGAAACTATTAAAGTGAATATATGACAATCTTTATATAGTTATCCTGCAAGTATCATGCATTAATTTGTAAAAAAATTGTCTCCATATTATAACAAAACTATCTAGTTTGAATCACCTGATTAGCATAACATACAATAAAGGCATTTGAAATAAAAACTGGTGTTAAATTGTGTATTAATTACAACTTTGCCATTTATTTTTATAGAAGTTGTCTTTGAAACAATTTCTAAATGATTTCATGAAGCAGAATCAAGATGTTATGTGTGTTTTATGGTGGAATTTTGAATTCCAACTAATTAAAAATAAAAAAAAACAGTTATTTTGGCTTCTAGATTTACTGTACACTGCTAATTGTGCTATTTTTGATATTTTATAAAGGTCAATTGCAGAATGGTTTTAATGTTTTAAATAAAATCTATAAAGACTTTGGTTTAATTATTAATGTTTAAAAAAAGTTAGTTCTTTATGGAAGAAAAAAACATTCACTCTTAATTTGGCTAGTTATCAAGTTGATGATGTGAATAGACTGTGTCTTAGGTTGATGAGTATAACAGAATTCCAATATACTCTTTTACATTTAACAAGTTAAAAAATATAAGAATTTATCATAATGATATAAGTACAACAATATAATTAGTTGTCTTTGTGATTGTTATCTCATTTAATTCATTCTATAGAAATAATGCATAAACTCTTTCAATATAGAAATATTTTATATAAGAATTCTCTGTAAGTTTTTAAAAATTTGTTGGCCAGACCATAGGACTATTTGATGTTTTAGTTGGTAAATGTGATGCTATTACATTTATATCAACATGGAATTTGAAATGTGAAATAAATGGATGGTGTCATACTTTCTAAAAAAAAATTATGGTGAACATGCTTTCTACAAGAGAGTATTATGTATTAATGTTAACAAATTTTTTCAATGTGATAATGGTAGATAATTAACCTTAACCAAAATTTACATATATAACATCAAACTATTTACAACTTATATGATGCGTTCAGTATTAATTACATTTCTACTTTAATCTACATATTTATTAAAGTTACATTATCCAATAAACATCACATGACCACCTCCTCTTATGCTTGTGTATAACTGTTGTTAAAACAGGCAAAACTCACTATATATATGACACACACAGCAAGCTAAAATAATCAATGGATGCCAGAAGGCTTGTGCATCGCCTTCTGGCATCCAATGATTATTCTAGCTTGCTGTGTATGGCATATATATATATATATAGTGACTTTGCCTGTTTTAACAAAAGTTACATTAGAATATAATAATCATTAACAGATCTTTGGGTAAATTTAATTTGCTTGCAGACTTACAAGAATTTTAAAAAGTTATATGACTTGTATCTCTACAACTTCTAGAGATTATTTGGTACCTCTGGAAACAGTTGCAAATTACATTATATTGAATGTGGTTGTGATTTCACATGACTTCTTATTACTTTTAATAGAACCAAAGTGTCTGTTTATATTTAATAGTTTTATTGACTCTTTATTTATAGAAATGTGGGAAACTCCTGTTCTAAGATTTGATTTTGTAAAGTTTTGTAATAAGACTAGTATCTTTATTATATTTAGTTTTGGATACACACCTTTTCTAAGATATTTATTGATTACAAAATAGTAGTCTCCATAGGTGTAGTTGATCATTGCATTTCAAAATCATTATAAAAAATATTGTTCTTTCTTATACTTCAGTGGGGACAACTAGTCCACTTTCTACTAATTCTAATAAAGGCTTTCTTACTTTATGTTTGAGTGAAGTTGGTAGCTAATTGGCTTCAACTTTTTGATCATTTTTAATTTTGTTGAGTTTGTTTTAATTATTTTTTATCTGCCATACATAGATAAGAATTTTCTGATTTAATTTTCTTTTATTTCTTACTAATTAAAATCATTCTGAATTTATAATAGCATTTATGTGGTTATTAGTTGTATATAAATTACTTGATTTAGTGTTTTAATTTTGTTCTATTTATGTCTCTCTCCATAAGTTCTGTTTTTCTATGATCTTATTCAAACCTCTTGTAATGACATAATTAATATTCTGCATATATAGATGCAAATAAAAATCAATCAGAGTGATTTAAATTTGAGATTTTTTATGTTTTCTTACTTAAGTTTGTCATAAAGCCTTGGAGGTTCTCTAGCTTTTGTATTTGACCTTTTTCACAACAATAACAACAAAATTTGTTCACCTTCATTGCATTCCTTTTAATAGTTATTTAGGTTTGAATAATTTGCTTCCCCTTCTTAAGATTTGAAATTTTTTATTTTGATCTTCTACCAGCTTATAATTTATTCTCGTGCATATTTTTTAAAAACTAATGTGGAAATCTATCTTTGAATATAAAACTAATAGTTAATTATTCATGTAGTATTTCTTCTATATATTCATTGCAAATCTACACCATTGCAGTTGTTTAAAGTGTTAAATCATAGTTCACTACTCTCTTTGTTTTCCTTTTGTCATCTCCAAATACGTTACCATGTAATGTGACAGATTTAGAACAAATAATTTTTTTATTACTTCTTCAGAGCTATATTTCTCCAATTTCATAAGATCACAAATTATTTGTGATTTCAATTTCTTTAGGGCTTGAAAAACAAAGTAGTTCTGTGCTTTCTTTCATCATTCTTAAATTTGTTTAAAAATCAAAAAATTCTCTGTGGCATATGTTGCTCTTTTATATTATTTACATAAAACTCTTGTATATTAATCTGTTCTAATCTGATATTTATGCTAATTTCTGATTTATAAAATTATTATTAATTTATGTTTTTGACTGCTAATTTTTTATTTATAAACTGTTACTCCAGTCTGTTTATTCTATACATTAATTTTGGAAATATTAATCATGTTGTCTGTACCAACTTTTTACTGGTTATGTATGTATTAATGTTAACACTTCTTTTCATTATAGTAATAGCATATAATTTTCCCACTAACTATCCATATAATATATTATATTTTGTCAAAATTATCCCCAACCAAAATTCATTTATTTAATAATAAATCAATTAGACCAAAACAAACTATATAGAATTTATTTGCTGAATGCAGTAATTAACTGCAATTCTTCTGTAATTTAAATATATATGATACATAATAATAATATCATTAAATCTAATTATCTGTAGTTAAATTTAATTAATCCACATACAAACATTGTATAAAATCTATATGAACTGGATTTTTTTAGTTCCTTAACCTATGTTTGGTTGTTTTTTTTTTGGCTTGTCTGGAAAAACTTAACTGGATCAATTTTTTTCTAATTCTCAGAACCCCCCCCCTCATCCAAAAATGCACTTTATTTTTAGATCAGTCTATTTTAATCTCTATACATTTGAAGGTCGTCCCCCCCTCCTAATATGGTTGATTAACTGTAATATTTTTTAACTGATAATCTACTAATCTGTTTTTCCATAACAGTTTTTCTCTTAATAATTGATTTCAATCATCATATCTCTTCTATATATATATATACACTTTTTTTATGTTATAAATATCTCGCAAACACTCTAAAAAAGCACAATACTGATTGCTTTCGTTGGAAGAATATAGCTAGAGTACAATAGACAGTTACAATTAGACAAAGTATTAAAATCTTTCAAAAATTTATTTTTACTGGACAAGTTGAAAATAGTATTGCAGAATATCAAATGAATTAAAGATCCACATAATGATATATGTAAATGTATTTGTAATTTATGAATTGGTGTGTATAGTTATTGCAAAACTCATCTTTTAACTTTTTTTTAATTTCTGAAATTGAATATCCATATACATTTGTGAACTAATACCAATGACACATATATAGCATTGAAGAAAATCCAAATTTTATATAAAATTCACTAGTCATTTTGATTTAATATTTCCAAAAAATGAATATATGTAATAATTTCTAAATATGAAATTAATCTAGTATACATAATCTGTGAGTGAAAGTACTTTGAATATTTTCATCATTTAAAGTATTGTTCTAAAATTTATTATTTAGAAATACTGTAAATAAAAAAAGGTGTAGTCAAGCGTTAGCCGAGAGGTTATCGCAGCCGCCTTGCAAGCAAGTAGTTGTTTGCATATGGTTGTGGGTTCGCGTCCCGGCCGATGCTATGACATATGAAAAAAAAAAAAAAAGATGTAAGAAAATTTTTTTATTGAGGAAATGGAAAAAACAAAAAAAAAAAATTGATAAAATTATATTAAGAAAATAAATAAATTATAAGACATATTCTAAGATCTTAAAAAAAAAAGAAAAATAAAAACAAACAAGAAAAAAGATTTTAAAGACTCAATACACATATAGAAAGAACTTGGAAAAGGGATTTTGAATAGTCATTACATTTAAATTGACCTAAAGAGCAATTCACTTTTCAGTTCTTGTAACTTTAAAAAAATTGTTTGCATTTTAAAGTTTTATTTTAATTTTTCACTACAAAATGAGTTTAATAATCACTAATACAAATAAGTTATTGTAATATTATTGATACTGATAAGAATGATTTTCTGAATATTAATTTTCAAAATCAATTCATAAGAGAGTAATGAAATATCCAAAAGTGCTGTTCCTACACTGGTAAATGATATTACTGTTTTATTTAAAAAAATAAAAGACAAAATTCCTTTAAATAATGACAAAACAGATCATTTTAATATGTGATAGTTTTTATTATATGTCTCAAATAAAAAAATCAAACATTTAAATAATGAGGATGAATTAGGATGCAATAATGTTTGTTTTTCTACTTTTGATGAAACTGATGCAATAAAAAAGTATCATGAATTTGTTTACTTTAAGAAGATAAATCAGATATCGACCCCCCCCCCCAAAGAAAATAGAATAGTGAACTGTGATATGATATTCAATATTTTTGCATTGTTTATCTTAAATAAATCTTTAAAAAGTTCACTTGTTTGCACTTTTCAAAGAGTTTTTATTAAATTGTCTGATAATTTTGACTGTCTAGTGGTCTTTTTCAGAGCTGTAGAATAATATTGTATTATATTACTTTTTGTTATCGACGTAAACATTCAGTAAACTTATTTTGATGCTTTATATATACACATATATTACATTTTTTTTTTATTTTTAATATATATACTGTTTTTTAATCTGATTTGCATGAGTACATACTTATAACATACATTTTATTTTATCTACATATTTATTTTTCATTATAAATACAGATTTTATTAGCATTGTTCTTTTTTTTTAATTAATAAACATATTTATAAATAATTTTTTATACTTTAAATTACACACATTAATATATGATAAATCCATAATTTTTTTTTAGTCATTTAACATTTTATTCTTAAGTTAAATACTACAGATTAACAATTCAATTTCATTATCTAAAAATATGAATATGTTTTGTCAGATATATATTTACACGAATCCATGAAAATTTACATAGAATGCTTATATTAAAACTACATTTTTTTTATTAAGTGTGATATACTAAATGTTTGAAAAACAAACTCATGCTTTATTATTGCACAATTAAAAAAATTACAGATCAAAGTTTTGTTCATGTCAATAATTTTTATTAATCATTCATTAGACTAGAGACTATCCAACAATAAATAATATTTCTGTAACATAATTTTCACTATATCACTCACTCTCATGCAAGATAGGGATAGTTTTTATCTGCTTTTAACACCTTGTGGAGGGACGTAATCATAAACATATGTGCAAAGACATGAGAAAAGGATCTACAATCCCTAAGATGCACATTTTGTGCTAAACCAACACTCATCAGATGGCCTTGACCACAATCTCACACATTTTTATCATTGTTCATATATATATATGTCAACAGATGGCGTTCTACCAAAAACACCGTCAAGCGTTTGTTTACATAAATGTCAGAGTGAGCATTCACTATCTCTAACTTTAATTCCATTTTCAGATCATGATTTCAAGCTATTTGCTATCATCAGTGAATTTCCTGTCTTTCACTGATGATAGCAAATAGCTTGAAATCATGATCTGAAAGTGGAATTAAAGTTAGAGATAGTGAATGCATGCTCTGACATTTATGTAAACAAATGCTTGATGGTGTTTTTGGTAGAACGCCATCTGTTGACATAAATACAAGCATTAGCAAGTTTTTAACTTGTTTTTTGTTTTTCATATATATATATATAGCAAATTGCTATAATTTAATTGATAAATGCCATATGTGCTACCCTCACAACTTAGACACACATCACTTAATGAAAGTATATTAATAATTTTTATTAATCATTCATTAGACTAGAGATTATTCTATAATGAGAAGGTAAAAACAGTCTTTACCTCACATGAGAGTGGTGTAGTAAAAAATTACAGAAATATTCGTTTTTGTTCGTGTCTTCTCTGGATAAGTATGCTGTATTTTTTATTATCAAATATAATGGAGTAGAAGGCAAGTCACATTGTTTTGAATATGTGAATAATTACAGTGAATTGTAAGGTTAAAAATATTTTATATATTTTTGAAGGAATTGCTTAAGATTGATTGTGATCTTGTGGGACTCTGACAGTCCTAGAGAATATATAGCATTTCTTTTGGATATCTATCACATTTTGGTTTGAGATTTTATGAAGAAATTCTTAAGTGGTATTGTTCCATTAAAAAAAAAAAAACTATGATTGAGAAATGTATAGATTTTGGAATCTGGTTAGAATCTTAGCAACAGGAAGAGTTTTAAGAGGATATATTTTATTTTTAAAAATCATTAAATGAGATACCATTAATGAATCTGATATTGCATTGGTTTAATAGATCTGTATTCTCTAAAGCATAACATATGAAAAAAGATCACTCAGCATATTTCACTATAAAAATAAAGGAATAGGAGGTGATATGGAATTAAAAGTATTGTGATGTACATTTTGGCTTTTATATAGGTTGCAAAATTTAATTTTAATGAATTGATTTGTAATACAAAACTCAAAATTTATTAATTATATATATATTTTTTAATATATTTTTTCAAAATTTATTAATTAATATTGCATATACATTTTTATGCTTGTATTAAATAAAAATTATTTTGAAAAATATCATTTTAAAAGTGATCATTTAAAACCAATTGCTTCTTTAATTAAAAAAGTTATTAATTTTTTTAATATTATCAATATTAACTTTATTCATAATTACTATTATTATAAAATTTCTTTTTTCCCCTTTACTTCAGAAATCTTTTTCTTTTTTTAATTTTGCCTTGTTTTCTTTATTATTACTCTCTTTACTGAGTTGTTTTAAAAACATTTACATTTTTATTTCATTTAAATTTAAAATATTATCTAAATCCAAAAACAATTTTATGTTAATAATTTTATATTTTATTTTCATTTTTATATATTTTATACTTAAGCATATATTTTAAAAATGCAAATCTTTGTTTATTGTATGTTTTGCTTATTTTATTTTTCTTTGTTTTATTTTTTTAAATAAACATAGCATTTTTAACATACTTTAACGTTTTATTTTTGTTTACATTCTTAAAAATGTTGTTCATAAATTCCATTTAAATCATTTTTGTTGTATTTATTTTTATTCAAGTATTTATTATTCAATATACTTTTAATGTTGTTGTTTTTTTATTTATATATTTATTTTGTTTATAGTATTTTTACTAATTTCATTAAGAATTTTACTTATTTTGTTTGCTATTTTCTTTATCATTTATTTATTTACCTATGTATTTAATATTTTATTTTCTTATCATTATTATTTATTATATTTTTTAATTTTACTATTTTTAAATTCTTTTATTTTTTTACATTTTTTTTATACAGTTTTTTATTTAGATAGGATAGGAAAATTAGTTGTTCTGAATATTTTTGTATTTAAATTATTTAATAATTTTTCTTTTTTATCTGTATTTGAATATCAGTTTATAATACTATTTTTAATGGATTTTTTTCCATATTCTAATATTTATATTTTTGTTTTAGTATTATTATTTTCTTTTGGAATTAAAATATTAATTAATTTTGTTATCTATTGCTTTTTCTACTGTAAATTTAATTTATTCTATTTTATTTATGTCATTTATATATTTTTCCATATGTCTTTTATATAATTAAATATAAATAATTATTTATAATAATTTTAACAAGGTGTAGAATATAAATTTATTCACAAACCAACTAAATCCAAATAATTCATAAACCAAATTCTCCAAATACTATTTGTATATTAGTTGACATTCACAGGTTTATTAAAAGATGATCATTTGGGAATTTACTTATGAATTATTATTATAGGAATGTATTTGAATATCCTTGGCCTATTAATAAATTTATAATCTCAGATTATATTTAATAGATGTGATTTATTTACAGAGCTTATTAAAAAATTATTAGAATTTCATCTGGTTTGTTTCATGAAACTATAAATTGATTTGATTAATAATTACAAACTTGCTATTAATATAAAGTTTCATACTGATAAAATATTAATTTTTGGTTTATTTGCCATTTAAAACATAGGAGTCAATTAACAGCAGCTATTATTTGTTTGACAAATAAAATGATATTAATACAAACAAATTTCTTACAAGTTTCTTAAAAAAGTTTTGTTAATTATTATAATAATATATTTACATTTATTTGATCCATGAAAAAGTTTATAATGATTTATATATCTTTTATTAAATTACAAAAAAATCAAGTCATATGTCTCATGACCTAATTTAACAAGCTTGTATTGCAAATGTTATATATAGAGCTCGCAAATAAGCTCTTAACAAGCTTTGCAAAATATCCCCAACAACAGACCAGTTTCTGCTACTGCTTCCTCAGTGAGGTGCTAGTATATTCAAGCATTATGTTAAAAATAGCAGGACAAGCCCAACACTTTATCTAATGGATAACTATTAAGTAGAAAATTTGAAATTTTTAGACATTCATATGATTTCCAATCCAGCTATCTAACTTAAATAGCCATATGGGACTAAACCAAATTCAGATACACTATATATTAATAACTTTAGCAATATAAAATCGCCAAAGCCTTAATAGCAAAAAATAAAATAACAAAAAAATCAATTCATATGTTACGTGACCTAATTTAACAAGGTCTATATATAACATTTGTAATACAAGCTTGATAAATTAGGTCATGTGATATATGACTTGATTTCTTTGTAATTTTATTTTTTGGTATTAAGGATTTGGTGATTTTATATTGCTAAAGTTATTAATATATGGTGTATCTGAACTTGGTTCATTCTCATATGGTTATTTAAGTTAGATAGCTGGTTTGGAAGACATATAAATGTCTGAAAATTTCAGATTTTTTACTTAATAGTTATCCATTAGATAAAGTACTGGGCTTGTCCTAGTATTTTTAATCTAATGTTTGAATATCCAAGCATCTCACTGAGGAAGCCAGAAACAGAAACCAGTCTAGGATTGGAGATATTTATTGGCGAGCTCTGTATATAACATTTATAATCTTTTATTAAATATATAAATACTATCCTAATTGTTTTCTAAAAAATGCATAGATGATTATATATTAATATTCAGTAAAATGGAAGACAATAAAAACATATAAATGGAATAAATAAAATTGATAAAAATAAATAAATAAAATAACAATTGAAAAATAAATAAATAAAATTAATTTTTTAGACATTTTTATGTATAAAGGAAAAAAATCCAGTGAAAATATTTATTACAAATTGATATTCAAATGCATTAAAAAACCACAAACAAATTAAAAAGTTTTAATATATATATATAAAACCAATTAAATATTGTTTGAAAGCAAAGATTATAATAAAAAAAATGCAAAAAATTAAAAATAAAATTGTGACTATCTAATAAAAACAATAGACAAAAAAAAAAACAAATATTCAGTAAAATGGAAAACTAACAAAAAAGTATACTAATGACAAATAAAATTGACAAAAATAAATGAAATAACAATATAAAAATAAATGAATAGTATTAATTTTTTAGACATTTATATATAAAGAAAAAAAATCCAGTGAAAATGGCATTACAAATTGACATTCAAATACACTAAAAAGAAACATTAAATAATTTAAATATATATGTAGAAACAATTAATTATTGTTTGAATGCAAAAATGTATAAAAAAAGTCAAAAGAATTTAAAAGTAATTACTATCTAATAAAAACAATAATAAAAACTATAAAAAAGTGTACTAATAAATAATAATTGCAAAAATAAAAAAATATTAAATATCTATATATAAAAAATCCACGTGAATGTATATTTGTCTGTAAGGCTGTCACATGTCAAATTCACAATCAATTTAAAAATACTATTATGTTTATCTATAATGCTGTTAAATTCACAATTAAAAAATAATAAAAAAAACACATTAAATTTGTTTTTATAAATAAATAACTATATCCAAATAAACCGTAATTTACATTATGAGCATTTTATGTAAAGGAAGTTATCCACTCTTTATATTTAATAATCCATAATTTTATTATGAATAATATTTTATGCAAAGGAAGTAATTCTGTCATTAATAAACCAATTTTTATAGTTGTCCATAAAGCTGTCAAATTCACATAGCAAATATAACAGGTATATTTAAATTTTAAGTTAGCTTTATTAATTTCTTGTCAGGTACATTTGTGAAGTGTAGCAAACAGGTTGGGTTGTTCTAAACTTTTTTTTCAATTGTAAATTTCTCATATTTATTTCTATAATATTAAAATCTTTTGTTTAATTTACATTAAATCTGAAAAAAAAATTGATAAAGCGACCAATTAAAGAAAATGATGGCCTTTCCATAGACCAGTTACAATCTGATATAGATATAAAACTTGTAGTAAACAAAATAAAGAAAATCATTATCAAAATAAATAAAAATAATATAAGCAAATTAAGCATAATAAATAGCAAGTAAAAATAAAAAAGGACAAATGAGGTAAATGGAATTTATGAAAAGTTAAAAAATGCACACATAGATGAAACAAAAAACAAAATAAAATTAATGAAACATAAATCTAATTTAAAAAATCGTTTATTAATATAAATACAAAAAACTCAAAACATCTATTTGATGAAAATGATATATTTTGCCAAAAATTAAATAAAAAAAACAACACAAAAATGAATAATGATTGAGGTGTGAAATTATTTATAACTATAATTTCTTTATAAGTTATTAATAATATTGAATGATTTTAACTTTGTCCTTTGGTCTATTTATTGTAATGTAGTAAAATTTAATATTTAAAAATTGCATAATGATTTATTCATACTTTAAAATCTATGTCTTTTGTTTAATATTTATAAGGTTGAGTTGTTACTGATGAGGAAGTTGGATTATTATCATAATAATTTAAGTAAGTATTATAGGCTCAGAAGAAATAAATATTCTGGAAGGATTGTTTGAGAATTTTTATATTGTACAATAATTTGTAAGTTTGATTTAATAAGAAAAATTAGTTACTGGATTTTTGGAAGAGGAGGAGTTTATTTATTTAAATTTTAGTTTGACATTAGTATAATTCATTTTAAATATATGTACATATATGTGTATAAAAAGAGAAAAATATTTACAATAAAATATAAAAATGTAAGTATACATATTAAATATATATATATATATTCTACAAATTGAAATAAAATATAAAATTAATATTATGTAATTATTTTTAATTGATATAATATTAATTATAAATTTAAATATAATAAAAATCAAAAATTCAAAAGTATTTTCAAAAACCCAATTAAAGGAATAATAAAAAGAAAAATAGAATAAAACTTCCAGAAATAAATGAATTTTTATATGCAAAAAAATATAACATATAATAGATATTACAGAAGATAAATACCATTTTAAACTAAATTAGTATATTTAAAATTAGTTTTAAAAGTTTTTAAAATTATAATTTGGTTTAAATTATTGGTTTTAAATGTTTGAAAAATTATGCTTTTAAAAACAATTATCTATATATTTAATTAAATATTTCTATAAAGTGTTATTATAATAAAGAATAGAAATGAGGAGATAATATCCATGTAAATAGAAATATTCTTTAACCTTTGATATTACCAAGAAATTAGCAATTACTACTAATTGAGAATCCCCAAGACCAAACCAGATTTTTTATTAAATGTATAAGGTCATCTTTTATTTTAGATCCAAGTTCTTACATGGATTTAAATTCATAAAGCTATTTATCTATTCTTTATTTAAATAATATTTATTTTCAAAGCGCAGATGATTTGAAATTAACTTACGAGAGAGTGCATAGTGAATCTAAAGATTTCATGCTGTATGTTTGTAATTTGAAGTCAGTGAGTAGTGTGTGAAGGTATTTAATATTCACACTTTCAGATATAAGTACTTTGGACTGGCTTGGATATATAGACAGACAAGTAAAGTTAAGAGTGGTTACCACTCTTTTCTTGTTAAATCGTTGTCCCAGTATTTACGATCTGATTGGCTATTAATAATCACAAGCGCTGAGAGACTTGCACTCTCTCGTAAGTTAATTTCTATTCTTTATTATAAATATATAAAGAAGTTTAAATAAACCTTTTAAGCAGGTAAATATAACCTATTCTGAATATATTTACCTGTTTAAACAGGTTTATGTAAACTTTTTTATAACAATAATTTCAATCTCTGTGGTCAAATTGAAATCTTTAGTATTTATATAAGTATATTAGATACTATTAATAAAGGTGGGATTCCATCTTTATTATTAAAAGAAGGTTGCCTTGACAACAGTTTGAATTTGTTGATTGTTATTAATATTGAGATTGTCTACGTGTTGACTGATTTTTAATGATTATTTACAAACCCATTTAACCTTGAGCATTATTATACTTATTATTTAAATAATACTTTGGGTGCAATTTGAAATTTATAATTATACTTTGTAATGTTATAATTGACTATTTATTAGTTTGCATTCAAAATAGATTATATTTATCTGTTTAAAGAGGTTTAGTTAAACTTTTTTGTATCAATAATTTCAATGTCTGTGGCCAAGTTGCAATCTTTAGTGTTTTTATAAGTATATTAGACATTAATAAAGATGGGATTTCACCTTTATTGTTAAAAGGAGGTTGCCTTGACAACAGTTTGAATTTGTTCATTGTTATCGATACTGGGTTTGTCTAAGTGTTGATTGGTTTTTAATAATATATAAGATTAATACATTTTTAGTTTTGCATTATAAATCATTTATAAAAATTAACCAAATAAAGTTATACATATATATAAATAAAAGTAATATATATATATATATTAAAAATAAATATTATATATGTATGTAAATATATATATATAAACACACCAAAGTAAGTTTATTGTATATTCTTGCAAATAAAAAACAGTACTGTAATACAATTATATTTTCTAGCTCTGAAGAATAATGCTTAAACAGTCAAAAATATCAGACAATTTAATAAAAAGCTTTATGAAATGTGCAAAAAAGTGATTTTTTTTAACATTTACTTAAACGATGATAACATTGATTCAAGTTTATAGGCTTGTGTCAATCATCTTCAAATGTTCACTTCTGAAAATAAGACTAAAGTTATTGAGTAAAAGTTCTCAAGGTGTTTTTTATAAAATTTCTTTTGGTTAAGCAATTCATAAACAATTCAAATTAAAAAAAAAAATACATCAAATTTATTTGTCAAATTAAGTTCATAATGAAGAAAAGATTTTTCTTACACTTAAATATCAAAAGCATCTATTTATTTTATTATTAATTTTACTGATACACAAATTGATGAATTTCTTTTTGAAAGATTGAATAAAACTAAATAATTAGAAGTTCTAATTAATATCAATTTTACTGATAATATTGATTTGATTTCATTTTGCTATTTTTATCTAAATGTTTTTTTAGCAGTTATTTACAATAATATGTATGGAATAAAGCAAAAAACAGAGTATTAGCAATAGATGGAAATTTAATAGCTTCAATTTAAAATCAAGTTACAGTCAGGTAAATTCTTAAATAATACTTCTTGTATAATCTCAATGGGCAAATTTCCATACACCATATATGTCAATTGTGGGTAACTAGGATATATTGATGCTGACTGTTCTGCTGATAAAGGCTTGATATGCAATCATTTTAATAAATTAAATCTTTTTTTAAAATTACTTTTATAAGTCTAAGTAATCAAAAATTTTGCATTTAATGAATATCAAATTGAAAATCTAAGTTTCATGAATTAAATGATAATGATGAAGTGCCTGCCAAAGTTAAAAAAAAAATTACTGCTTTTTAAAAGTCATGAGACAATGGATAATTTTTGTGAGGATCGAGAATCTCTTTATTTCTGCTTAGAATCTACTATCCTTATTAACAAGATACCAGAAATAACTCCTCCACATATTAAAAGGAAATATTTTAACCTGAAATTTGATTAAAGAAGAAAATCTGTTTTCATTTGTAACTAATTTTAATGTAATAACTGAAACACAGGCTTATTATATACCTGTGTCTATATATGTAATATAGGGTATATGAGCACAGACTTTCAGATGACCCATCACACTCTCCACTCTATCTAATAACACTGATACACTCAAGCACATATATGCTGAAAAGATAAATAATCACCAATATACGTATTTCATGCTAAACCAGCAAACATCAGTTGGTCCAGATTATCATCTCCCACACATATATACTATAAGTGCTCAGATATATATTAAGATAGACAATCCTCATACTTTAATTGACAGGCTCCAATCTACTACACACTCCAACTCTTCAACTGTCCATCCAATTGAAAATCTGATGATGGAATGCTCGAAGGCCACCCTGAGGCCGAGATTCTTGTCACACCCATGTTGACCTAAGGTCAATCTGAACCCCACATGTACAGGACATAATCCATTTAATACATATGCAAGGATGGGCAGACATCTCTACAATGTAATAATAACACAGGCTTATTATATACCTGTGTCCAAAACCCTAATTCTAAAATAATGCTCTTGAAAATGAAAATAATAATAATAATAATGAACAGATTCTCATAAATAAATACAACCATTCTGACTGCAAGAAAAAAAAGGAAAGAGAAAAAACTACTCTAGAAATGAGTTTTGCAATGAATATACTAACCAATCTCTATATAACAAATGCATTTACGTACAGAACATGCTGATTTATTTTTCTATTTATTTGTTATTTTACAATGCCATCTTTTAGTTTCCACAATAGAAAACTTTTCTTTCTGAAATATTCAACATTATGTCTAATTATATCTTTCTAATTTATTCTATTCTCTGCCATATCTTTCTAATAGAAACAATTGATGTCTTGGAGATAAACATTATGACCTAGATGGGTTCTACCTTTCCTATGAAATCCATGCTTAAGTTCATCATAAAACACTCTTTTAGTAAGGTTTCCATTGTTCATTTGTTTTACATGTTTAATCTAATAGAGGTGTGATTTTGTAACAGTGTACTCAATAGTATCAATCTAGCAGAACTGAAAAATATATTAATTGGTTTTATGATCTTGCCATTGTAATTTTTAAGATTTTATGGAGCATCCTTAAATGGAATTTTTCTAATACCATTATATTTTACTAAAAGAGTGTCCAAGTTTGACTTTCATACAATAAATTGGGTGAATTAACAACTCTATATACAATTAATTTAGTTGCATTAGTTATCTCTCAGATAAAATATTCTATGTTTTAACTTGTTAAAAGCAAGAGCAGCACATTGGAGTTTGTGTTGAAACCTCAACATCTATGTCCACATTTCTATTTATAAAACTATCAAGATATTTAAACTGATTTACATTCTCATGTTGATATCCATTTAAACTAAAAGTTGCTGAGGGTCCCCCCCCCTTACTTGCTGGTAAAGAAATTGAGTTTTTTGAATATTAATTAATAAATCAAAAACTTGAATTCAAACATTCTGTAAATCATCATTTGAACTGAAAAAAAAAGGCACAATCATCAGCATACTATACACCCAGAATCTAAGAAGATGAAGTTATTATTTTTGCTTTTTAATCAATTTAAATTAAAAATTCCACCATCACACCTGTATAATATCTTAATTCTTGTTTTATTAGGCTACCTATAAACAATTTCAAAGACTACTGACAAAAAAAAAAAATAGAAAAAATATTGGAGTAAGAACACATCCTTGTTTAACACCAGTTTTTCCTTAAAATGCCTGATTTTTTACCTGTAATAATAACACTTCCTTTTATTCCACTATGGAGAAGCTGTATAATATTCATAATTTGATTGACAATCAACTTATTTCAAACAATTTGATAGACCTGTTTTATTAACTAAATCATATGTCTTGACCAAATCAATAAAAACCATACGTAAATCACTCCTTGTTTCTGATATTTTCTTGCATTTACCTGGCAACAAAGATCATTATCTATAGTGTTTCTTGATCTAAAACCACAATAACTTTCTGGTAATCATTCCTCCATAACTGCAAGCAACCTATTCAACAAAATTCTTTAAAGTAATTGTGCTGTAAATATCACATGATCACCATTTCAATACATATAGAGAGCTTTGCCTGTTTTAATTACTTGTGCTGTAGTGGATAATAATATTTACAATAATTACTGCAATCTTGTCATTCCCTTTATTTCTGAACATTTTGGAACAATAAAAGATTCATATATTCCTAAAATATTACAATATTTTAACATATCACCATATTTTATGTGTATTTCATCAGGACCTGCAATCTTTTCATTTTTAAGATTATGAAGAGCTGTTTTGTCTCTGGTAAACTGGATAACTTTCAGATATATTGTTAAAAGTTGTCATCTTAATTTTTGTATTATTCAAAAGATGATCAGAATACTTTTTCCATCTGTTCAAAATATTATTATATAAGAAAGTGCCATTGTTAGATCTAATAGGATTATGATACTATTTCTTAAATCTATACATTGTTTTCAATGCATCAAAATTTTTTTTTAGAATAATCATGACCAGCATGTGTCTGAATGCTTTTTAAGTTTTAAATCATCAATTATTTTTAAGCTTTCTTATTATTTGTTGAACACCTGCCTTCATAACTTTATAATTATCTAGAAAATACCATATGATTTTTTTTAATTAAATCACTAAGATTATTTGCAGAAATTCTACTTTTTAGTGAATCCAAGAATAGATTTACTTATATCCTTAAGTTATTCCTTGAGAGAATTTCATGCTTCAGTAAATTGGCAGTTCTGAAGACCCAAATTAGAAATTTTAGTGTTTAATAGCTATTGAAATGTAGTATGTATGTATAGTAGATTTATCTAAAAAATGAATATTTTTTTATCAATATGATTGGAATAAAATTGATTTTTTAATGTAACTCTCATACTAAATTTATAATATACTAATCTATGATCTGTTAAATAGACTGAGCTTATAAGTAATTGCATGATGTGAATTCTTGTATTCTGACTTTTAACTATATAGTAAACTATTAAATGACATTATTTTGAACATGAATGTACCCATGTTCACATTATAGTGGTTTTCTGTGAAAACAAAGTATTTGTGATAGCCGTTCCATATGTTGTACATAAATTCAATAATAACAATCCATCTGAATTTACATCCCCAATTCCATTATTTGTAATAACCTTTTGCAAAAGTGAGCCATTTGTAGCAACACATGCATTAATATCTCCATGAAGAAAATTTTATTTCTTTTAATGGTATTGCTGTAATAATGCTATTTAACAAGAAATAAAATCTTTCCTTATTTAAATTCTCTGAAGCACTAGTATCATTGTGCAAGGCAAGTTTTAGGATCTTTAGCTTCTCATTGATGGAATAAAAAATTCTAATAACAGAACATAGTAAATTATATTTTACAGCAAATCCAACACCATGCATTCTTTTTTACTGACCGACCTACCTTTTCTAAAATACTTATATCCACCCACCCATTCTAATAAAGTTCATTCCTCTGAAAGATAAGTTTTATTAGGAGCATATATATCTATCTTAAATCTTGACAGTTTTTTAGCCTCAAATGTAGTCTTCCGTTGTGATTTTGAAGAGTATATCAATAAAGTTTGCACATTCCAGATTCCTACATTTAGAAAAACATATATAATATTTAACTTTAGTTCTATTACTGTCTTTCTCTTTACCACTACTGCTGTTATTATTATCACTATTATTATTTCTATGAGTAATCCAACAGGTGCTTATATCCTTTCCAATTTTGTGGTAGTCAAGGGCCATCCCTAAATAGAGTTTTCTAAACACACACTCTTTATTAGTTAAAAGATTCCTGTCTTATTTACAAACTGACTCATTAGTGGTTTTACTGCCTCAAGCAAAGATCACAACAATGAACTATTTACTAAAAAGCTTGTTCCCAACATTGTATTATTAATTCTCAAGGATTTGAGCTAAAAAATTAAGAAAAAGAGAGTTTGAGTCAGAAATTCCATTATGTAATTATAGGACTGGAATGTGCTGTTGTACAAGCACACAATCCCATTATCACAGATATAAGAAAATGTATAATGCCATAAGAAGCTCACATTGATCAACCTCTCCAATGTTGTAACAGATTGAAGAAGTGTAAAAGGAAGATAGAAAAGACTATTGAAAACAATACCCAGCCTTTGATGAACCAACATCCTATCCTATGAGCATAAGAAACTTTTGATTGGGCACTGTTTATTTGGCTATACAAACTAATCTTTGAATTTGAAGACCATTCCACTGTTTCCACTTGTGGAGTCTGTCAGTATTCTGAGAACAGCACTTGATAAGAATGAAAATATCTATTATGATAAATATTAAAAGATATGAATAAAGATCAAATGGTTTAATAGCATGTAACAAATCCTAATTAGATAGTTAACTAATAACACTTTAACGATTAATTTCAAAGAGCTCAATAATTTGAGAAAAAATCAAGGCTACAGCATATTATTCTTCTGATGCATGAAATCATCCAGCATGTAAAAGAAAATAAATTATCAAATCTAACTGCTATTCAGTTGCATTTCTAAGCTGCATTTAATAATGTAAATTTCCGAATACTATTTTATTTAGTCATCCCACTTTTAAATATAGATTTAATTTAGCTTCTACACTAATTAATTATATAAAATGCTCTGCATCAACAAAAACTTACAAAAATCTCTCTAAAATACCAAATCATTAAAAGACTTAATTGCTCAAGGTTTTATCATCTTTATTTGCAATTTATATCAATTACAATGTTAAGCCAAATCAAATTGCCTGCTTTTGCATACAGTATATAACACTGCTTGTCCAAATAACTATTGCAAAGGCACATATTATGGGGAAAGCAGAGCATCTTTGGCCACACGATTGGCACAACACAGGTATTCGTACAATAGAACTCGCAATGATCCTTCTACTTATTCAGTTTTTTATCAGCACCAGTGCACAAATCACCATGAGTGCATTCCAGACAATCCTACCATCGTATGTAAAGAGAGACATGACCTCAAAAGAAAGATCAAAGAGGCTTTATTTATCTCTCGCAACAGCGATGCCATAAACAGGAAGGACATGTGTTTTTCTCTATCAAAAAGATGGAATTAGCATATTTGCATAAATTTAAACATAAGCAAGCTATGATTATGAAGGCAAGATCCTTTGAAAGTGCTCAGCTGTTTTGATATTTTTAGTTAGCTATTTGTATTTGTATTAACAGCTTTTGGGAGCAGTTGCTATAAAAAATTGCATCTGCTTCAACATATAATAATAGTACCATAACTATTATATAACTATTGCAAATGTACTTCTGATAGATGCAACCATTGGGAAGTTCTCCATAATTATTGTCTCATCTATATTTATTAATGAGACCTCAGCTTGACAGTTACCATCAAGAAAAAGTCATCTTCTCTCCATATTTTCCAGTTTTCCAATAAATACTTCCTTCACAAAGTCTATAGTGAATAATGTAATAAACATAAATCCATATTGTTAGATTTATTCAACCCTCATTTATTTTATTTTATTATAAAAATAAAAATCATTAATTTATTTATTAAATATACATTAGCATTTTATTCTTATAGTGCATAACAACAAATTATTTATTTACAAAGTAAAATAAATTCACATCAGTATATACAGAACAGAGTTAGAATTCTGATAATAGTTTTGGACTGGCAAACTAGATTTTTTTATCCAATATATCAATGCAAGATATTTTTATGAAATTATGACAAGATTATCAATTTAATGTCAATATATAGAATATTTTCAATCATAATAATGTCCACACTGCTATTTTTTTTATTGAGAATGGTTATTCTTGATATTATCAATTAAGCTTCCAATATAAACCTAAATGGTACATCATATAATACTTTATAAAAATTCAAAATTAAATACAAATCTGAAACATAAATCAGCCTGAAATCTTTATAAATGTGATAGAATATAGAACTGTTTCATATCTAAACAGGGATTTCATTTGTGAATGTTTTGTACTGTAGTTAAAGGTTTTGATGATTTAAGAGAAAATATAATTTATGTAATAGTATTCCATTTTCAGCAAGTTGAGAAATATATTGATTCCATTAAATCAAAAATTGAGCCAAATAATATCTCCAATAAAAATCGTATAAAATCCATTTTTTTCTTTTACAATTTATCTGAATAATTAGATGTTAGTTTATTTTCCAACTTATCAAATTTCTATGTGTAGTGGTGGCATATGTATTATACAGATCTTAGATAAACAACTAAGAAAATAAAACAGTTATGATTTATTTCACAAAAATACTAATACATTAATATTAGTTATTATTGTTTTAATGGAGCTAAGCAAATTATAAATACTCTAAATTAATTGGAAATATAATATTTGTATTTTTTTAATGAATTTATGCAAACCAATTTTATCAATATTAATTTTTATATGTTTTTAATGTAAAAAAAAACAAACTTATTTATAATAAAAAAAAGAAGTAAAAGATTGCAGTATTTTTTTTATTGATAAATAACTATTGACGTTAATGATGGTAAAAATTAGATGATAGATAGATTGTGTTAAACACACACACACATATAATATATTAACTCTGCCATTATTAATAATATGAAAATACTATAGCAGAGAATAAAAGCAAATTAAGTAAACTGAGTATACTTTTGACATGTGTAATTATGGTTGCTTTGTTAAGCATCTACAAGACCCATTTCTTGGTATTTTGAATATATATATATAATTAATAAAACAAAGTCATAAATTTCATAACTTGCTTTTAAGCTTGCATTTAAATGATCACTAGATGGAGCTTACCAATAGCTCTAATCAAGCTTTATTTTATAAGTTCCAAAAGAAAAAGAATTCAAAATCTCTATCGGAAAGTCCATATCTCCAGACCAATTGGTTTTAAACTTATGGCTCACCTCAGGGGAGTGCTGGGACTCTAGAAACTAGATCTAAAACACTAACTCAAAAGTCAGCACTTATAAAACATGTTTCTATCAATTTGAAAGCCTGAACTTTTCAGACATGTAAATGTCTTCAAATCCGGCTTTACAAACCAGATAGCTATATGGATCTGAATTTAGCTCAGTTTCACCATATAGTAATAGCCTCTGCAATATAGCATCACAAAAGCCTTCAAAGGTACACTTATAATAATAAAACAAGTCATGACTTGCTTTTAAGCTTGCATTTAAATGATCACTAGATGGAGCTTACCAATAGCTCTAATTAAGGATATTATTAAGAAATTATATGAAAATAATTATTATATATATATCAATTAGGGAATATAGAATCAGTTAAAAGTTAAAAATGGGGTGGGACTAAGGCAAGGATACCTATTTTGTTTGTATTGTATTTGAGTGAAATGGAAAGAGCAATAGAAAGATTAGGAAGAGGGATAGAGATACCGTTAATAGGTAGTAAGAGAGTGTATATTTTGTCAGGTCTTTTTTTGCAATGATATGTTTTTGTGTGCAGAAAGAAGAGAAGATATGGAAGTTATGTTGAGAACATGTGCAAGGGTGGGTAAAGAGATGGGGATTAAATTTAGTGAAGGAAAATCAAATATAATGAGGGTTAATACTGGAAAAAGTGAAGATGTAGAATTTTTGTTGGGAGATATTAAGTTAAGTGTGGTGAATAGATATAGTTATTTGGGAATTATTTTAAGTAATCAGAAAAATTATTTGGATGAATGGGAGAAAAAATTGATAAATGAAGCAAAGAAAAGAAAGGGATTGATAAAGAAATTAACATTGTTTTCATATAATAAATATGATGTAGCTAGAATTATATGGAAAGAAGTTGCAGTAGCAGGGTTAACATATGGTAATGATGCATTATATGTTAGTAATGGGGTATTAAATTTCTTAGAAAAAGTTCAAAGGGAAGTAGGAAGATATGCATTGGATGCAGATGTATGGACAGCAAGGGAGGCAATTCAAGGAGAAATGGGATGGTCAAGTTTTCATATGAGAGATGTAAAAAGTAAAATGAAAATGTTTGGTAGATTGCAGTTTATGGATAATAAAAGAATAGCTAAAATAGTATTTAATTGGGTTATGAGTAAAGAACAGGTAACAAGATGGGTGAGAAAAGT
This sequence comes from Epiperipatus broadwayi, assembly GCA_028023455.1. NCBI lineage: Eukaryota > Metazoa > Onychophora > Udeonychophora > Euonychophora > Peripatidae > Epiperipatus > Epiperipatus broadwayi. The sequence continues at coordinate 510,927 of JAQFVV010006410.1, forward strand.
AATACGGTATGCAAAAGATTTGGATAAAGAATTTATATCTATATATTTGTACAAAAGATGGGATGATTGTGTTAGGAGGACTGTTGAGTGTTATAGTGGTAAGAAATGGGATAAAAGAATAGATTTATTAATAAAGAATAGGGAGTTAAAGAAATGGAGAACTAGTATGGAGAGTAAAAAGAGTTTAACTATATATAGAAATGAATAGAATATTAGGTGTGAGTTAATTTATGATAATAGTAAGGAAAGTAGTTTATTGTTTAAGGCTCGAACAGGATCTTTAGCAACAAGAGAATATACATGTAAATGGAAAAATATGGGTGATTTAGTCTGTAAATTATGTAAGAAAGAAATAGAAAATATTAGGCATTTGTTAATTGAATGTAAATGCTTGAAAACAGAAAGGGTACATATAATGAAGTCATGGAAAAATAAATATGAAAAAAGTGATTATACAGAAAGTAGATTAATGTTTCTTATGCTGGGTTTGAAAAAAGATAAGGGGGATTTAGATATAAAGGCTGTAGAGTTGACAAAGATTATGTTGTGGAAATGGGATAGAGCAGAATATGGGAAAAATTAGACTGGGGAATATAAAATTAAGTAGCTAACAAGTTTTTATTGGTATAATTGCTGAGAGATTCTTGACTTCGTTTAAGAAGAAGCTACAGTACATCACATCACATCAAGGTTTATTTTATAAGTTCCAAAAGATAAAGAATTCAAAATCTCTCTCTATATATGACTGATTAAGTATGTATAACTGTATGTGTATATATATTAAATAAGTGCGCTTATGTACAACTAAAGAGAAGCTTGTTATTTCTTTAAATGAAATACGACAGCCTATTTGAAAACTTATGGTATTCTCATATTCATAACAATATGAAATAGGATCATTATGGAGAGATAATTGTGATTGTATATATTTGAAGAGATTTAAATTTATTTAAATTCAATGTTAAATATTTAAATTAGAACATCCATTTTTTTGGTGAGATAGAGGATGATGAGTCTCTACAGTTGGTAGTATTCTATAGCAAACCTCCTTTATCTTTTTCTCAGAATCATTTCTTTTGATGTATTGAATGGTTGTATATGAGGGAATAAATTGATGTCCTATCATCTTTTGGTGTTTAAAAATATAGAGCTATGTTCTAGCTTGTCTGAGGCTATTTTATGGTGCTGGGAAAAACATGTAGACAAGATAGACAAGAATGCTTGAAATTTCCAATAATAGATTGATTGATATCCAGTTCAATACATTGAAAGAAATGATTCAAAGAGAAAGATAAGGAAGATAGCCAATAATATAAATGGTATAAATGGTAGATATCATTTTTCCTCTCTCCAAAAAGCGGACATTCTAATTTAAATATTTAACATTAAGTGTAAATAAATGTAATTCTTTTCAAATGTATACAATTGCACTCATATCTCCATTATGATTCTATTTCATCATGCTATGAATATGAGAAGGCTATAAATTCTTGAAAGCTATAGAAATAACAAACTTCTCTATAATTGCATATAAGCATGCTTATCACATTTATTACATTCTGTATGGAAGAGGTATAAACAGTTACATAAATAAATAAATAGATAAATATAGCATTGATTGAAAAAAAAATTGTGTACATATTTTACATATCATATTTTATTAGTTATACTATATTCCTTTATAGTTTTTATGGCTTTCATGTTTTGGTACAGTAGTATCAAAGACCATGAATGAATCATGGTCCAGTTCTGTTATTTTGATACTCACACTTCTAAACAATTCTGAGCAATAAACCATTTGATTATCTAGTTACAAGATATGTATTCTGTTAAATTTTTCTTGTAGAGAAAAGAAGAAAAATAGATTTAAATTAACAGTTTATAAAATCATCATTCAATTTAAATTTGAATTTTTTGCATAAATATTCTTTTTTAATTTCTATCTGAAAAAAAAAATGCAAGGAGGGACTTCTCTCTTACCAATTGATTGGACCTGCAGTTATCTATTTTGGAATCAGTTATTCAAATTCATGAGTAATTTTCTGTATTAGAATTTAATATTCTAAAAGCAGAAATGACTAGAAATGATATATAAAATTAGATTAAATCGAATAATAATTAACAGCATAAACGTAATTCAATCATCCAATAATAATGAAATGTATATCAATTAATAATATTTTCAGTATTAAAAAGGCTAGGATATTAATTGTATCAAAATATGTTCCATATACTTAAGATATTGATCAATTCGATTAGTGCAACATGTAAAATTAAACTATATATGCTTTCTAAATATAAAATCAAGATATACTATCCAAGTATTTTAGAATCAAACAGGTTGTCTCTTGAACCATTAATATCATCACGTGATCACTTTTTTCTATAAGTTTATGCAAACTTAAAACAGTAGCAAAATACTAAAGCTTTCATTAGATGGTAGCCTTGTGGGAAAATTTTTTTCTACTGATTTAAGTTGTGTTACATCTTTTCTTATCTTTAAATAATAGACTAGTCTAGATCCTGTCTTATCTAGAATGGATTGAGCATTCATTACCTTGAACTAATGATTAGACAAATAGATAATACATAGTCAATGGCAAAAGAAAGCCAATAGGAGATGATGCTCACTGAATCCAAATGTTTCCATTAAGGATGGGGATCTGGCAATAAATAGTGAAGTGTTTTGAAAGTAGGGGCTGTGAACTACTGACATGTAGCTGAATCGTAGTATACACTTTTCCAGTCAGCAATTGTTACACAGCTAAATGGCAATCTACACATTGTCAGAAAACTACTGTCACAGGGCTGAGACAGAATATATTTTTGCCAGACAAGAGTGATTAAGCTAAAGGCTTGATATAGTGAAGTAACTTCAAATTCAGAACTAGATGCTTCTAAAATGAAATGCTAACACATAGCAAGTTGTCAAGTACAGTTGAAAGTGTAACCAGAGTTACAAGGCATGCTGTAATAGTACAGCTGGAAGTGGTAGGAAATCTATCAGGGCATATGCAGTTCCTTCTATAATTCTTTCTAAAATGTATATGGAGAACTATGAAAGTAATGACTATACATACCCTTATAAGTTCCCTATTATTTCCAGCTGTAATATGACAGCCTACCTCATGAAGAGATCTGGTCACACTTCTTGCTGTAATTGACATCTTGCCTCACTGCATTAACCATTTACCTTAATCATCTTTGTCTGGAGAATGTAGATTCTGTCTTTCAACTGTGACAGTAGTTCTTTGACAATATGTAGACTGCTGTTGAGCTATTTTCTAGTGGTTGGCTGGAGAATGTGTATACTGCCATTCAGATATGTGGCAGCAGTTCTTAGCCCCTACCTTCAAAAAACTTTGACTATTTATTGCCAAATCCATATCTTTAATGGAAACATTCAGAACAGTGAACATTCTTGCTAGCTATGCGTTATCCATTTGTCTTAACATTATATCAAGTTAATGGATGCTTAATCTGACCTAGATAAGGTGAGATCTTGACTAATCCATTATTTAAACACAATGAGAGATGGGACAGGTTGTCTCTTACTATTCTTATAGTTTAGGAGACATGGTGTACAGCTTTATTTGTATATTTGTTAAAGCAAGACAAATCAAATTTGAAAATTAATTACTTTAGACAGTACGTGCTATTATTCCTCAAAAATATGGTGTGCTCATTAATTGTTTAAACAAAATAAGTAAAATGTAATAAATAATTGTTTCTAAATAAAGTTTACCTTCCATCAAACATAAACAGGAATGCACGAACAGATGTTTTACTTAAAACTGACTTTGAAATTGCTATTTGTTATTTAGATATTTACTCACATGAGAATTCTATAATCCATTATATTTAATTGTATTATATAAAATACACTTAAATGTTAGCACATCATTAATTTTGAATGCGAATTAAAAGTTTAATTAATATATGATAAAAGTAAACATTAAATTCCAGAATTTAAATGATATTATTATTCTTAAAGAATAAATCCTTCGGAATATACAATGAAATATTAATAAATATTCTTAATGCTTATTGTTAAAATTAGAAAATCTAAATTTAACTTAGCACTTAAAATATAAATAATCTGTATTAAATTAAAATAATTTCTAATAAATAGACAAGCGAAAGATAATATCAGATTTTAAAACAAATATAATAGAGATTTAGTCTTAAACCAATGTGCAAATGTTGTATGCTTGTTTATATGTGAGACTGTAGCAATTTTCACATTTAAATTGAATGGATAGGACAGTCGTTTATTTTCATTTTCACTAATAATAAATATAGCATATGCACAAAATAAATATACTTAGTGGAATGAAAAAACAATGGAATCAATAAAACAATGGACAAAAATTATTTTGAGAAATTCAAAATGATTTGTATTTTCATTTAATTATAAGCATATTTGTATAACATGGATTTGTTTATTTATGAATAATATCTTTAAATAATTTATATCAGCATGAAATAAGCACAGTTTATAAATTATGATTGTTTGTTGAGGTAGATGTCGCTTTGAAGGAAAATAATTGTTTCTCTGGGTATAATTGCTGATAGATTTCTAACTGGAGAAGCCACAGTACATCACATCACTTCATGATGTAATTAATGATCAGCATACATTAAACAATTTATTTTTTTATTTTATTGTACTAATACATTACTATGTGAAAGATTAATAATGTGTATAGGTTATGTATCCCATTGTTATATGTTAAAAGATGAATCCTTGAAAAGATTGTTAAAACATTTTTTATATTGAATCTCAATGAACTATATGTATAAAAACTACAGAATATGGGGGTCATTTGTCTTTTATTATATCTTTATTTAAGTGAATTTTAATAAAATGGGGAAGTATGGAGGTGTTTATTATATCTATAGAATATATTTACTGTGAAATCAAAATTGGATTTGTTTTGAATAATTGTTCTGCAGGAAAAAGGTTAAGGTATGGACAAAGAATGAACTATTCTCAATTAATGTTTATATTAAGTTATTTATTTATCTAGTGCTGTGTTTAATTTGTTTCAAAAGATTTTATTTTGTGCTAAGAAAAGATTATTCATCGAGTGTTATAAATCTATACCGCGTATGTGTAGAGGGGTGATTCCCTAATGATTGTTATTAATTAATGTTTGTATTTCAGCTACGTTACATATTTTTTTATGAATTGATTAATACGATGTATTAGTCATTTGTTTTATTTGTAAAATGTCATCTTTGTTAAACTCGCACATTTACTGCTTTGTGTAAGAATAAAACACCAATATTAACATAAATAGTTGTCTCTTACATACATAAAATCAATTATAAACACATTATATTTACCATATTGATTGCTAATTAGTATTTATCAATAATAATCAATTGACACGCTACTAAATATTTTCTTTAAAAAGGACAAAAAGTAAAATATCTTAAGCAGAGATCATTTTAATATTTATCTGTTAGTATATAAAACTTATATTTTGAATAATGCTAAGACAAATTTTTAAATCAATTAAAAATTCAGTACAATAATGTAAGCTAAACGATCAAATATGTTTAATAAAAGAATAATAGAGAGGAGATTGAGTGAAAAGAAAAAAATGGAAAGCAATTGTAAATATTTAAAACTTACACGTTTGAGTAATGGTAAAATTAATTCTTAAATTAATTAATAATTCATTAGTTATATTAGAATAATGTAAGCTAAATTATCAAGTATGTATAATGCGAGAACGAAAAGAAAGAAGGGTGGAAAACATATAAATATTATTTCATTTTATTGTTCATTTATAAATTTAATATTATATATAAAATTATTTGCTACGAGTATTATCTTCATAAGTAAGGACCAAAAGAGTTAACTAAATATTAAAGTACAGCCAACATGGAGTCTCTCTTTTAACGTCGATCATGATGGGATAGAAGAGCTATCTTTATGTAGATGAGACATTCCATCTCAATAAATGAAGTTTATATTATGGAAATGATTACACATGGGAATATTCACTCATGAAAGATAAGTATGTGATATTTTAATTACATTTATCATATTGTGAATTATACGATTATTATTATAAATAATTAGCTAAAAAAGAAAAATATACATAAAAATATCAAGTGATAGAAATGGTTAATTAGTCATCTTATTTTTTTTTCAAATTTATTGTAAATCTAGTAGCACTCAACAAAATAAACATTTAACAATAACTTTGCTAATTTTATTAGATTTAAAGCTCTCTATTTACAAATAATAATTGAACCCAATATAATAAAATTTGACATATCAAGTTATTTTGTCGTCTTGCTTCTTAATTGCATGTTGTTTTTATTCTCTTCCATCCATTTAAGTCCATCTTTATACAAAGGATACTAAATTTTTTTATCCAGTTTAATTTAGAAATTGTTTAAATATATGGGATCTGATGAAACCAATAGAATTTAACAGATCAATAAATAGGAGAATTCCATCATCTCATCTAAGTAGAACTGTTTGAAAAAAGGGTTTATTTTATTAAAAACAGCTTCCCAAATATAGAACATAATAAAAACAACCCATGAATATATTTTTTATTAGTGAGGTCATGAAAATACTGTGACCAATGGTCATAATGTATAAGTTCCTACCTTTTTTTAAATGATAATAAATGCAAATATAGAATATATATACAATTAAATGAGACATTTTGACTCGATAGATTATAAAAGATTTAAAGTTGTATTAAACTTTATTGCCATTGAAGTCTGAAGTGATGAGTAAAAAATGGTATTGTGTTCTTTACCGGGTGATTCTTGTTGGAGAGTAAATAAAGAATTTGTTGGCAATATTCTGAAAATAATGGATCTGGAAAGATTATTATGTTTGTGAATTCAAGATAGTGAGATTATTCAAGAAAAGATACACATCTAGTTGATGATCCCTAAGGTCTTATATTTTGTTTTATAAGAAGTATGTTTACCAGAGGCTTAAATTCTGATTGTGTACATCTATATTATACCAGAAGTGAATTTTCAGATCATGTATATGGTTTTTCAGCTATATAATATCTTGATTTATAAATATTGATGATTTTTTTGCAAAAACATGATTCTGGTTTTGTGGATATTAGTAACCCTTCAATTTATCAAATATAATAATCCTGGTAATAAGTATCATTTGAGTAATATTGTGAATCCAATTCATATCCCAGAAATGTTACATAATGCAAAAGGATATATTCACCATCACAAGAATTAAAAAAAAGTCATTTCCAGTATTATAATATTAGATATGTCATTATCTCAAAGCATTTTACAATATGACATTTTTATCTTCTAAAATATAAACAATTCTGAATTATAATTTAATTATAAAATTAAAAGTTTTCAAACATAATGAAATATAGATATCAGTGGATTGGATAATACATCTAACCTATCCCTGTATCTATATAAGAAAGAGACAATGACCACCGGAAAACAAAAACCTATAGTAATATTTTTAGAATTCAACTAGAAAACAGCTCAAATAAAAATTTGATGTCAAATAAAATAATTTTTGATTATTGAAGTGATTTTATTCCCAAACGAAATTGTAATAAATTGGTATAATTTAATTGACAAGCATTACATTTTTTGCACTAGCATCAAAGTTTCTGCACTCAAAACTTTGACTCTATCCACCCTTGATAAATCCAGTAATGATTTTTACTGATAGTTTATTAATTTTTATCGTATCATTTCTATGTTATATATGAATTTTAAATCTCAGATAAAATATTATATATCTGTTTTTTTAATTAAATATAATCACATAAAACAAATCAATTTCATTATTTTTCCATGTGTTTTCATTTTTAAATATACTTAATCACACATTCGTCCATGAGATGAAAAACAAATCTTTTCCCAGAATTAAAGCACGAAAGGATTTACTAATATATTAACAAAAACACCCACACTCACATATACAGTCTTCATTTCTAAAGAAATTGAAGAAGGGTTTTTAAACTTGAAGACAAATTAATAATAATCAAAAAAAAAAAAAAAAACATTTATTTTTTAAAGTAAATGGAGAAAAAGAATATAAATATTATTTTTTCCTTTTTTTAATTTATAACTTGCTTTTATTCTTCTTCTTACATAAAACATAAACTTTAGTTCACATTTAATCCATATAATATTTCTGTTTTCAAACAAATATACGTACAGTCTAGTAAAATATTAAGATTATATACATTATGTATGTGATTAATGTCACTATATAAATATCAAAGTTTATGGTAATAATCTTTATTAACTTTTTTCTTATAAGAATTAATCTTCATATTATTTTTCTGAAAATAAGCATAAACAATGAAAAACTTATGTACTTAGCTTTACATTTTATTATTACTATTTCTTAATGTTTTATAACAATTTACACGTAGGAATAAATTTATAAAATAAAATTAAAGGGGATTTGAATCCAGACTTTCATTATTATGTAGTTTTATTCACTTATTATCATAAAACATGTTGTCAACTATTGTTAAATTGTTAATTAATATAAATTTATTAGATTCAGCTTATATCCTTAATATGTTGCAATAATATAAAAAATACTATTAATAAATTCATAATATTGTATATATTGGAAAAAATAAGAGCATTATACTATTTATTGTCAAAAATATAAAATTATACCTCACAAACATGGAAGAATCAATTCAGATAAGTCTCACTTGGGATTATTTATGAAAAAGTAAGATATAACCAAAAAAAAAAATAAACATATTTTGAAGAGATTTCAAATTGCATATTTTAGATGATCATGCTAGCAGAATGCCAGAAATATTTTATTTTTGTTCACCTTTTAGGCCAATTAATTATTTTTATATAAATAAGAATGTTTACAGTAAACAAGCATAGTATTTACAAAGTAATTACAGTTATTTTGACGTTTTAATTGTAAAATAATTATTTAATTAAAGTGTATAGGAGACAATTTAATAATATTATAATTCAATGTCAATATTTCTTCAAAGCAATGTATGTAATTGTATAATTGAATATTTATAAATACAGTAATGAGATATATTTTAAAAATGTTATCCACTTAGGAGTGCTTTTGACTATTCTCATAGTCTTTATCAACTAACACTTTGAAAGCCTAATCTTCCCACAATTCCATATCTTAATGTTTGCTGCAAATGTTAAGATCATGGAATTGTGGGAAGGTTAGCCTTTCAAAGTGTTAGTTGACAAAGTCTATGAGGATATTTGAAAGTGCTTCTAAGTAGAGACAATTTAAGTACATAGGTTTGGATCGATGCATGATTTTCATCTTTTTTCATAGCATTTTTACTATATAAATAATTTGGTTTTATATTTACAGTATATCATTTCTAATAATTCATTAACTGCATCTACTTAATATTACTTAATTATTTATATCCGGTTGTCTTTTTTATTGAATGATTTCAATATGAGATATTCAGAATTTATAGACAAATATCATTTCTTCAATAAGCAGTTCATCAATTCAGAAGACTTCTTCCTTTTCGATGCTTTCTCTTTTGATACTGAAATGCATTCCATTTTAATTGGCATTTTTTCCTACTTATTCTCCCATTTTTTCTCTCTTGTAACTACCTTTATTTTTTTAACTGCAATGCATTCAGTGTAACATTAACGTATTTCCCAAATTATTAGTCAGGATCCTAAAAAAACAAGTCATCCTACTGGAATTTTAAAGAATTTGGACTAAATTAATATAAAATTGGAAAACACATCCACTAGACCTTCTGCAATACAATTGATTCTTGAATTAAAACAAATGCACAAAAATACATAAAGTGTTTTAACAGAGTATTTATAAATAAAAAAAAGCCAAGATATTCATTTACAATCCTCATAAATGATTGAGAAAATATATATAATGTTTTTTGGAATATAAGCAAAGAATATTTACCATCTTCAACAATTAAAAAAGGATTCTATTCTGATCACCTATGAAAGTGATGATACTGAAAATGTATTACCATTTTAAAGCTAAGTTACAATTTTATCCATATCCCAAACAATATATCCTGCTTTTGAATCAGAATCAACACATAAAAGTATTCATGTTATTCCCGCATTCATTTTCATATATTTTACATATTTATTCCAGTCATATTAAACCTCATCACTTATTCAATGGAATTTAAGACAATTATGTAACTTTATCCTGTGTCAATGGTTTTTTTTCTCAAAACATAAACACTTCCTTCATGACTGAATAATCTTAGACAAATATCCTCTATTTTTCTTGATGATTAAGCTTATAGAATTAATTTTTAAGGATAAGATTAGACCTGCCATTATTTAACAAATACCTCACTATCAATTTACTAGAAATCACTTTTTAATATTTCAATCAGTCACATGAGAATAATACAGAAAATATCACTATCACTAATTCAATGTGATATGGTATAACATTCTTATATCTTACCTTTACTTAATTACTGAGATAAAATTGAATCAATATATGTATATTACCATGAACAACAAAATATTACCAGAAATTCAAATCATATCTTTTCAAAACAACTAAATATATCTCTTACATAAATGACTGGGTCATCCTAATGAAATAGATTCTTCCTGAAATATATATATCTTTGCTCAATTTTTATGTAGTGTACATAAATCTTTATTATGATCTTAAATGAATTTTTCAGAAATTTCAAAATTATAATATTAATATGTTATCTTTATGTGTAACACGAATATTTAACTTAGTTAATCATAGCTTTAAAGAGGATTCCCTAAGACTGAGATATTAATTAATTTATTTTTTAAAATAGCCTTCTTTTATTCTTGCCATATTTTATAAAGTTAATTAATTAGCAGGATGTATTGGAATATAGCACCAAATTAGGGTTTTTTTTGAATATCCTTAATCTAAGAGAAACCCTTTTTATATAGTTTTAAAGTAAAGCCTAATTAATTAAATCAAAATAATTTCAGAAAATTATAATAAAAAACCATCACATGATCACCATTTCTTCATCCATTGATTACTCTGGTTGGCACTGGGTGGCACTACTGTATGGAGAGTTTTGCCTGTTTTAAAAAATCCTCACTATAAGAACTAAATCAGTATGATCAATCTTTCAACAGATAAAGAATACTATTAATATACAACATATTTTTATGTGAAATTTGTGTAATTAGATAATGAAAAAGAGATTTCAAACCAAGATATAAGAATGAGTATTTGATTGTTTGAATTACATAACATGTCTGGAAAAATTAATGATAAAAAGGAAAGTAAAACAAATTCATGCAATTAGTTGTTAAAGACTTGTAGCAAGAAGTCAAATGAACATTTTCAACTAGAATGACCACATAAATTTTTCTATATATTTCATATATAATTAGATACACACCATTAGCTTTGTAAAGCAAATATATAATTATTAAGTAGTAATAAGACAAACATGGAAAAATGATAGTACTATTGAATAGATTTTAATATATGTAGGAATATTAGACATTCCAAATTTTTATTGATAATAAAAAAGCAGTATTAGATTGATTCTAAGATTGGGTTTGAGCTACTTAAATAAAATCAACAAATCTTATTATTAAAAAAAAATTAAATGTACTGGCTGATGTCACTTTCATTCATTAGGAATTTCTGGGAAGAAATTGTCTTATTATGGCTGAAAATTAAATCTTCTTAAGAAAAAAAAAAGAAATTAAATTAATTACTGTAATATATATATATATTAATGAACAATTGTGCTTAACAAAAAAAAAATCTATCTGACTTGACAAAAGAAATATATATATAGTGCTATATAATGAGCGTGAATAGCTCTTATCAAACTTTTCCGAATATCCCTATTCCGAGATCGGTTTCTAGCTGCTGGCTGTCCTCAGTGAGGCATTAGAATATTCAGACATTGGATCTAAAAATACCAGCTCAAATCCACCATTTATCTAATGGTTAACTAAGTAGAAAATCTGAAATTTTCAGACATCTATATATATACTGATAATCAACTTATATACGATGATTTCTTTGCTATGTGACAACTGAACTAAATGTAAATTTAAAAAATAAAAAATGAAAGAAAGCTAAGAAACAAATTATATTTTTTGTAAAGCATTTTAATGATAATCAGAGTTCATTGAAGTTTCTGAATAAACTTTAAATATGATTTATGATTTTTTTAAAAGATGGCAAACTTTAATAATTACACATTAGCCCTAATGGCTAATTATCCAACTCTTCAGAGAACTTAACATGCAGTGAAAAAGGTTATTTATCTTTGTATAGTAAATCGTATAATGAAAATGCAATTATGAACATTTTTCTCGAATCTGTTTCCGTTTCTCTCTCACTAGAAGTAATACTGACAAAAAAAAAAAAAAAAAATTAAACTTAAAATCGCTAATTTGTGCGTTCCCGCACTAATCTTTATTTTGCCTATCTCCACGTTTCTCATGATAATTATGTGCCTTAAGTTCTAAACTCTTAAGCAATGTTAGAATTTAATTTCATTGAAGAAATTCTTTCACTCAGTGTGCAGTTTTATTTTTCTTATCGATAAGTTGAATTCTGTTTAATGCATTTCTCCACAGATTTGTTAATATCTTCTTTCAAATTATATTTTAAATGATAAGTAATATATATATTGATAATGATTTTTATTTTAAAATTACCTGAGAGCAAAAAGTTGAAATAATATTTTTAAATTTGAATATTAGAAAGAAGAGGATTATTTATGGAAAAATGCTATTTATATATACGGTATAACAATTATTTATTTTTACAATAAGGATTTCACCCTTATTGTTAAAAGAAGGTTGCCTTGATAATAGTTAGAAATTGTTGATTATTATTGATATTGGGGTTGTCTAAGTGTTGACTGGTTTTTAATGATTTTATATATATGAAAGTGTGTGAATGCGCATTTACAAAATGAATGTTGATATTTAAACTTATATAGAACACATTGACTTTCACCACATATATATATGATCATGCAAGTGTTTGCATACATATAATCAATTGTTAATAGTTCACGTCAGAGCATAGGATTATTTAATATTTCACAAATGCTTATTGCAACCCCATCCCATGAAAATACAGATAAAAATTTGAACTCATATAAAGTCTTTTTTTAAAACACTCTTTAATCCTTGGCACCCAGTCCATTGAATATTATTTTCTTGCTAAGGTTCTATTTTCATCTGTTTAATTATTTTTTGACAAAATTCTAATGCTAGTTTTACTTTCTATTCTACTTATTTTTATTTCCATTTCCTTTGTCGTATACTTTTTTGAGTTATTTGAAATCTTTTTTCTTTATCTTTTTTAAAATAATTGATTCATTTTAATTCAAATTTTATGTTTTCACAAAGAATATGTTATACATTTCATTAAATTCAATTCAAACAGTGCTCATATGCATAATTAAGGAGCATTTCTAATAAGAATTTTGCAAATTTATAATAAAAAGATACCTATTAATTTTGAAATTTTCTATCTATTCCATTAGAAGTAATCTTAAATATGAATTTTTTTATGAGCAACAAATTTTTATTTGTGAATTCTAACAATTATTACAAAATTATATACTATAAACCAATGCCATAATCCATTATGGCTAAACATGATTGTAAACATTCAAATGAACAAGCACTAAGTTTACAATGAAAAGCTTCTTGAAATAAAGTTGCCAAAAAATTGTTAAACACGATATTTTTTACATTTTAAATTTCATTGCCATAATCTTAGTGGGACCATGTAATTCATTGCTTTATTTAGTGATTTAGTATTTGTCATTTTATCACTGCTCTTGGCCCATCCTCCTCACTGATATGATTGGATTGCAAAGCTGATTAATATGCGTGACAGGAGTGATTATTTATGACATAGTTTATACCATTTTTATCTGATGACAATACATGAAAATATTATTAAAACTATTTGCTACCTAATTCAATTCTGACTTGTGATTCAATAGTGAATGAATTGTTTTGTTTTTACATTCGTGTGTTATTGTAAAACCAATCAGATAGGCTTTATTAAATAATAAATAATTTACAAATATATTTGTATATTTTAAGATGGCGAAACATCTATTGGAATTTATTGATATAGTTTTAAAATTTTTTTTCAATAATAATTTTAATCAGTATATTATTTAGCTACACTTTTATTCTTATGATAGCTATTTTAATTTATTACATTTTTACTCTATATAAATTAAGCACACATATAACTATGAAATTAATTTATAAGACCAACAAAAACTTAGGTTATAATTATCATTATTATTAAAATTAAGATAATGTTGAATGCAAATAAATATAAAATCATGTTTGTATAAAAGATTATTATCGCATCTCAAGCTTTTAAATTTTCTAAAGATTTGATGATTTTAAATTTTTTGAGATTCTTTTATTGATTTAAAATTTTTATATTTACACAAATATTTAATAAATTTGCTAAAATGAAAGCCAGAAAATTGCAATTCAAATAATTGTTTTCATTTATAAGTATATCTGCATAGAGTGTATATTTTTTGAGAACACACAAATCAGTTATAAACATTGGTTGTATTATATTAGTTTTTTTTAATCCCAACCATTAAAATGACTAAAAATAAAACTTTAAATAGGTCACATGGATAACTTATTATAGCATTGATTACAACTCTTTTGCTAAAACTGGGGTTAATCTTTAATAGATATCTAGATATGTTAGTAAAATAACTATACTTTAACGCACATTATTTTGACAATTACTTGTATAAAAATGATAGTAGAATTGTTTGCTAAATGTTGAAAAAAAAGTTTAATTAATTATTTTAGGTTTCTATAAATATTTCATTTTATAACAAATAAAATGAATTAGTTTATAGAACTATTTTTAATTATAATTATATAGAAGATAATTACCCCTTCTCACTAGTACCATTAAACAGTGATGACCGTCTTATTTTCAAACTCAAATGCACTTATATAAGCCAATCTTAAGTGTTTAGTGACATTAGTGAAGATGGATGATAAGATGATTACCTTCTATATAATTACAATCTAAATACTGAGTTTGTAAAGTTTATTGATTATTACAGAACTATTTTTTAGAACAGTTCACATTTTCAAGCAAAATAAAAGTACGTTATATTTAATAATTTTAATTCTAATGAGTAATAAATAATAATTAAATCTGTATTAATTTTATTATATGAATAAAGACTATTTTATAAATTGTTTTTATTGTTTTTATCAAAACAAAATGTATTTGTTTTAATATGTTGAATCAATTTACTATTATATATATATATTCTAAAAAATCGATCAAATTCCTTTGTGTGTATTTTACAATACTAATTAAATTTTATAATAAATATAAGAACTTAAAACAGGAAAAAAAAATATAAGAACTACTTTTTTTGAAAATTTGTCATTTATCTAAAAAGTTAAAATACACAGCTTATTATTTTGTTGCACTAATTAACTAATATTCATACACTGCTTTTATTCTAGTTCAATTTAAGAAAGAAATTTAATTAAATAATTATTTTATTTTGTGTAGGTTTTATAATAAGTATCCCTTATTGATTAGAATACTAGCTTATTTAAATTCAGCAGTGTGTTGATATTTTTTTCTTCTGCAATTTATATATGTATACCTTTTCATTATATATTTTTGTTTTTATCTGAAAGCTTTTGCAGCATATTCTGTAGATCTGAAAACAACCAAATTATTTTGAAATCTTAATCAGTTTGTTTTTCCTTTTTTTAATTCCAATTTTAATCCACTAAATACTTTGTGTAAAACTGTTGTAAAAAATTTTGGAAGATGTAATTACTCTTCTGGTATCTTCTATCAATATTAACCTTCTTAATGTCATCATGTAATCACTCGTTATTGTTGAAAACTTTGACATTGAAATATTTTCAGAATTTGTTAAAAATTTCATAAGATTATACAATAGTATATTTTCAATCATATATGTTAAAGTATTTGTAATAATAAATTAAACTTCAGGTAATATAACAAAAACATTTAAATTAATCGTTTTTTTTAAAAATTTATAATAAATATTATTTAATAAACTAATTTTATTAATAGAATTTTGGAAGATTTGTTTTAAATGTTTAATTGTCAAAAACTATAGAAATGTGTTAAATAGTATAAAGAATGCATCATTTATAATAAAATTTCTTGAAAGTTCACTTTTTTATTTTGTAGAATGTGTAATAAACATATAAAAATAGTGAAAAATCTTTAAACCACTGCAAATTAGTGAAGTTTACATTAAGTATTAATAAATATCAGTTACAGGACAGATACAAATCATGGACTCAATACCTATAGAGTGTGATACCATTATCAATTATAGTTGGGCTGCATCACATTACAGCTTTTCTTTCTTACTTTACAGTCATTTCGTCAACATTTATCAGACCAACCCAGATTTACCTGACACCTTATATAATAATAGCTAGATATCCATTTACCAATTAATAATAGATTTCTATTTGGATTAATTGAGTGGATTTTAAGTCTGGTGTGATTTTTAAAAAATCCCATTTTACCATATCTAGACACAAAATCCATGTCTTTGACATGAAGTGTGAATACACTAAACATTATTTCTATAACAATATTAGTAGTGTTTTTGATGAAAATCATTATAAATACTCTTTTAAAAATAGTAAAATTTCAATAATTTTTTCTTTTCTTTTTTGTCTATTTTTTGTTTATTAGAGAATCAAAAGAAAAAGGAAAAAAAACTGGCTGCAATCAACTTCAATGAATATAAAGTTTGTAAACATTGCTATCATAACTATAAATAAATTTGGAATGAGTAAATTTTTGGTAACATTAGCATTGATATCTGATGCTAATAAAATAAAAAAGTGAATTTGCATTATTTAAACTTTTTTTTAAAAAAAAAGGTGAAAACTCATTATTTATTCAGAGCATAGAGAAAATTAAACAAAGAGACAAAACTCTTGCCACAACATTCATTTTTCAAGAGACATGGAAGCTATATCAGACTCTCTAATAAAGTTAACAAAGAACTTAACCACTAAATACCTAACCCTGTTTAACTCAATAATGTTAGTTCCATAACTCATCTCCATATTTGTAATATATCATCCATATTAATTAGTTTAATAAATGTTTTGAGAAAAAAAAAAGTTTAAATAATGCAAATTCACTATTTTTTATTTAAAATAATTTCAAGAGATCTAAAACTTCCTGTTACTGACAAAATATGTTCCTATTAAAATAATTACTCTTAGTGTTTTATTTTAGTTGATATGTTAATAGCTCTATAAAAACTACTGAATACTTTAAAATGTTAATTATATTTAATATTTTATAACTATTATATAATTTTTTAAATTTAATTTTTCTACTTTTATGAAGTTTCTCTAAAATTAAAGGAAAAGATAATGCCAATGTGTCTTTGATAATGTGAACTTTTTTATACTATGATGAATTCTTTTGAAAAAACCAGGATCATATGAAAAACTAAATCAAATGATTTGGGATCAACTTTAGCTGTTATTTCAAAACCAGATAGTGTGATGAATTTTTGCATTTATTACAATGTGGTTGTTAACAAATATATGAAACTTTGTTACCTGGATTTACTCTAAATGTATCTAGATTTATATGTTGATGACTATGAAAGTGAAACATAAATTATTTAAACATATCAAGGTAATTACAAGATGCAATTCTCATTATTCAGTATCACCATTATCTGAATTTTGACTGAATAATTGATCAGATCCTATGAGATATCCCAAAATGCAGAGTTGTACTTTGATGATATTTCAATATGTAGGGCAATGAAAAAAAAGAATGCTGAAAAATATATCAAAATGTCTTAATAATCTGTGAAAATTTGACTTTCATCTGAATATAAAAAATTATTTGTTGTTCAAGAAAATATTAAATTCCTTGGGCATGCTATAGAATTTAATAAGATTTTAAAATTTTCTCAAAAATGAAGACATTATTAAAATGCTTCAAACTAAATTAATCAAATATGTATGGACAATTTTGGGAATAGTAACATATTATTCTTGCTTCATTTCAAACATTTCAGCAATTGCCACACCCACAAGATTTAATTGCACAGATAACTGTGATGCAACATTTATTAAGTTCAAATTGAAAATGACTGTTCACATGTTGACTCCATTTGATTCTCAACTACCAATTCAATTATCATGATACACAGGTTTATATGTAGTATTAAAAGTTGCTCTCTCATACTATCAATGATTAAAAACAGACATTCACATTTGTTTCAAAAAAAATCTTCTCAACTTGGCAGAGAAACCCTTATGAACATGTTTCCAGTTGATCATACCATCAATACTTGTTTATAAGACTATTCAAGTTTCCAATAATTAACTGCTTGCATAAATTTTTTTATCAATAATATGAAGCTACCTTATGCATTTTCAGCATGTCCTCTGTGCTTTAAAAATTTATCTCAAAATTTGACCAACAATAAATTAAGAAAGATGCCAACAATGCAAATGCCAATTGCTTGTCTAGGATACCTTTTCAATTGCCTCCACAGAATGATAGTGCAGTCAACAAAGACATCTATCAATTATATGAGAAAACAAATCAGTTTCATCAAGAAAAGTAACTTATGAAACAATTCATGAAAGCACTAGCAATGATTAATAAATAAAAGTAATCAATGAGCTTCAAGAATGCTGTGATCCAGAAAGTGATATTATCATAGGCAATAACATTGTTTTTGAAGCCAACATATTATGATTCCACAAGTGTTAAAATCAATGGTCCTTCAAGAGTTGCATTAAATTCCTATTGGGATATCAAAAATGAAGTAATTAACCTGAATTTGTAGTCACTGATTGATCATCAACAAAAATATCAACACCTGCATATGTCATACAACAGTCTCTTAAACATCTTTGTGAGAACCTAGAGAAAACTGGAAACATATCCATATCTATTATGCTAATTCATTCAAAGGATATTATTTTTTTGTCATAATTAGTGCAAAATCAAAATGGGCACATGTTGAAACAGGCACCACTGTGCCAATGTCACAATCAACTATTGAAATTTCTCCAAATTCATGGGTTTTCATCATGGTTTTCTGAATATTCTCAATTGTGACAATGCATTGACATTCACTAGTAAAGAATTCCAGAAATATTGCAAAAAAGTAGGTATATTCTAAAAATATACTGCACCAAAACCACCAAGTCACAAATGAGTTAGTTGAAAGAAATATGGAAACACTTGAGAAATGATTAACAGCCATAAGAGAGAACCAGAATTATGCCACAGAAAATATGAGAAATACTTGCAGCAGAATTGCATTTAAAATAGTAAATTCTAATTCAGCTACAAAGTCTGTAGTCAATTAAATTCAAGAAATGCATACTACATGGCAAAACATGGCAGTTAAACTTGGAAGGTTGAGTATAACTTCTGTTCTAAACAGAAGTCAGAGTGGAAATTAGTAATTGTCTTAAAGAAACTAAGCCAAATTTACTACCTTGTAAAACTTGACAATAGCTACACATTAAAGAAAACATAGATAAATTTTATGTTATGGTCATCAAGAAAAAAATCAGCATCAATTTCAGACAAAAATCAAGAGTTTGAAAATGACACATACTGACTCATACCAAAATTCAAATGATCCAACATATCTGTACTTTATATAGAACCATCAAGAAAATATGTAGAATAAGTTGGAGCTGACTCTAATAGTTGTCTCTAGAAGATTCATCAACTCCAAGTCACACTCCAACTCCAAATCTTTTACCAATTTGCTGATCCAACCAGGAATGTTATTTACAAATCAGCATGTTTACATTCTTTGACTGAGTATCATCAGGATTGTTCATCAAGACTACAGAACAACTATAATGGCTTAATTAAAGATTTGTCTTTTGGTACAATAATTGTAAAGAAATTATTTCTGATTGATAAGAAAATATCGTGATCTTCAATGTTATTTATGTTTTAACTTAAATCAAGTGAGTAAAATCATTTTATTTTAAAATAAAATCTTTTTCTAAAAGCCACTTTTCTACTTTTTCACCCTTCCCCTTTATGTAATAGCTATACAGCTAACTTCCAAATATTATAATTAAGAAGATAGAAAAACCATGTATGCATGAATAAATATGCATTATGTGGAAAAGTGACTATGTATAAAAACTGTTTTTACATCAATTATAAATCCTTTTTTTTATTAAAAAGTAAAATTAATTATTACTAATTTTTTGACCTTTGACATAAAATCTCTCTGATCCAAATTCAGTATATCTTTGATAAATTCTTCCATATCTTTATTTTCCCCAAAAGTCAGTGCAATGTTTATAGCGAAACATAATATAGAGTAAGCGGATTCTGTCATGCTTTGCAATAAATTTACATTTTTTAAAAAATATTAAATGGTTTTTATTGCTGTAGTTTCTGAACTCTAGATGGTATATTATTTTTTAATAATTGGCTTTCATTCAATACAAATAAATACTGAATCATCCATATTATGAAATCATATTTCATGCTTGATTACCATCCGATCTTGAAAATTTTAAAACCCTATGATTTTGTCATACATTTGTCACATTAATATATTTGATTTTTTTTTGAGTTTAGGATAAAAGCATAATTATATCAATTAATTTGTTTACAGCATCTAAAAGTAAGATTGTTATGTATAATATGGCTACGTTTATATCATCAAAAGTAATATTATTACACAAAGAAAAATAAGTTTATTAATAGAATTTATCATGAAATATACATGTTTAAGTAGATGATGGAAGTTGATATTTAAATTCTTAATATTGAAAAGCTATTTTTTTTAAGCTGGAATGAATCATTGTTCAATTTTACAAACTGACCTATAAATTGTTGTATATAATAAACTTTTATAGGTGTCGCTGAAGTAATTGATTACTAGCTTAATGACACTATTGTATGGAGAGTCTTGCCTGTTTTTTTAGTTTAGGAATGTTGACTTAATTATATATATGTAAAATTATTTTTAAGTATATATATAATGCAAATTGTTTTTATATTTTTTAAAAAGGAGAGAGAGAAAGGGGGATCAAAATGAGAAATGCAATAAATTATAGCAAAGGAATTTTGGTAAATATATGTCAACTGTTTTATGTTATTTTAAAAGTTGAATGCAGAATTTGAACAACAAATAGTATTAACAACATAATAGGAAACTGATATAAGATATTATTAAAAGTGAAACACCATGTGAGTAAATTATTTTTGCTTACATGTTAAAGCAAATACAAATAAATGTAAATGCAAAAGAGATCTAAAGTATAAAAGCTATGTATATTTGTATAAATCTAATAGATAGAAATGATGTGTAGCAAACATCTGTCATATAGTTTATATATGTAACTTTGCTTTGACATATGAGTAACTTTGATATCATATAATTAAAATAAATGAGCAAATCTAGACACACCCACGCACATATATATATATAAGTATTAAATGTGATAGAAAAGGATTTTTAGCAATTATTATATACAGAATATTTTAAGATGTGATATTATAATTACAATGATCATTTACTTCTCAAAACAGTTATTTTTATAAGTTCTCTAAGTTTTGCCTTCTTCAAACACTGAATTTCTCTTTTTTAAGAATAATCTATCAATGGTAGAAATAATATTAGCTTTACTCAATTTGGAAATATTAGTTTAAAAATCATAATCTTTTGTTAATTTCACACATTAAAAACAATAAGTAAATGAAAAAATAAGTTAACTGACAATAATTAAGACCCTCATTTATTAAACTTACTCAGAAAATAACTATTTTAAAAATACTGAAATAACATTCACTATATAAGCTTTAGCTCACCCAAAGTCTAAAATTAGAAGATAAGGTCTAACAAAATTTCAATGAATGTAATACATAATTTTTTTTTTAATATTAAATACTTATATTGATTGTGCATTAAAAAGAAATAAAAATAATTGTTTCTTCAATCACAATTGAAGTTTTTAGATTTAACTTGAAATAAAAGCATGGGAGTCCAGAAATTAATTAAGTTAATCCCTTGTTATAAAAAATAGTGATTGGCTTAATTAATTTCTAGAACTCCCATGCTTTTATTTTAAATTAAATCTAAAATTTTAAATTGTAGTTAAATAAATAATTTTTTTTTTAATGCACAGTCAATAAAAGTATTTAATTGAAAAACTATTTTTATCTCTATTATTTTTAAGTTTTTAGAATTGGTACAGTAAATAAAAATGTAAAACTATGTCATACTTTAAATTGACTAAACACTTATAGTTGATATATATATATTGTAACGTTTATTTATATACGTTACAAATATATTGGCATTGGGTAAAAAAAAACTAAAAGATAAAAGTGGATTTAAAATTTTGTTGAGTAATTTTTTTTTTTTAAAAAAAAAATGTACAATGAGGGTTGAATTATTCTTCTTATTTTTTTTTATGTGATTAGTAATAACAGTAATTGGAGAGAACAAAAAGAATTCCAAAAGCAAGTAAAAAAAGATAAGCTGAAAGTAGAAATACTCAAATTAATTAAAGATGGCCGAAAACTTGAAGAAAATAAAGACTTTATTACATAAAATTTATAAAGACTGGATAAGATTAAAAAGGCATGGTACTAGCATGCGCAGAAGTCCTGAAAACTGGATATAAAAAGGAGGGATCCGGTAGAAGGAACGTCTTGTTCGTTTTGTTTCTCTAGTTGGTCTTGGATAACATTGATATATCCAAGATCGCTCTTCGCTGAAGGAATTCGGCATGTCGCAGTGAACCGGAGCTTCTGAAGACATCGGACCTAATGATGTACACCAGGAAAAGCCTTCGTGACCGACTGGGGAAATGGACCACAAGATCAAGCAATAACCAAAAGGCCGAGCTCATTATAACCAAAAAACTATGCATAGTTATCTACTACTGAATTCATGAAACTTACCGGTAAGAATAATTATCCTGATTGTGACAAAGTTAACTATTTAAAACTACTCGTAAAAATATACGTGTAAAAGAATCCCGATAGTGACTTTAATTTTATGAGAGACTCTTATTTAACCAAGAACTTTTTGTTTATTTTAACTGATATTTATATTTTCTGGATATTTCCCACCTGAATTAAATGTGTTCTCTCCAAGGTATTAATTAGCTACTTAACATGAAGTATTTTAGTTTGTCAAAATTAAAAATATTTCTAATATCAATTCTCATTTGTGCGTTATTAATAATAGTTATTATTTTTTATTATTAAATTTATTTTTAGTGTAATAAGATTTAAACGTAAGTTACCTTTGCCAATATGTTTCAATACGCCCAGGACTAATAATCGTAAAAATCATTAATTCTCATTACGGTAGAATTACCGCCCCTTAAAAAAAAAAAAATAATAAAAATATTTTTATTTTTTTTTGTTTTACAACTTGCGAGAGGTGCTGGCGACATATTTCAGCAGATTCTTAGGAATTCTGGCACCCATATTAAATAAAATTAAAAGTTGATTTTGTCAATAGCACAATTCGTAACAATTAATAGGCTGAAGTTGATCAGGAAAAATAGCTGTGTTTTTAGAATAGAAATACAACTTTCTTCTTTTTTGACATAGCTTGATCAACTCACGCACAGTTTATATTAGTGTGTAAAGGCCTAGCAAAACAAAAAACATTACAATATATATATATATATTGTAATGTAATAAAAAATAGTGAAAAGATCTCTGTAACTAAATAGACATCTTCCAACAAGAAAAATCCCCTTTTCCTCTTTCCACATATATAAAACCCCATTTAGGGTTGTGAAGAACTAATTCATAGCCACACACTGGCATGCCATTTGTAACTAAATAAAAATATCATTAAATAAATATATACATAACCCATCAAAAAATTGGGAAAATGAGAATTTAATCTCATAAATCAGTTTTACCTATGTGTACATGGTATGTCTGGGTGCCACTAGGCTGTCTAAACCTAGATAAAGTTATATCATATACCTATTTATATTCTACTGGCTTTGTACCTCAGTTGGTACATTATTTATATCACATGCACTTATATTAAGGGGAAAACATTCTTATTATTTTTTAGTTGTGCAAATAAATTCTCAGATAAATTATAAGATTTTAACATCATAAATTCATATTTAACATTCTCATAAGTGTTACTAGCTCAGTTTAATACCATAGATTATCAGATGCTTCGATGGTAGTCATATCTTGTGATGGCTCACAAATAATAAACAAACACAGTGAGAACCATTATTTATATATGGCCATTAAACATGTTTATTTAGTCTATCTATTAATGAGATGGTGATGATGATGATAATGATGCTTCCAGGCACAGATTTAGAACTAATTCACAGCATAAATGTTATCTTTTATCAACCTATAATTATTTACCCAAAATATCATATTTAAATTATGTCTTAAAGACTGACATTCATCAGTGATGATGATGACTAAACTAACTTCACAAGACAGTGATTAACTCTTAAGAAATATATATGCCTCTTTTAATAAAAACAAATTAAAATTTATTACTGATTAATCATTAATAATACAGATAGAAAATTTACATTATTAATAATGACAAATTACATTTAAATAATAATAATAATAATAATAATAATAATAATAATAATAATAATAATAATAATAATAATAATAATAATAATAATAATAATAATAATAATAATAATAATAATAATAATAATAATAATAATAATAATAATAATAATAATAATAATAATAATAATAATAATAATCAAAGATCTTCCACCTTCCCTTAATGAAATGTAAACTCAATATTCATATCATATGGCATGATGTGTGTACATTTATTTTTCTAGCAGGTGGCTAAAAAAATATATCCTAGAAACATTTTAATTTTTAATAATAAACATCAGATGCATGCACTTACCTATTGCATATAACATATATTTTTATATTTATAAATTTAAACATAATGTCAATCAAGAAATAAATAGAGAAAAGTTAGTTAGATTATAGAGATAAGAACATCTAAAGAAATTGGCTTCAAATTACTTATCCCAATTTTCATCAATCTAGGTCACTAACTACTTTAAAATCTATCTCTCATGATGCTAAATTTTTACCCATTTGTACATTTATACTCAACAAATATACATGTAATCATAGTTATATTATTAGGTGTGTGTGTGTATATATGTCAATTCCCATTGTGAATAAAAATTATTCAACCCTCTACATACAATTTAAATCAAAATATTTCATAATACTTGAATCAATACACAATAAACACATTTTATAAAAAAAACACATATGGAAATGGTTATTATGTAATAATAATCTAATAATACATAATATATTAATAGACTAAATATTTATTATTATCGAAAATCTTATCTAATAAATAATTCTTGTTTTAAGATTCAAAGAGAGAGATAAATGCATTTATTATTAAAAAAGAGTTGTTAATAGTCACTGATAAAAAATATAATCAAAATTGATATTACCAGTTCTTTTATGCTTGATGTAGAGACAGTTTCAAAGAGTCCAATGATTTTCATTTTGAAGTCAGCTGGTTGAAGGTTGAGAATTTGAAATCATCCACACACCCATATGTAACATGCATAGATTTCCCAATTGCAGCAGTTTAGTGGAACAGTTCTATTTTTTGGCTTGGGCTTGCAATTCTTGTGTTTTACTGTGATGATGATGATGATGCTATGAAATAAATTGCTTATTTAAGAACCATTTTAGCACTGAAATGATTTCTTCATTTCTTCTGCTCTAAGTATGGATGGTTTCATATAAATTTCAGCATTTAATTTATGTGCTTCTATTTGAACTCAGGATGAGACAATAATATTAGCAAAGTTGGTTTTTTTTTCATCTTTGGAGATCAGTCATAAGATGTTTGAAATACTTTTAGATTTAAACTCCTCTTCCGATGTACACAGTTCTTGGAATGATCACAGGAACTGCCAACAAAATATTTTTTAACCTGCCATTGGACTGTAGAAACCCTCAAATATAAAAAATAATGTGTGGTTTCTGAAAGGCAATCAGATTTATTCTTTCTCTCCTGTCTTATTTTTCAGACTATATATATGCTAGTCTGTCTGATGACATTACACATATTTTTGTTTATTGAAACATCTGGTCATTTATAAATTACATTTCATTAGTGCATCTGGACAAAATCTTTTCTTTGAATTGACAATTTTTTTAAAATTTATTATTTAGTATGGTCCAAAATGATCTGGATTTTTTGGTAATTAGAATGACTGGTTAATGAGTCTTTGTCCTTATTCCCCCCACATGGATTACATTGACTATGTCAACA
This sequence comes from Epiperipatus broadwayi, assembly GCA_028023455.1. NCBI lineage: Eukaryota > Metazoa > Onychophora > Udeonychophora > Euonychophora > Peripatidae > Epiperipatus > Epiperipatus broadwayi. The sequence goes on from JAQFVV010006410.1 coordinate 537,305, forward strand.
GTGATCTTTTTATCTCTCTCATTAACCTTTCACATAAAATAAGACAAATTGATCCCAATAATATAACTGTTTTATACAGAAACTACACAATTATTTAAATAAAAAAACTTTTTTAAATACATCTATAAATGTCTATATTTATGTTTGTAAATACACACACACATCCATTCAGATATATAAAACTTGCTTATTAAAAAATAATCTAAATTATTTAAAAAGCTATAGATTATTAATATTGGCAGTATTAAAATCAAAGTATTATTAAGAAAGAATATTACAACTCAGCAGATATAGCTCAAACATAGAAAGTTAATAAGTAGACCAGAAAATATCTTATGGAGTCTATTTCCACAGACAACTGTTTATATATGTTCACTATGCCAATTCTTAAATGTAACTAATAAATTATTCAAGACAAAATATATATAGTCTTCTTTGATTAATAAAGTCAGTTGAATACAAAAATATTTCTCCAGCATTCTGGGTTTTTTTGTGGGAATTGGTTATGTAGGGATTGAACTCAATACCTACAATATATATATCACTAGATATGTCTCCTATAAGTTAAAATGTATACCCCTTATGTATTTATCATATTTAGTATATGTACATAAATCTCAACTTATTAATTCTTTTCAACAAATTATGTAATTTTTAAATACTTGTTGGCTCTGAGTTTGGTTAAAAAAGTAACCAGTTAGTAACTATAAACTGATTAATAGCACTGAGCTAGCTTTTGGAAAAACACTGCCAGAATCATATTGCTGAATAAAATTGTGCAGTGTTGGTACACTTATATAATATTTAATTGAAGCACAATATGCCAGTAAGGCAATTAGATATTCCATTTTTCAAATAATGAAACACAAATCCTTTCCATTGACTGAATGTGGATCCTTTGCATTTATCCAAACCTCTTTGTTATTTCTTTTCCTATCATCTCTTTCTAAGCAAACAGTTCTAACATTGGATGGAGAAAATGTAGACCCCATGAAACATTCATTTTATTGTTTAGCTCTATTGTACAGATATGCATATTGGGAAATTCTCATGGATCCATTTGCATAACAAAGATAAAGGTGAGTTAGATTACTACCTGAGGAGCATGCATCACAGATATTTCATCTTTGGTATTGTTCAATAAATTGTTAAGATATGGTAGTGATGTTAAACTAATCCTATACATGTTAATACAAATCTTTCTAAGGTTATTTGTAATCTGTAGCACATAACACAGACTTACTTATTTTTTAGGCATATTATTAATGCCTTTCACATTTTTACATTAATGTAAATCTAATAAGCATGTTGCGATTATAACCAAGCTCTATTAGATCATTATTGCATAAATTTATGTTGTTTTCCTATCTACTTCATATACTTAATACATATAATTTTACTTTAAATCAATATCACACATATAATATATGTAAATAATTAGATATTTCTGCAATAATTCGATATATATATATACTCTTAATGTTATATGAATTTCTATTATATTCTTAATGTACATATTATATATGTATAAAAATCAGTAATCAAGTTTTCTATTTAAATTGATAGATTTATTTTTGTTTTAAGACAGTTGTTTTTAAAAATAATACTAAAGCAAAAAATTCATGATCTTTTTTAACTTTTCATGATTGTTTTAAATATACAAGTTTTCTAGTTTACTTGTTTTTAAAAAAACAAACAATTGTTTTAAAATAAAAATAGTAACAATTTTAAGTAGAAAACTTAGTTACTGATTTATTATACATATATAATTGTGTTATATAAAGCTGGTAAAATAAGCTCTTATCCTCTACCCCAGATAGGTTTCTGCTACTGGTGTGTCAGTGAGGTGCCAGGATATTCAAGCATTAGATTAAAAATACCAGGACAAACCCTGGACTTTATCTAATGTATAACTATTAAGTAGAAAATCTGAATTTTTCAGACATTTATGTCTTCCAAACCAGCTATCTAACTTAAATAGCCATAAGAACTGGACTAAGTTCAGATACACCATATATTAATAGCTTTAGCAATTTAAAATCACCAAAGCCTTAATAGCAAAAAATAAAATTAAAAAATAAAATAAAAGAAAAGTCAGATGTCACATGACCTAATTTAATAAGCTTGTATTTACACATGTTATATATATAGAGCTCACAAAATAAGCCCTTAACAAGCTTTTCAGAATATCCTCAACCTTACTGGCATCATCAGTGAGGTGCCAAGATATTTAAGCATTAGATTAAAAGGTGGTTATGTACTTGGGCCAATGTGGCAACTTGATGTTATTTCTCTGCAAAAGCAGAGAAATATGCCATTTACATGGCCCCACTTACAGGCTGTAGAACAATTCTGTTTATATTAGCCATTAGCAGGCCTAGATAGTGTTGCACACAAATATTACAGCCCACTGATGTGTTTCACATCACTATGGAAATAGCACACACTTCACAGATCACTACCGTATGATGTGAGGGTGTATGGAATTCAACTGGCCATAAGTGTTTTAATGTGCATTCAAAGTAAGGATCTTATAACTTACCTGACACACTATTATATACTAATAATTGTAAACCCATTGCCACATTTTGCTACACATCTTGGAAGGTGAAAACAATTGCAAAAGAGTCAGTCTCATAACCATTTCACCTAAGTCACATGAAAAGACATGTTTACGAGAGAACAACTACAAGAGTAATATTTTCTCAGAGTAGCGCATATATTGGCTGATCCTTCAGATCATCAAAACTATCAGTCTCCCCCAACATTCCAGCACTACATGCTGAAAGCTTTGTTTGCTCAGACTAATGCATGTATTGGCCAATTCTTTGGATCAGCAAAACCATCACCCTCCACACACATGTTCCAGTGCTATGTGCTAAAAGCTTAGTTTGCTCAGACAAGTGCATGTATTGGCCAATCCTTCAGATTCATAAAAGTATCAGATCCCTTCACTACACATGCTAGTACTACACTCTGAAACATATAATGTAATTACAAAATATAATTTAGAAAATAATGTTGGTTCATAAATTATTTAAAAAATACTTTGAAAAATTGTCAGAGAACAGAAAGAAAAAAATTATCAGACTGGTAATGTTATATTTCATTATTTTTGCAAGAAGCAATGCCATAAAGTGGTCACATAAGCCCAAGTACACAACAACCAATTAAAAATACCAGGACAACCCCAGCATTTTATCTAATGTATAACTATTAAGTAGAAAATCTGAAAATTTTAGACATTCATATGTCTTCCAATTCAGCTATCTAACTTAAATAGCCATATGGGACTGAACCAAGTTCAGATATGCCATATATTAATAACTTTAGCAATATAAAATTGCCAAAGCCTTAATAGAAAAAAATAAAATTACAAAAAAAAATCAAGTCAGATGTTACATGACCTAATTTAATAAGCTTGTATTTAGAAATTGTTATATATAGAGCTAGCAAGATAAGCTCTTAACAAACTTTGCAGATATCCTCAACCACAGACTGGTTTCTGCTACTAGAGTCATCAGTAAGGTGCCAGGATATTCAAGCATTAGATTAAAAATACCAGAATAGCCCAGCATTTTATCTAATGTATAACTATTAAGTAGAAAATCTGAAATTTTCAGACATTCCTATGTCTTCCAATCCAGCTATCTAACTTAAATAGCCATATGGGACTGAACTAAGTTCAGATACACCATATATTGATAGCTTTAGAAATTTGCTAAGTTATATAGCTGGATTGGAGACATATGAAGGTCTGAAATTTCAGATATTCTACTTAATAGTTATACATTAAATAAAGTGCTGGGCTTGTCCTGGTATTTTTAATCTAATGCTTAAATGGCAGAAACTGGTCTGGAGTTGAGGATATTCTGCACAGCTTGTTAAGAGCTTATTTTGTGAGCTCTATATATAACATTTGTAAATACAAGCTTATTAAATTAGGTTATATGACATCGGACTTGATTTATTTTTGTAATTTTATTTATTGCTATTAAGGATTTAGTGATTTTATATTGCTAAAGCTATTCATATATGGTGTATCTGAACTTAGTTCAGTCCCTTATGGCTATTTAGGTTAGATATATGGATTGTAAAACATATGAATGTCTGAAAATTTCAGATTTTCTACTTAATTGTTATATATTAGATAAAGTGCTGGAATTGTCCTGGTATTTTTAATCTAATGCTTGAATATCTTGGTACCTCACTGATTATGCCACCAGTTTGTGGTTGAAGATATTCTGAAAATCTTATAAGAGCTTATTTTGTGAGCTCTATATATAACATTTGTAAATATTAAGCTTATTATCATGTGACATCTGACTTGATTTTCTTTAAATATATAATTATGCACTCATACTTAATATGATACATACACTAAGAATTTAAAATGATTTTTAAAATGTTATTAAATTGCAAGAAAAAAAATTTAAACTGCCTCTCATGACCATTATTTAGAACAAATGAAAATTCTAAGAATTATTGGTAATTGCAATATGTAAAATTATTAAATTTTTTATTTTATTTTTCCCATACTCTGTTCTATATCTATCAAAATAGTTGACCTACTGAAAAGATATATATTTCAAATGGGTTAGGGTGATATAAATTAGTTATATATCAATTTTCAAACAATTCTATCGAATTTAAATATATTAAACTTTATTCTAAAATTTCATTCTAATTTGAAAAAAATCAAAAGTTAAAGGACAAACAAACAAATTTTCCCAAATCAATAAAAGCATTTAATAAATACAAAATGTATTTTGTGACAAGGAATAATAGTGTAAACTAAAATAAATTATTAATATAAAATAAATTAAATATAAAAAAAGATATTAAGGTAAATGAGCAATAATAAATTGGGAACTTGAAATAAAAAAAGTTAAAAACAAAAGTATAGTTATCACAATTGTATATTACAAATATAATAAGCAATATTATTGAATAACATTTTATCAATGTAATCAAGAAGAACTGTGATCCAACAAAAAATTAGAAAGAAGCCTAAGCATCAAATGCAAAGTTGAACAAATATAACTTGAAACTTAAATCATTATCTAGTTTGTATAATTAGATTTTAAAGCACTCATTGACTTTGAGTTCAGATGAAAAGGTATAAATTAATAAACATAAACAAATTAAAATCATTCTAATAGAATAATATATTTATTTTACCAGTTTTTCATAATTAATACAATACGCTTCAACGTATAAAGGTGAAATTACTAAATTCTAAATCTTAATATTGGCTAAGAGCTTTCAGAGCCTGTTTACTTCATATTCATAGACCTAATATGTATTAAACTCATTGTATGCAAATTTATGCAAAACCACCCAGACCATCCATTTTTTGAAATTGTGAAACACATGTCTTTTCTACTTATAGTCTTTAAGTCACTAGCAATGAAGTAAGCCTCCTTGATTTTTCTATTGGCATCATTTCTCTCAGTACACACTATCTCAGCCCTGGAGGGTTCAAATACATGATTAACTGCCTTTTGATGATCAACAAATATAGAATTGCCTTCATTTTTGTTTAGCAATCTGTTATATGCTGCGACAATCTGTTACTGACTGTGGCTCAAGTTTCATCATAATATATTGCACTGCATCTGCTTTAGGGCATGAAATCTTGTGTACCACCTGTGGCATTGATTCTAGGTTTATTTTATCCTTAGTGTTATTAATTATTCTGTTAGTGTTTGGCAGAGGTGAAAAACTTTGTCCAAAAATTACATAATGAATTTAAAATAAGATTTAGAACTCTGCCAAACACTAAAAGAATAATTACTAGCACTTAGGATAAAATAAACCTAGAATCAACAACACAGGTAGTATACAAGATTGCATGCCATAAAGCAGAATGCAATGCAATATATTACAGTGAAACTTGAGTCACAGTCAGTAACAGATTGTCACAGCATAAGTATGCATATAACAGATTGCTAAACAAAAACAAATGCCGAAAGGAAAATTAAGGAGGCTTACTTCATTTCTAGTGATATAAATGCTACAAATAAAAAAGACATGTGTTTTGTAATTTCAAAAAAAGGGATAGTCTGAGTTGTTTTGCATAAATTTGCATACAATAAGTTTAATACATATTAAGGCTATAAATATGGAGTAAACAGGCTCTGAAAGTGCTTAGCCAATATTAAGATTTAGAATTTAGTAATTTCACCTTTATATAATGAAGCATATTGTATTAATAAACTAATTAATTGAAATAATCTAGTTTTTGGCAAAACAGACATTGAATAAAGCTGACCTTTGAATATGGATAGTTTAAAGAACTCCAGGATTGCTGGAGATGATTGAATGCAAACAAAGACTATTAATGGGAAATAAAACCAAAAATGATAGCTGTACCAACTAAAAGTACCATATCAAATCCTCATTATATATGAACACCAATATAATAAATTAATAATAATTAAAAATTATGGAAAACAAATATTAATTTATCTAATCCTTTATATAAATAAAGTCATAAAATGTACTAATAAAAATGCTAATATGTATATTAAAACTAGACAATTGGCTTAACAAATAATGCATGTATATTTTCAATCAAAAATTGTCTTGTTGTGGTTAACAATTTCATTGGATGATCTGATAATAAACTTTGATTAAACAATTCACAATGCAAAATTTACAAGTAACTGCTATAAATATCATGAAGAAATAAATACAAGATACACTATTCTCAAAGTTCTTGCTATTTAATTATGTATTTTTCTTCTGATAGAAATCATATTTAATTTAGTATTTCTAGACAGATTACTGTTAATTTATTGCAAAAATTTCATAATAAGATATGAATCTAACATTAGATCAAATCACAAAGTTTAATCTTAGTTGATATAAAGTCAGAGTTATTTGAAATAAAATCCTATTCTTTGAAATTTCTTATATTGTTTACTTTATTCTAATATGCATTAACAAATTTTATATAACTGTAGAAAATTTATCACAAAATAAAAAAGATATGGTCTCTCCTATTCATAATAATGAACAGAAATTGCCTGATTTTACACATATGTTGTGTATTGATGATACCAATCCTCTATTGTCTTGATGCTTATTTCTTTTTTTTAAATATTTTTTGTTAATCATTTTTTCTTGATCTCATAGCAGTAAAGTAACCCTCTTTACTTTATTTCCAAAACTCCTTTGTATTTAAGTTTTTATGAACATATAGTTCATGAAGAGAAATGTAATCAAAAAATATAAAGTTCACATATGACAAATTATATAAATTTTTAAACATTGCAAATAATTGTAAGAATAATATCACTTTACTCTCATTCTGTTGGTTCAAATTAAAACAGATAATAAATATTGACTGCTTTATAATCTATATTCTGGCATTTGCTCAATTATTTTTATTTATTTTACTACATGACGAAAAATATTTGTGAAGTAAAAGATATCACTAAAGGAATACTGAAAATTAACGTAGGACTGGAAAACATTAAAAATGAACATTTGAGACTATAATGTTAATCAACGTTTTATTGAAATGATGTACATTTTGTTTTAAGCTTTTAAAAGCACGGGAAAATCATCTTTATTTGTTAAATTAAATAAGCTCATATATATAAGAAAATATTTACACAAAGTTATTAATGTATAAGGGATTCGAATTCAGACTTTCACACGACCCTCAACTCTCTATTCCAACTCATATTGCTGACCCACCTGATCACACACATGTTGAAAAAAATAAATAAAGTTATTAATGATTGGAAAAACTATAAATTTCTTCTCGTAAAGCATATATACTGATTAATTATGCATGTACATAAATAATTTAAATCTATACTAGTGATTAAAATACAATTATTAATTAATAGTAATATTAGCGATTAAGTCAACGCACATGCGCTTTAAAGATAAATTGAGTATTCATTTATAATTTATCTTTAAAGCGCATGTGCATTGGCTTAATCGCTAATATTACTATTACATAAAAAACATAGCGCTATATAAAATAATATCTAATTATTAATTAAATAAATAATCAAATAACTTTATTGCTTGGGAGTTGATAAGAAGCACAAGTACTGGTAGTGCCAGAACTGAAATCGAACTAGGATCTTACCTTTCAGGATCTAATGCTTTACTACAATTATTAATTGATGAGAAAGAAAAAAAAGTATAAAGCCGTGAGTTACAGACAAAAAAGCAATTAGCGATTTAGACATTTAAAAAAAAATGGCCTCAAAACTACTAAGATTTATAAAACAATTAATTTGTATTCAATTTGATTAATATAAAAAAATATTGATTGAAGTTTATTTCAAATGTAATGTAAAGGTAGTTATTATATGCAAATTAATGTTTTGATATAATTTTAGGCAAGTTAAGTATGTGGGATGTTGTTTGAAAACCCTGAAGCTATAGAATTAATTTATATAATTCTTATTTTCTTATTTGTTAATATTAATTCAGTCAGATTGTGTTAGAGATTAAGCAACCAAATTAAAATCAATATTTAATGCTTCACAATTAGATGACTGTTTATTTTATTATTAATTCTGTATGAATTTGGCTTCCCATCATTAAATATTTATGTCACTATTTATAAACAATTGTTTGGTTTTTGATAAATGTACAAGAATCATTTAGAGTGTGATATTAATTACAGAAATTAAATAACTATGTTATATATATATATATAGTGAGAGATTTTATCTTGGAGACTAATTACAGAAAAAATCTAGAGTCTATGGTAAAAATCAAATGGAGAATTTTTTTCCCTTCTCTGATTATCTCTTTAATGACTTTTAAAAATTAGTGCCAATGTTTTTATCGTAAAAATAGTAATACTTAATGTAATAGTACTGTGTTTAGTTCCAAGCAAGGCCCCTATACTAGATACCATGTTTTGGCTGATACAACATATTACAATCACGTGTACTCAAAAATATACAAATATATATTAAAGAAGAAATTGAAAATGAAATATTCAGATTCAAATTACAACATATATATTTTTTCAAAAACCTTAACTTGGTTGCATAATTTCAAATGTTTAATTTGATTAATGTACATTAAACAAACGTATACAAAAATTACATGAATTAATTGTATAGCTTCATATTACTAACACTATAAGTAAGTGAGTTTTTAAACAATGTTCCCACTCACTTTACTTACCAAAAATTTACTAAACTTTAACTTCCACATAAGAATCCATCTCTAATATATTTGAAATAAACTATAATCAAGTAAATTTTATCTTATTTGATATGAAATGCAACAATGTAGAATTTCACCCACCACTCTTTAATGCATACTGAGATGTTTATGTGATAACATGAGCTACTGCACATGCCAAAACCACATGTTAAATAGTATTGTCTGTGCTAAATTACAAAAACAGATGAGTCTGGAACTTAACCAGAAAATAAATGTCTTTTCAAATCTCTGATTAACATTTAAAAAATATATATATATCAATGTTACAATATCTTTTGTCTCAGCATTACTTTAATTTAATCGTTTCTTTGTCTATGTTCCATTTACTATACAACTTCTTTATTCCTCTAAGAGTTTTTTTCAATTTTTTAATTTTTCTCTTTCTCATTTGTTAAAATTTCTTGTCACTTTTACTTTTCTTTTGCCAGTTTTGTTCATTTTATCAACAATTGCTTTACCACTTTGAAATGTTTCTTCACACTATTTATTACCTTCTCTCATCTTTCTTAATATTACTTTCATTTCCTTAACATTTTTTGTTTATTTTGCTCTATTTATTTCATTTCTTTCAATTTAATATTGCATCTAGCTAGTCATTAGAACATCACTCCATTTTTTCCCTTTTTAAAATGCATTCCTCTTTAAACATGTCTGTCTATTTCTAAGCTTTTTTTTTTTTTTGCAAAAAAGTATACACTAATCTAAAAATATGTTGTCTAAACTTTTTTTCTTATTATTTCTTTAGTGAAAGAAAATTAATCTTAATAGAAGATTATTGTAATTAAAACAGATTCTTGTGTTAACTAAATTTCTAAATTAAAAAATTTGATGTAAACTTGATTTTGATTGTGAGTTTATTTTGTTTTTGTTTTATATATTTTTATTTAATAACATATTTAACAGTATAAAATGCCACACAATATTGAAAATTATACAATTGTAAAGTTCAAGATAATTAAACAAGTGAGAAAAGTTTTGTTTTTCGTTAAGTGCTGAATTATAAGCCTTTCAGAAATACCTTGTTAGAATGAATCACCCATGAAACTTGAGGCTTCCCAGTTCAGATGTAAGTCTGCATTGTGCAGATGTAAACAAACCTTCTATAACCTTCTGCCTCTATCCTTCTGCAGGCCATATGTGAAAATATCCAGCCCAGATCAACTGTCTCTTTGGACTGTTGAAAGGATTACCAAAGTTGTGTTCTAAAGTCTGCTGGTTTTAAGCACCTGACTGTCAATCACCACTACAACTTTGTTGATCCAAACACAGGTGCACACACACAAACTATTGAGCATCTTTGGGAAGTCCTCAAGTGGTCCAACAAAAAAAGTGTGGGACACCAAGACAGGCCATCAAAAATTACTTAGGAGAATATTTTTTTTTAAAAAAGTCAGAGAAAATGTAAAAATATTTTTAAAATTTTTATCATCAGATCAATATAATTGAGTGTTTTTAGCAGTGAAAGAATGTCACCAAGCAACTGGCCTGGCTGATCAATAAGAACCATATTTTTAAATATTATATGAGACTTTGAAATTATTTTCTGGTAATCAAACTTTTGGTCATTTGCTTTTTGAACTTGATGTCATGACTAAAATCTAATTTCATATCAAACATACTGTATGAAAGCTATAAAGAAATTTGAGCATGGAAATTCCAACATAAACTTAGTCAACTTGTAGTTTCCATAATATTTACACAATATTATCTGTAGAAGCTTTACATATGTTTATACAGCCAAGCAGAAACTACATTAAAATCTTTCAAAAGGCTTAATTTCATCTAAATTACGAAATTTACATTAAATTAAAAAACCAGGGATTTTATTAATTAGTAGGAAGAGACTAGCCAATAGTTGTGCTTTAATAGGGTATGGGTAGAATTAACATACAATGACTCAAATTTTATTAAATTTTCTGCAAATAAAAGTTTTTTAACCTAATATAGATTAGAAATAAATTTAATAATATTTATATAGAAGCATTTATATGTACACGGTTTTTAAGAAAGCAAAAATATTTTTATTGAAAAGATAAGCATATTTTCTTAGTTTTTTCTTGTGGTTATAAATTAATGTTTTAAAAATTGATGATTTAACATTTTACTGATTGTTTTTGCCCCATAATTTCAGCTTCAGTGAAAGATATAAAAGTAATATCAGATAATGAAAATTAAACTTATTTACAATAAATGTATATTTATATATGTTTTAAAACCAACAGCAAACAAATCCATTTCATTTATATATACACATTTCCTGTATATGTATTTTTGACTTCAGTTATTTGCCCAAAGACAGATTTTTTTTTTATAAAGTTCACCAATCACTTTTTTCAAATCTTCCTTTCCCTGAGCCTTTTTTTAAAAATAGTCATATATATATACATCTTCTATGAACATATATCAGTTTCTTTCCTTTTTACTTTTGATAGTTTTTTTAAAATATATATATCTTAACGTTTAATAAAATGGCTAATAATCAATTCATCGTTTTTTCTTACTTTCTTTAATGTTCCAAGCAATTAATAAGATTAATAGGATCAAGAGTCAAACGTTTCCAGTTTACAAATTAAGAGGGGGGGGTAGAAGAAAAAATTCCAGTCTGATCAAATAAATGGAACTATTGTCTTGCATTGGTGTAATGACATAAATAACAGACACCGGAGTTCAAGGTCCATTGATGGAACCAGCTGTGACATTTTGCTATTAAAATTTTTTATGAATTCCCAAAAAATAAATATTTGACTATTTAATAGAATTATTGTTCAATGTCATAAGATGTTTGAGCAACTTATCATTGGATAAAATTTTAAAAATAGCTATTTTCCCCATTCATTATTCTTTTTAATATTTGATTTTCTTAAAAAAAACATCTTACACATTCAATTTATCACTGCCATTTTTTTTTTTAAAATCTACACAAACTTACAATTGTATTTTCTCTTTTTAATATTTCAATTTTTTTTTATAAAAGTCTTTTTTAATTCCAAATTGTGAGAGAGAAAAAGGACTTTGATAAGCACAGTTTTTATTGGATGATTGATAGTATGTACATGATCATTCTGTTCTTTTTAACTTTTTTTTTTATTAATTTATTTATACAATTTTATTTTTGTCTTAAATTTGTTACAAATTAGTCATCAATTTGGTAGATGACCTAATTATTTGAAATGTCAAATATATTCTACTACTAGATGGTCAAAAAAAAAAGAGCTGCAAAATTTGTTTATAGGAGGTTTCTACATCACATTTAAAATTTTTAACATATCTTATTATAACATTAAACAAGCTCATAAAATCTAAAATATTCATTAAAATAGCTGTTATACTAAAAAAATAAAAAAGCTAGTAAAAAGTTTTAAGTATTTTTTCTGTAATCGAACTAAAGTTAAAAAGAATGTAGATATTTCAATGAAAAAACGATCTTCATCTGCAAATTAAAAAAGTATAAAGGAACAACATTTTCAAGTGAAAAATTGATTGATTTTATTTAGTTTATTGTTCATCATTGAGATAATTAATCAAACTTCTAAAAAAGATTAAAGTACTTAAAATACTTTATTATAATTCTTTTGGTGAAACATTTTTCTTCTATTCAAATGCTCTTTGTTTTTTGTAAATAATTTAATTTGACCCACCTGAGTAGCTACCACCTTTTTGGCTTTAGTATTAAACTGTTATTCTATATCAGAATTCAATAAATTGTATTTGATTTCATAACAATGCATTTTCAAATGAAAAAAAATCTAAAGATTCATATTTGAACTTTGCAAATATTTAAAGAAATGAGTTCATAAATAACTTCAAAGAATGCTTTGATTATTGAATGGTTGGCAGAACAAAATAATTTCAGAAAATGAAGGAAATCTTTTTTAATTAAAATTGGTATTGAAATGCAATGAATAAATGTTTATCTCTGATAAATCTAACAAACTTTGCTTTAAAATATTAAAAATGTTTCTATTTTTTTTATTCTTCAAATTATCCTAATACTGTGTCTGCAATGTTGTATTACCTATAATTTTCATAAGATGATGTGATCAAAATATTATAATTTTCTTTATTAATGTTATGCTAGAAGTTATTATCTTATATTTTTAAAAATAATATATATATAAACAGTTTAATAATGATAATGTATACTTTTCTTTTTTAGTAATTATTACACAAATATTATATAAAAATAATCATGAACATTAGTAAACTTCACAAAAACATATTTTTAGTTATTCCAAAAACATTTTTGCAATAATCTTGTAAATAGCAATTGGCATCGATAACAAAGGAATAAATGGAATGAAAAAAAAGAAGGCAGTGCTAAAACTATTTTTCCTTTGCCACTATTTGATTATATTGGCCTTTTTTGATTTTTTTAAAATTAAAACATCAATATATTAAACTACATGAATTACAAATTTAAAAAAAAAAAGAAATATTTCAATAGATGACTGCATAAATGCAATTTTAAAAAATATGATTACAGCATTTTTCAGAATTTCTATGACCAAATACCTTCAAGTTGGAGTTCTATATTGTTAATATTCTTTTTCTATAAATAATTTTTGTATGATTATTTAACTTATTAATTTTTACTAACCGTAATCATTATTTACAAATATTAATATTTAATTGCATTACTCATTTTTTTTAAATCTTGGTCATTATTAAACAAAATTAATGCAAACAAATTTTTATATTAAATCTCCATACCAATGTTTACAAATATTAATATTTTTTTATAATTTCGTAAATGAATTTTAAAATTCTACTTTACCACTCTTCATATTTTATATAAGGACACCATTTTGGCATAAATTATAAAAATCTAACAGCTAAAAATGTAATAGCAAATATAATTACAAATATATTAGGAAGAATGTAAATCTGATTATCATAAAAAGTATTATGGAATATTGCACCATCTGATTTAGCTTTTCCAATTTTCAAAATCAATTCATTATGATCATTGATATCAAAGTTCTATCTTATTATGATTTCTTAATCAATATTCCAATTGATAACTAGTAGGTTAAATTTAACTTAAACATTTTCTTCCAACATAAATGGTTTCTTACATAGTATTAATAAGTGGCCTACTCATAATAAATGTACTGCTTTTGATATTGGCATACTAATTTTAGAAATCAATACATAAAAGGCTTCCTTTTTACCTAACAACTTTGTTTGCAATGGTTTACTAGTCCTTTATAATAATAAACATATATCCATGATTATATTAGTAAATAAACTGTGATACCAGCATAATGTTTGACTCATACTAGGATAAAAAATTTAATTTTACTTTGTATCTCATAATAAAAGCAATATAAAAAATAATTTTAAAACTTTTTATCATAATTCCAATATGTCAATCAAGAATTTGTAAAATCTGATCTAAGACTAGTGTAAACTTTTGGATATAATAATTTTTTATTGATTATTTAAGTATAATTTACTATATAAATATTTTTCTCACATCACAGCCAGCAACCATAGCCATACTTTTTCTAATGGCTAAATTGATATTTATTAATCTAACATCTGTACAACTATATGGAAAGTGGATTTTTACATTATAGTTATCATAGTATTGCTATTTTGATCTTTATTTCTCTGCTTTCTGTATTCTTGACTCTGATAAATCTGCATTATCAAGTGTTAATCTAAGGCTACAAACAACCTCCATAGATGATTCACATAATGGTAAGATTTTTGAAATCAGGTAAACTATGAATAGCAGTACATGAACAAATGTTCCCTTATACCTTGAGGAATAAAAAAATGGTTCATCAAGAACTTATACTATTTAGTCATAAACTCTTTTTTCTCCAATCTTTCCATCAGTTTTTTTGAAATTCATTAATTGTCTGTCATTAACTTTTATCATTTAGATTGGTATAAAGTCAGTCATTTTGAAACTCTCATGACATCAATCCTGGCTCTGCCTTAATTGTCACAATTCTCTGCATTATTTATTGTTGTAATAGAGTTTCAGGTTTTGGAATTCAAGATTATGGATCATAGTCCATCCTGCCACTTCCAGTCTAAACGTTTTATAAATTACCAAGCAAATAAATTTATTCATTTACTTTTTTATATTGTAACAATAAGATTTTGGGTTTATGCAGTCACACTACTCATTTTTAACCACACACCCAAAAATTCTTAGTTTATTTTTATTTTTATTGTTTTGTATTTATATATGTATAAATATGTAAGACAGGCCTAGATTTAATAGATAGAAATCTTTGACTATGATTTTGCAAGAGACAGTATAATCAATATTAAATTGCTTTGAAAGTAAATTTAAAACTGAAGTTTTATTGGCCAAATGATTCTATGTTTGTGAAACCCTTATTAGGATGATCTTACAAAAGTTACATTAAAAATAATTTGTTTTTAAAAATATGGCAGATTAAAGTGTGTGTCAAGTTTCTCTAATAGTTATATTAATAATGGTAATAGTGGTAAAACATTAGTGGCATTTTAAAATTTACATCTTGTACTCTATACATACAATGTGTATATATGAATGATAAACGTTTTTAAAAAATGCTAGCTGTATATTAAAGCAATATGTAATTAGCATTAAAATAATCCATCATATAATTGATAAAAGAATCCACATTTGTTAGCTGCCCAATACCTTGCATTGATAGCAAGTTAGATAATGATATTTAATATAATAAATGCCAAGATGTTTATGCAATCTCATTCAAATTAGCTTATTAAAATGAGTAGATATTAACTATCTTGAGGATTTAAATTGCATATTGATTTGAATAAGTCTGCATATATATCTATTGATTTGACATTCATTATAATAAATATTATCTAAATTGCTATCCATATAAGATGCTGAATTGCAAACAGAAGTCATTCATTTTTTTATTTGCAAATTGGATTGCTTTAATATTAGATATATAACAAAAAAAATTTTAATAGCTAATTTATCACTCCTTTTTATTACATATTATTTAACCCACAACAACTACAAGACACATTACATATTGCTATCAATTTTTGAATTCCTTAATTTCATATTATATTTTAAATTGAACATATGCCCATCTCAGTTTCTTCCTAAGTATATATTTATTTTGAAAAAATCAAATTAGTTTGAATTTAGTTCATGTAGTATAAATTTTGCAATCCCTCCTGTTTTTTTCCTGATTTAACAATGTTTCATACTGTTTTCAGTCTAAATGGTTTATCAATAAAATAAACACATAAATTAAAAACTTTAGCCAAATTTTGGCTTTAAAATTCATTGTTATTTTTTTTAGTGCTGTAATTAACTTGCAGTTTATTTAAAAGTATAGGTTTATAAAAGTGAATTTAATTTTAATTATTGGTTAAGTAATACATTCATCTTTTATAAATGTAATATTGAGCTAATAACTTTAGATTACTTATTTTTAAAACAGTTATCTTATTTCTGTGTGTGAGTGTGCCTGTAATCATTTTCTACTTAGAATTAAAAATCAAAAGAAAATAATTATTTTAACTTCCTGGGTAGAAAAGTTAGTATTTTAAAGTATTTAAAACAACTATGTCAATATTCTGGGAAATTTTTTTAAAAAAAGTACTGTAAATTAATTATTGTTAATATCATATTTTTATACTATTAAATAATTTATAAATTGTTTAATATAACATATGATGTAATTTGTTATGTTTCTGAAATTTTCCAGGCATTTTTAATTAGAGTAGTTTTAGAATCTTTGGCTTAGACACCTGATTGTTTGACCTATCTTAGAATTAGGTTGCATAAATTAATTATTTACTTATCAATCATCCAGTTCATTACCTGTCATGAGACTTGACTTTCTATGATTTGACACCATATTTTAAACTCACTTCACATTTCACTTCATCATTTCTTTATAAGTGTTCTTTAGTATAATTTTTTTTAAAATTATTATTTGTTAGTAAAATTATGCAGTGCTAAAATAGCTATCTATTTGGGCCTATAACTTAGCCTCTTCATTATGCCTCAAATATTTCCATTTTTACACTATTAGAAGCTCTGATCCATGCATCAATTCTGGGAATGACATGTTGTCTCTATATGACAAGAGTAAATTTATCTTGAAAGTATTATTGCATTTCTAGAACTAAATTAATTTCAATTTGCTTATTTTATCATGTCATCTAAAGTTTATTTTGAAGTAATAATTTTATTGTTAAATGAAAGCACTTTTGAATTATTTTTCATTAACTTTAAAAGGAATTTATATGTTTTTTTACAAGAAATTTAAATGTTACATTTTTTTAAAAAATGTCAAATATTGCTATTGTTTTACAGAGCATTTTCTTTTGGCTTAAGTTTATTTTATTATCAAGTTACAACTGTTAGTTGAAATAGTAGGATCATGTAAATAATAAAGAAGCCCATAAATATTAATTATAAAATAAAGAAATGCTTGTTTTAAAAAAAGCTTTTTAACTATATGTTTATTTATTTTAAAATGCTACTCAAAGAAATTATTAGTGCATTACATTTGTGTTTGAAAAGGAAATAGGCACTTGTTTAATCATTTATATATATAACATATTCTAGTTATTATGTATTATTTATTGCTAAGAAAATATTTTGTGAATAAATTAGCATAATTTTTAGGAATTTTTCTATGAATAATGTCTGCATTATTGATTGCTAATATGGAACATTTGCTTTATTCTGACAAAAGAAATAAAATTATTATGCTAAAATAGACTTATTTTGCTCATGGAGATTTTATATGTCTTTGAAAGATAAAATATGATATGAACTAAATAGACTCAATGCTCATTTTAATTTTTGTTTTCTAATAAAGATTGTTATATTCATTGAATATGCTTATTCGATGTTTGAAATATTTTGTCAAGAAAATATAAAAGTTACTAATTAATGCCACTTGTAACCTGCTCCTTATTTTCTAGCATACCTTAATAAATAGAAGATTATCATCCTCATGTTAAACATTTACATATAGTTCTCAACATTTTATATATTGCTTTGCATTATTCTGATAGAAAGATGCTTGCTCTTCATTAATATTTGTTGTAGGAAGCTATGAATTATATTTCCAAAAAGAAAATATTATTATCATTTATCTACATGTTATTTAAAATATCTACAATGTTAATTATTGTTTGATGTGCTATTTAAAAATATATGCAATGCTTATTCCTATTCATTTCATTGTTTTATTTAAATTGCTTATTGTCATATTGTTAAAATAATATTACATTATTGCTTCAAATGGCTATTTAGTTATGTCAGTATTTTAAAATTCTACTGACCTCAGATTTTATTTGCATGTTGTTAATTTTAATTTTCAATATTGTCTGGATATTTTGCAAAATCTTCAACATATTAGACTGCTATGCTGTTAATGGTATGGAAAAACCAAGATTTAAGGACTGTTAATTTATTAATTGATAAATTGGATATGAATATTTAGTTTTTAATATTATTTATGAATGCATTATGTCTGTGATTTTTCCTATGTATTATTTGTTTATGGTTTAGTATATCTATCACTGTAGTTCTCAGAATAGTATTATTATATGAAATATTTTAGAGTGCATCATATTAGTCTTTTATGGAGCTATTTAGAATGTGCCTAAATGTATGAAAGAATTCATGAAGCTGATGGATATTTTATTATTAAATTGTTTAGTCACAAATTTATAGGCCCAGCCATGTTTTGCTATTATTGCTGTATTTTATCGGTTTTACACATCATTTAGTCATTGTTATTATATGAGATTGTGATGTTATCTCTATTTTTACAAATTGTTTTTATCATGCCAGTGAACTTTATTATAGAATGATATATTTTAGACAATTCCATTTTAGATGATCTATTCTTGTATTTTTAAGAAAAGGGACAATTTCTAATTCTTTACTGCACTCTTGTAGAAGTGTTTTCTTGTAAGTTTATTCCATCATTTCATTTTAGCCTTGCTTTTAAATCTCTTGATGTTTAGTCTAGGTGCGATTTTATTAAAGTCATGTGTAATATCGACAATGTCTTTATTTTGCTCATGAAATATTGTTAAAGTCCTGTATGATACCAACCATGTCTTTATCCTGGCTTTTGAAATATTTTGAAGGTCATGCATGATGCCAAACATTCTTTTATTTGTATTCTTGATAATATCAGAGTAGTTATGATATATTGATAGTATTGATATGCCAGCTTGCATATCTAATGTGTTTTTTAAAATCTTGATAAAATATTTTACTATTAAATTTATAATTATTTATGTGGTTTTAAAATTTATACATCTTCCAAATTCATCATGTCACATGGATGGTAAGATTTATATTTATTAGAACTATTAATTGCATTACATACAGAGATTTATGCAATTGAAAATGAGATTATTAAAATGTGAGAACTTTCTGAATTCAGAGAAAATCATATTAAGATTTTTGATTTATTTATATTTTCAATTGTAATTTACAATTTCGTTTCAAATTTGGATAATTATAACTTATACATTTTATTAAAGTAGTTTGATGGTTTGTTATACTTTCTAGTGTCAATAAATATTGTTTTAATTATTAATTTTTGAATTTGTATTCCTCTAATCATCATCTGCATTCTCAGAAATTCACAAAAGTCACACATTTTATTTTATCATTATAACATAAAAGTATTGTTAAATTTTAAATTTCTGTAGTTAAGATAGCATCCATGGATAAGATCACTTTATTTTATCTTCAGTTAAGATTATAAGAATTTCTTTATTTTATTTTGGTATAAGATTATAAAAGAACCTATTTGTGTGCTGCATGGGTAGAAACGAACCTTTGCTAGTCATATTATCACGAATGTAATTCTAGTATGCTATAATTATTTTGAGAAAAGAGGTTTTATGATTGAAAAAATTAATAGTTACTAATGTACTAAGATAACATCTTAAAGATTAGATTATATCTTATTGTTATTATTGTCACTAGGATCACATGTATTGTTGGTATAAAAAATTTTCAAAAAATAATAAAATTGTATTAGATTGTTAAAGAATTTATTAAAGCAAGAACCCTGAGATTTGAATTATGTAGAAAAAATTATTTTCCCCAAGATCTGAATTATTTTAGAAATAATTATTTTGATTATGAGATTTAATAGATTTAAGAAAATGGTAAAGGTAGTTTATGGTTAGGGTACTGTGGCTGCTAGGAAATACTGCAATACTATCAAGAACCACCAAGAAGCCTGCAAGTGATAAATTTCTATCCAAAAATCTCAGAAATCGAAAAATTAAAATGCCTAAGGGAAAGTAAATCGAACAAATCCTTCTAAAATACAAAAAAAAACCCTAAGAAAACATTATAAAATTCGAATTACAAAAACAGAAATCGGTTATTTTCCATGTAAATTTTTGAAGTACGTAAAAAAAAAATTTTTTTACACTCTTTTAAGCATTTTGCTATTCTTTTGTCAACACCTGTGGTTTTTTAATAACTATTTATTTAAATTACAATTTAATTTTGAACAAGAATTTATTACCAAATATATCATTTAAATTTTACATTAATAACTAGATATATGCAGATGTAAATATTTCACAAATATGAGCACACCATTCATCTGTACATAATCAATGACCCGACAGCTATTTCACACATGCAATTGTATGTTATTTTATTCAATATGATTACAAAGAGTGTTCCATATTATAATCTTATTTCAATAAAATTATTAATTATTTTAAACCTACAGTATCACTTAATTAGTAAAAAAATATGGGTGCTGATATAGTATATTCTCGATGCCATTTTGAATTTTAAAACCCACCCAAAACCCCCACTGACATCCAAATGATAAATGATGTGTCAGTAGTGGTTTTGGTGGGTTTTAAAACTCTAAATGACATTGAGTGCATACTACATTAGCCTTGAATTTATAGTACCTAAATAAAAAAAGGGAAAAACAAAAAAATTGAAAAAAATATTAATTAATAAATACGAATTATACTATATGCCAAAAGATTATAACTTATAAAATAGGAATGTTAATAAAAAAAGTAATTTTCACTAATAATTATAAAACAAAAATGCTATTTTCACACAGTTATACTTTATCAATTCATGTAACTAAATACTTTGCATTAACATACATTATCACAATTTACATAAATCTTTCAAAAATCGAAATGCAATTTACATTTAAAAAATAAAACTCCTGATTTTCAACATTATTTCATGAAATATCAAAAATAAAAACCTAATTAACCTACTTTTCATTAATATTTAAAAAATTTAATAACTACATTTCATCAATATTTAAAAAATAAAAGATTTTCCACGTAGTTTTGGTGGGTGGGTTTTAAAATTCAAAATGGCACTGGTTGCATATTATATCAGCCACATATTTATAGTATTTAAAACAGGAAAAAAAAAGAAAAAGCAAAAACATTGGAAAAAAATATTAATTAATAAACCGATCAAACCAAACTTAACAAATTCCAAATACTTAAAGATTATAACTGTATGCCAAAAGATTATAACTTGTAAATTAGGAATGTTAATAAATAATGCTGGCACAAAATGCCGTACTTTATGGGAAGGAGAGACAATGGTTTTTCCAATGCAAAGCACTGGCAAATATGAGGAAGTGGTTTTAAAATACGAATTATACTATATTCCGAAAGATTATAAGTTATAAAATACAAAATAAAGCATATTACATTTACAAATAATAGGATGATTTTAGTTTTTTCTTACCAGAAATTCTTGCTTCACTACTGTTAATCATTTGAAATATATATGTGTTCTAGAAATCAGTTACAAAATCACCATTATTTCACATGTAATTTAAAAAAAAACAATTTTGAGTGATAATTAGTGAAATCAAAAATACTATTTTCGTACAGTTATACTTTAACAATTCATATGACTAAATACTTTGCATTAACATAAGTTATCACAATTCATATAAATCTTTCAGAAATCAAAATGCAATTTATATTTGCTATAAGTCTATGAAATAAATCAAAAGGCAATTTGTTTTCTACTTTTAAAAAGTAAAACTCCTGATTTTCAACAATATTTCATGAAATATCAAAAAATAAAAAACCTAAATTAACCTACTTTTCATTAATATTTAAAAAATAAAATACTAAATTTAATTAATATTTAAAAAATAAGACTTTCAACAATATTTTAAGTTAAGAATATTAAACCCAATTTTACATGATGTTCCAAAATCATCATTTATGGAATCAGTTTTTAATTTATTTAAGAAGGTACCAGGGATTCTTATAGTTTCACAGTAACTAACTAAAATGTAATATTTGAGAAATTTCACTTTTTTTTCCTTTTGTCATTTAAATCTTTTATATGAAATTTCTGTGGGATTAACTGTCAAACAAGCATATTGGTAAAGGTAATTTATACATTTCTCAAAACTTAATAATTCTGCACAGACTCAGCGGGTAAGGGAGAGCTCAGAGGAAGGTGGCAGAGCCACCCTACATATAAAGAATTACTTACATTTATTCATATTTTCACATTTACATGCTCTACTGATTTCATATACTCAAGAGTAATTTAAAAGGAGGAGGTTTGGGGGGTGTGAGTCCCCAATAAATAAAAAAAAGTTAAAATAGTTTAAAAGGATTGCATATCACAATAAATAAAAAGTAGGTTAATTAGGTTTTTTATTTTTTTTAAAAGTAGAAAACATAAATTGCCTTTTGATTCCTTTCATAGACTTATAACAAACATAAATTGCATTTTGATTTTTGAAAGATTTATGTAAATTGTGATAACGTATGTTAATACAAAGTATTTACTCACATGATTTGATAAAGTATGACTATATGAAATTAGCATTTTTGTTTTATAATTATCACTGAAAATTGTTTTTTTAAAAATTATATGTGAAATAATGGCGAAAACTGATTTCTAGAGCATATAGATTTTAAGTGATCAACAGTATTGAACCAAGAATTTCTGGTAAGAAAAATAAAATCCTATTATTTGTAAAAATAATAGGCTGTATTTCATATTTGATAAATTATAATCTTTTGGCATATTAATAAAAAGTAGGTTAATTAAGTTATTTATTTATTTTTTTAAAGTAGAAAATGTAAATTGCCTTTTGATTTTTTTCATAGCCTTATAAAAAATGTAAATTGCATTTTGATTTTTGAAATATTTATGTAAATTGCGATAACATATGTCAATACAAAGTATTTACTCACATGATTCGATTTTGATTTTTTATTAAATGTTAAATATTGATCAAAATTAGGATTTTGATTTTTAAATATTCGATGGCAATTACAAACTTTGTATTTCAATTTTTAATTAATGATGAAATTTGCGATTTTGTAACCCCCATTTTTTGAAACCATGAGTTGATAATCGATGTCATTTATCACTTGGATGTGTCTGTAGGAGTTTTGCATGGGTTTTAAAATTCAAAATGGTGTTGAGTGTGTACTATATTGGAACCAAAATATGTTATTAAACAAAGTGGATTTAAATCCTATGATATCTGATTATTTTGCTGATATTAACCTATTATCTTATCATTATCAACAGATTGTGTTAAAATCTATCTTGATTCTTCCTTTTCTTATCTAATTATTGTTCTCTATTTTTTTATTACACTCCTCCCCACATACATTTTATCTTAAAGTGATCTAACATATAAAGTGCTGCTATGGGGTAACAATCTCAATATATAGACATAAAATTAATTACATACTCAAAATATTTATGAAAAATAATTTTCTATCATTTGTTTCTCATTTCTTTCTTATTAATGATTTTTATTTAATCATAACTTGCACTTTTCTATGTGAGTTGAATTTTGTAGATATATATTTATTTGAGTAGACTCCAAAGTGCAATGATTAGCATACACACTCTTTAATACTTGTGAATTAGAAATCGAATCTCGTTAAACTTTGAAATGTTTTCATGTAATTGAGAATTTTTAAGCTAACTTATCTGTTTCTGTCAGTAGTTAGCCACATCTAATCTTATAAGCCATCCAATTATTAGTTGATAACTTGGTAGTTAGCTATTTTTAGATATATGTTAAAGCAAAGAAGTATCTTCTTTCTTTACTACTCTTCTAAGGAAGGCTTCATACAGGATTTTGCTTGACAATGGGCTATTTAAGATTATTTTAGTTTTTATTTAAGTAAAATACTTTAAACAGGCTTTAACCTGTATTTACATATTCTTTCTGTGTGCTCAATAAATTAATTACTACTCTTAAGTAAAATTTGGAAATGCTGCAGTATAACATATTCAATCCCATCAAGATTTGTTTCATAGAGTTCTGAAATCCTTCACTTTCAATATACACTTCAGTGGATTTAAATAATAAATTTCTGTATTTTAAAGTTTTAAATCCAATAATATTTATTAGTCAAATTCGAATCTACTAAAGTTTAAAATTTCTCTTCTAAATAACTGTGTTCAAACTATAAATAAATGCTTTTTTATTATATCTAATAAATAATATTTCTATGAAGTAAAAAAATAATATTTTCATTAAAAATATTTCTTTTAAGTTTATGTGTGCGTGTGAAGAAAGATTATAATTTTATTCTATATAAAAGTATTATATTTAGTTATCTTGGAACCTTTTGAAATAAAACTGTAATTTAAAATAAGCTGCAATTTATAACTGAGAATGAATATTGATTTCACTCTTAAAAAGATTTTTTAAAAAATAAAAAATTATTTTTCTAGAAAAAGACGGAAAAATAAATAAAAAGCCAAATAAGTGTGTTAGTTGAAAATAAAGTTTTAAAATATTTTCTTCAGGTTTAAATTTGAAGATTTATAATAAAATCCATAAATACGTCCTGCTAATTTAAAATCAATTTTTTTTACAGCCAATAAAATAACTTTATATATAAATGCTTAGACACTTTAGATAAATAGCTAAAATAATTTTATTGTTAACATACAGTTAAGCTAGTGTTATTTTAGTTAATAAATGGAGATTATATTGCATATATCTTTCTCTTAAAAGTCGTTTTGTGATTGGCACATTACTTCCATTTTTCCGAGAATTGATTAAAAAGTGAAATTTTATTTATTTCATCTTTTTCATAGATCTATGGTGACTAGTTTTTATTAATTGCTGGAAATGTAAATTTTAATTTAGTCAAAAGCTACGCATTTAGCTATATAAAAAAAATAGAAGCGACTATTGTCTAGTCAGTGCACAGACAGTAACTAATGTAGACCTATAATTTATAAACCTGTATACTAGATCTAAATGAATTCACGGATAAATTTGTAGATTTTGTCCTTCTATTACACTCAGCCTCCAAATGAAGACAAGTGGAATGCTAAAAATAATTACTAATTATTATTATTTTAAATTCTTTATATATATATTTTTCTAGGAATGAGACAAATGTATTATTGTATCCAAACTGCAGATTGTTGTACCTATGAGAAGTTCACAATGTATCTCAAAATATGAATTTCTATAAAAATTTTGCAAAGAAAAACTATTTTAAGCATTGAATAAGTATTTTTCTTGGTTATAATTTTTTATTGTCTACTTTCTTGAGACAGACAATTTAACATTTATAATTTCATCATCAAAGCTATCTTCAAACTGTAGGTAGTAATTATTTCTACTCCCCTTCCCTATCTCATTTCTGTTTCTTTATTTTATCAATTAGTTTATTGATAAGATTAACTCATATAGTTAAAATCCTTATAATTTCTTTTTGTGTGTGATTTTAAATTCCAGATTGTCAGACCAACTTGTATCGGTGCTTTATATAATAATTAAAATAAAGGTATAGTACAGTGTCAAAACCTCCATCTGATAGTTATAATCAGAATTGTAACCTGTGTAAAAGTTTTTTTTAAGTAGTTAAGAATTTTCAAGTATACTAAAAATTATTATCTAGGTAGTATGTGGCCAATCCAACTTTCCATCAAAATACTGTTCAGTAAATAAATATTTTTATGTCCTTAAAATAAAGTATAAAATAAGGGATGCAAACTATGAAAACCTTTATTAATCTCCATGTTACTAGTCTGTTAATGCACCTTTTTAAAAGAATGCTAGAAAATACTTTTCTCAATACTAAGCTGTTTTATTTTTTTTTTCATATATATGATAATATGAAAAATATATGTTATCAGATAGAATAATATTGCAATAGGAAAACACAAATCTTCATAAAACATGTTTATCAAAAGATAAAATACTGACATATTAGATGTGTTGGATTTTAAGCATTTCCTCAATACAGCAAAGATAATGGCAGCAACATTATATCACCAATTGCAAATATTTATAAATATAGCAAAATAGCAAATATTTATAAATATAGACAGACATACAGGAAAAAAAAATTCTGACCAAAAAAATAACATTTAATTTTATTTATGTCTAGAGTTATTGAGTGTAATCTCTAACATTATTTTATACATTGACTTTAAAATATAATCTTAAAACTATTGCTTAATATTATTTTTTGAACGTTTTAATTAGATGTTTAAGCAATAATTCTTAAAGCTCCAAAGACCAATCTATTTTTAGAACTATCTTAAACTAAATATAAGTAATATATTAAATAATCCATGTACACCCATTCTAATATAAAAATGTCTGCATAGAATTTATTTATAAATATATAAGAAGAAAGAGAAAATATGTAATTTCACAATGAATGCATAATTTAATCCACAACTTTAAAATCATAATTCAAATTTAAATAAAAATAGTTAAATTTTAGATTAAAGACTATATTAAAAGTATAATGCCATAGAATTATAGAAATAAAATGATTACCTTTTTTTATCTCAAAAGTCAAGGTATAGTATTGAACTTCATGGTGTTTTTATACATAAAACAATAAAGAATTTTACTATATTAAAATTAAAATTTTGATTTAAAATTCTGATTAAGAAATACATTCGTGATGGTATTCTTTCTTTCTATATATATTTTAATGGAAGGGAAATTAGAGCAAATCATATATACAAATGTCAATAAAATTTAATCACATCAGTAATATAAATTTGATTGCCTCACATTGGGTTACTTGTATTGGAATGGAATTTAAGAACAAATGCAAATAAGATTATATAGAAAAATATCAATATAGACATATAAAAACATGACCACATATTGATGTAACATTTGTAATTGAAAAAAAAATTAGATACAATAATACTTTTGGCAACTATAAATAAAACCAAACCAAATGCAAATAATTATTTGTAATAAGTACTTTGTAATCTAAAATATATATAATATTAAATCCAATGCAAATCATTAATCTTACTGCATTTACATAAGCAAGTGCTATATATCTATGA
Organism: Epiperipatus broadwayi; assembly: GCA_028023455.1. NCBI lineage: Eukaryota > Metazoa > Onychophora > Udeonychophora > Euonychophora > Peripatidae > Epiperipatus > Epiperipatus broadwayi. Next base: position 564,834 of record JAQFVV010006410.1, read on the forward strand.
GTATATATTAATGCTATGTAAATATGTATTAAATGCTAAGATCATCAAATGATGTGAACATATGCTAATGCTACATAAAATGATATGATCATAAAGATGTTTACTAATATAAAGCCATTTGTTACCATAAGAATACTTGCCAAAAATAGTTTAATTATATACTATGTAACTAAAGTATTAGTTTTTCAGTATCACTGATACAATTCTAAAGAGAATTATTAGTTAGTACTAACTTCTTTAATTATAAAAAGACTAGGCTGAACATCTATGTACAAAACTAAAATCACTACTATTTAATCAATTCACTGTAAAAATTTAAAATAATAATTAATAATTTAATTAATGTTTAAAAAAGGAAATTAAAAATCTGATATAAGTATTTTCCAACATAAAATCATTAATGTGCAATGTATGCTTTTGAATAGAAAGCTTGATTCATTATATTTCAAACAAAAAGGAGTACAATTAATCCTGTGTGTGCCTAAACTACTAAAACAGTTTGGCCATCTTAATGGAAGCTTGTTGATGTGATGAAATTATTAAGAATATTTACCATGCTTGGAAGAAGCAGGTGACAGTCCAGATCCAATAGTTTGAGTAGCATTGTTCATGTGATTTGTGATCATATATTGTCTTTCAAGATAATTACCTTATTTCAATTGACAAATCTTGGCTTTTTAATAATAAGCAACTTCATCCTTTGATTCAATAAATTGCAATAGATACTTGCTGTAATTGAGTGATCAGGTTTTCATAAAGCTGTAGAAAATAATGTCAGTGCTAGATTACCAAACGGATAACATTAAAGAATAATCACATTTGGATTGTATTTCAGCACTTGACCAATCACTGTGTCCAATGCTTGTTACTGTAAAAAATATCAATTTTCCACCACCCATATCAATACAGTAAAGAAATGTTTGCCTTTATGCTGTTTGAGCAAAAAACGGTAAGCTTCAGGATGATTACTTTTCTGACGGTGCTTGTTTAATCATTGAATAACCTACCTATCTATTTCATTTTTCAAGTTTGTTTCAAAAGGTATAAATTATTGGACTAGTAACTTCAAATCTTGCTGCTGGTTGAGAGACTTGCATTACAGCTTTGAGCTTATCATTATTCACCTTTGTTTCAAGTCATTTATGTGGCTTATTTTCAAGATTAAAATCACCATAATAGAACTTATCAAACTATTGATACACAGTGCATTTCATTCATCACAATTCTTTTCAAACAATTTATATTTTAAATTGTCTGTATTGCCTTTGTTCTACAATGGAAACTTATGCTTAAAAATGATACTAATTATTAAAAATTCATAGTTTTACAAAATTGCCTAAAGAAAAGAGAATTAATCATATGCTAAAATATAGGTTTAAAAAAGTATCAATATGAAATTATAGAGATATTAAGTGTCAAACTTAGTACTTAAGGATGGGAACATTTCATACTTAGTAACCAGTTTATACAAATAGATTATATTTGAATTTCATTTTACAATTATATATTAATTTCAAAACTAATTTATACATGTAGTAACATTGTTTAATTGATGGTTTTAAACACATATAAATTTTATAATCATAAAAGTAAAACATATATATATATATATATTGTAACAGTCAGAAAACGTGTGACTCGTAAACATAGTGCAGAATTCGCCACCATACAGAACAGCAGCACCATCGAGTAGCGAAGCCACCCATGGTACTGAGTTCAAACATAGTTTATCGGTTCCACAATACAATCCATGAAACAACGCATCTGATGCGACAGTAGTAAATATTTCCTTAGGCACGGTGGTCAGGGATATGCAAGAGATTCATGATTTTATTCTCGAGTTAGCCAATAATCAAACTAATATTAATTAAACATTCATATTTACATAATCGAGGAAATATTATATAGAATGGGTATCGAATAAATGAAACGTAACTGCAGACGTATAGTTTAAAATTATTTATTAATACATTTTAATAAAACAATCATTTACTAATAATATTTTGTGGATTTAAAGCTTCAGTAGCGGGATTTGCGACATGATTATATTTTAAAGAATACATTTATTTATTTAGACATTATTTTATATTGAGGACTTCAGTAGCGGTATTTCCGATACTGTAATGTTTAAAAAAGGAATTCACTTATTTGAAGGCGTAATCTAGCTACCTAAAATTCTCGAGTAAGTATTTCTAATGCATGCCTTGGGGAATTTACACCTTTGCAATGCAAGAGTCTAAAGTAAGATTTAAGAGTAGCGGCGGACATATATTTATTTAATTAAAATATTTATTTTATGTCTAAGGGCAAACATTTATTTGAGAGTGAATTATGAAGATAATGCAGAGGCGGAGTGATATATAGAATAATAAAATTAAGTAAAGGAACACGTGGTACGCTTTAGAAAGGCGATATGGAATGGCAGTATATTGAAACTGCAATGCCGCGAATGAGTTTATAAAACTGTCGGGCTGGTCTCTGCCTCGGCCCGATGAAGTAAGGTGTCACATAAGCATAACCAGGGACAAGCGGTCCATGTCGCAATTTGCCGGCTGGCTGCATGACAGGTCAAATCCTACGGGAGCATTTATTATGTCCGCTTGTGTAGGACGACTGGGGTTAATTTCAACCCAGAAGAATCCGGAAATTTCACGGCGGAATGGGTCATCGCATCTCTAAAACGTAACACATGTATAATGTATAAACGATTATGATGAGATTTAAATAGATTTCTAACTCGGCCCTACATTATCAACATTTACTAAAGAACGTTGGCGACTCTCAAAGAAATGTAATTTGATGGAATTATTCATTAAGATTTAATATATACAAAACATATCTAAACTGGGAATGATTACAACTAATATGCCAGCCATTTGCGAAGTTGTAGACCCCTGCATTACAATAAATGAAGCATTGAATGCGTGTCGATTTATATGAAAGTTAAGTTATTTAGGAAAGTAAATATTAATGAAATTTTGACACGCATTCATTGTTTTAAGCGATCATAGATTTAAACTTTGAAAATTGAGATAATTATGAGCATGCAATAATTAAATAATAACTATAGATAGAAATGTAGATTATAGAAATACGCACCCAAGAAAGATAGAGTGAGGTAAGCTAGATTATTAGATACATTTACACATTACATTAATTATTCAATTTAGTTATACAAATGGTAGTTTTTACATTTTACAATTTAGATAAGTAATATGAAGAAGAGCTATAGCATGTTATTAGAGTACTCTAGAGTTTGAACACAGACAGGTACCTGTTTTATAAGAAGTTTTCTGATTCCATTAGTTTAGCAGCAAAAAGTTCACGAGTGGCAAGTCTTTCTTGTATTTAGATATTTCATTTAATTTCACAGCAGCAGCAGCTTTTTCATTTATTTCAGGCAGCAGATCTTCATGGTGAATTTATGATGGGCAATGGAAAGTTCGGCATCCGATAGGCCATCTCCCAATGGAGAATAATCTAGGTGCTTTACTCGGTCATACCTTGGCAGGAACAAATTATTTTTATATTTTGGAGACTCTCAGTGATCGAGAGCAAAGCTAAAGTTTAAGTGAATGTCTCCAGCAAGTCTAAGATGGCCTCTTTTCTTATCTTGATCTTTCACATTTTTGTTAAGATATTTTTAGGTTCTACTTAATCTGCCCTGAGGATAATCAATGCATTTTGTTGGTTTTTAATTAAAGAAAGCTGCCGTTCTATTGTTTACATTTTACATTTACTAATTACATTTTGGGGAATTTTTCTTTAATTAATCTATTATCTATCACTGACCGATGCTTTTAAATTTCAAAGACAAAAAGGAAACATAAGATTATTTTAACTTTTAATTAAATATTACATCAGATTTTTTTAGAATTATTATTAAACGAAATTTAAACAAAGCAATAAATACGAACTTTATAATCCAAAATAAATGATTAAAATTATACAAAATTATATAACTAAAAGAAATCTAAATTATATTATTTTATCCCTATTTATTGCCTTTAATTTGAGATCGAAATGTGTGCATGTTTATGCTGAATTCTACATATATTTATACATTTTTAATATTGCTACACACACAATTCGATACCAAAAAGTTTAAATTTGGGCGGGATAGACCGGTCAGTGAGAGACGACAGAAAAAGGTGAAACTTAAGATTCGAATACGAATCTTACTGTTTCAATATATATATATATATACACAGTTTCATGCTTCTAGTAATACAAAAATATTCCAATTAATAATTATTACTTTCCTTAAGTAAGGCCCAAGCTATTTAATAGTATGCATTTCTATTTGGTTCAGTACAAAAGCTAATTTGACAAAAACTTATATGGGGACTCACATTTGTTTTGCTTATCTCAATAGTAATATTTATATGTTTGTTGGCTAAACAAACTTAATTTTAATTTAAGTTTTGTTTTTGTTGGGTGCAATATTATGTATATATATCTAGAAAATGAGCTCAGAAGTTATTTCAGTCGCTGTATCTGAAGCCATTAACTTATAGCCAATCTATGCTAAATTCATCTGCCAACTGATTTCATGAATCAGCCAACTGCAGTCATCATAGATCTCATATCGCAAAGCATTTCTTAACCAACAAACAAAAGGGAGACCCCAGTAATTTGTAGCCACATGCCAAGAATATACTCATTTAAATATAATTTGTACAGACAGGAAGAGCCACATGCCCATGTCATTTACAACTAATAGTAAAATCTTTATATGAACTGTTTTTTTTTTATATTTTTCAGTAAGCCAGTGAGTGATAGATATAAGCATGTAAAGTTTTATATTTTGATTTTATTGATATGCAATTGTATGTGTTTTATTGATTATATTTTTTAAGGGATAATTGTTTGAATATATTTAGCTAAATCCTTTTATTTCTTTAACAGTTGATAAATAAGTTTAATAATGCACAATAGTTTTTTTAGAATTATTTATTTTTTATTTTTAAAGTTAACAGAATTATTTAGAAAGAATCTTAAAGCAGATTCTTTCTCCCCTCCAATTTTGTGATTGCTTTAAAAACATAGATTTTCTTTAACAAAAGTAAAAAAAAGAATTTTTGTAATAGCTGAATTATTTTTTAATACATGTTTTAATTACCTTAAAGCTTAATATATTCATTTGTTACTTGATGTATGCAGATGTGTGTATAAAAATTTTATGTCAGTATTAACCATTTAAAGTACTGACAGTTTTTTTATTATGCATATGAATGATTCCTTTATAGATACTATGCATAGCTTTATTCATATATTCAGCCCTGTTATTTATTTACATGCTTGCTGCTAGATATTGGTAGATTTTGATTTAGCATTGGATTCAGTACAATTTCTACCCATGTCCTTTTATAAATTTTTATCTATAATAACCTGTGTTTGATTACTGCTTGAAATTCATAGTCCTTATTGCTGTTGCAATGGTTCAAGGGTAATAAAGCTTCCCATGCCTTTATATATATATATATATATATATATAATATATATATATATATTACTTTTATTAATATAGATTACTTATGGGCCTGTTTATTATTGTTCATTACATGATTCCTCTCGTGGTCTAGATCTTGTACTATATATGAGCCTTGTTAGTAAAATCAACACATGTGAGCTTGTCTTATAATAAAATCTGCCAGTGTTTAATTAATAATTAATGTTATTGCAAAGATTTGTGCACACATTCAAAGTTGTTAGATATATGCAACTTCTGCAATAGAAACACTCCATTATTTTAAGGAATAAAGTTAATTTGAAGGGAATAATAAAAATGAGAATGGAAACAATCAACTGTCCAATAGCTACTTTTAAAAAGAGTTATACTCAATTTACTTATACATCTGAACTAATACTAATTCAATCTATCATTAATGCAAGTTTTTATTTTACAGTTACATTATGATTAATAAATATTGTTGTTAATTATTAGATTTGTATGGGATTTGTTTACTGCCCTGCCAATTGTTTATTTGACAAGAATCTCTGCTTTCCATGATCTAGCAGCAATGATTGATTTGTTTATGAGGGGATAGCTGTAGTAGGCACTTGTAATGAATATCCATGTCAACTAATTACAAATATTTTAGGCTAGAGGTCTAGTGGTGCCCTGTTAAAGGGTGTAGGCTGTCTGGTATAATATATATAACATTTTAAATAGATAATTTGTTTTCAAAAATATAAGCTACATTATTCTTTTATATATAAATACTACATTATTATTTTATATATAAATCTAAGTATAATACATATATTTAATAATAAAAACATATTTATTAATTTTACTTTTTCTTTAACCTATAGACCAAATTATTTTAACAATATTTAAATAAATCCTTAACAATTTACATTTCATTTCCCATCAACATAAAAATAATATCCTGAGACAGTAATATAAAATTTGAACATTGTTAAATCAATCAATAGATAAAATAAAATATTTTTAAGAATGTTTTTAAAAAATCTTTCTCTTCTTGAACTTGAAACTAGTCAGATTCAAACCTTTTTCATTAGCACCAGTTTAGCAATGGTCAGTCTTTTAAATTTTTTTACTTGGTTTACTAGTCTTGTTTTTAACACAAATTAATAGAACAGGCAAAACTCTCCATACAGTATTGCCATTCAGTGCAAGCCAGAATAATCAGTGGCTGCCAGAAGGCTTATGTATAAAATTCCTATCTAGTGCCTGCTCATCTAATATCCCCAAACTAGTTTCTAGCTTGTGACTTTCATCAGTGAGGAGCTTTGGATCTGAGAGCACTGCACCTAGATCTCAGGATCCATTGATTTTTATGGCTTGCATTGAATGGCACTACCATATGAAGAGTTTTGCCTGTTTTAACAGCTTGAGAAAGCATACGAAATGGTGATCATGTAATGTTTTGTGGTTTAATACAAATTAATATAACATAAAGTAAAATGTTCTTTCATTTATGTAATAAAGAAACAGTCTTTTCCTGCATATTTAGCTATGCTTTTAATGCTTTAAAATAATATGTCCATTAAATAATTGCTGATAATCAGTGATTTTTTTCTGTAGGACTAGGGTTAAATAATATGCATATATTGAAATTTATTTTAAAATATTGGTATTTATAAAATAAGTAACAACTTTCATATGGAATAAAAAATGTAATATTTCAAAATATAAAAAAAGGAGATTGATAAAATATTTGACCAACTAAATTATAGATAGATATGTAATTGAAATCCTAACACTTTGAAATATTTATGTTTAAGAAATAAATAATTAATTTATATGTAATAAAAAAAAAATATATTTAAACTGTAAGCTGTTGTAGCATTAATAATATACTAAAAAATAGACACTGGTAAAATATTTAAGAAAGATCATCAATCAAAATTTTAACATCTTTATATTCTTTTATTATAGTAAATATTTATAAAATCAAATAAAAGAGCAATAAAATATTTATTACTTGCCTATTATGCAGTTCAATAACGAAATAATGTTAAAAGTTTATTTATTTATTTATTTTTAAAAAAAGCTTCGAAGAAGGTAGACTTGTCTTTTCTGAAGCTTGGAAAAATGGAGGATTTTTTTTCCCTTTCACTCATGCTAATTAGAAAAAGCCTGAAAATCAAGATCACATTCTGATTGCCACTGCTACCTAAAAGAAACTTACTGAAATAACAGAGTACTATAAACATAATAATTAATAAATTTTTAAAAGTTTGAGATTCAGACTAAACATTAGGAAAAAACTTAAAAGTTTTGACAGATACAAACTGTGAATATCAGACCATCTTCAATTGCACCACTATGTGATGCTTTGATTGTACTTAATGAGGGGTTAATATTTTTATCATACACTAATGATGTCTAGATTGATTAATAGGGTTAAAGTTAAGTATTTTCCCTTGTTACTTAATAAAAGCAGAATAATTGTAATATAATGTTTATTGTTTATCTTACTTTCAACTACAGAAAATAGATTGAAAAATAGTTTTTTAATTAATTTTTTCTTCCTCTCTTTCAAGTACAAAATATATTGAAAGCATCCTTTATAATTGTATATTTCTTAAAATAAACATTGTTTCTTATACGAAAATATTTTTTTTATTTCAATTATTGTTAGAATCAAAAATAAATCAAATAATTTTTTGTATCATAGGACCTTTTTATTTAATTTAAAATAATTTCAATTTTAAAATATCAAAAGTATCATAGTTACTTAATATTTAAATCAATCTAGATTTTATTTTAAATATTTATATAAGTAATTTTTGTATGGAATATTTCTTCGTTTTCTTTAAACTTTATATATACACTATCAATGCTCTACATATATGTACAATATTATGAATCATAAGACAATCTATCACAATATATATATATATATATATATATATACATAGATAGATAGATAGATAGATAGATAGATAGATAGATAGATAGATAGATAGAGAGAGAGAGAGAGAGAGAGAGAGAGAGAGACTTGTCTATAGATTATGTTATCAAGCATAAACATTTGAACTAACAATAACCCCTAGAATTTCTTTATTTAGTTTTCAATAAAATTTTATTTTAAAAATGTTTTTATAGGATTATTATTATATATTTTTTAAACATGTAGGCAAAAACTACCCACTAAGCAATATTTTGAAAGATTAATTGAAAAAAGCTTTCCAATAGTTGTTGATGACTAATTTATTGGGGTATTTGTGGAACAGACCATGAGTGTGATGTACATATACGCAACTGCTATTTTGAAACACACTGTATGGGTATGTTTCATTAAAGCAACCTATAATTTCTTAATGATGGAAGTGTATTGTTATTACTTTAAATTAGACAAAATTTTATTTAAACAAAAATTTATATAAATTTTTATTAGGACATTTTTGAATGTTCTACATTAAATAGTTTCTATATTTAATTTGGAAAAGAAATAATTATTGTTTTTTAAAATAATATTGTTCTGGTTCTTAAAACTACTTAAAATCAATAAACCTTTCTATATTATCTGATTATAGTAGCATTAACTCATTGTATAGGTTTGATAAAACTTTTATTTATCAGGTCATGGTTTCTTCTACTGATTATCATAAAAATAAAATGCCAGAAAAATGATTAACTTAAAAAAATGAATGTGTCATCTTGGTAATACTTGATACTTGCCATATGTTGAATCACAGTGCTGGATTTGTCCAAATACACCATGCACATATGACCTTCTTGAATAAAAGAGTATAAATATTGATTTAAAAACATCAAAGTTCAAACTAAAAGTAATAACTAACTTTTTAGTTAATACACTTGAAAATAAAAACTTACAAGAGAGAAATGTGATATGTTGGACTATTTCCATCATCTATCAGTGAATGCTAAATGTATAGAAAATTTTAAACTTTATTTAAACTTTCCAAATACAAACAACAAATAAACAACACAGGTTAATAATTACACAACATTTCAAGTAGTATTATTCTCCACTCTTCTTCAGGTGTTGCTGGTCTGATATGCACAGTGACAGTATGTGAATAGAAGTTGAACTTGTACCCTTGGAAAGTTTAAATGAAGTTTAAAATTTTCTATACCATCAACATTCACTCATAGATGATGGAAATAACCCAACATATTACATCTAATAATATACCATCATCACAAACATTCAGGCATATTACAAAAGATAAATTTCTTTAAATAATCACTGCATCTGAAATAAAATTGTCTCCCCAAAAAATGTACTAAAATCAATTTTTATATGCTTTATATAAATTACATTTTCATTTGATAATAATATAAAACCAAACAATTATACTAAATCTAAAAATATTGAAGAAGATTTGAAAAAATATATTGTTATAGACTATCCCATATGGTACATAATGCAATCAATATGAACCTTTGATGCTATATATGTGCATATATATTTAAAGCTTAAAAGGAAAAGAAAAAAAGAATACTGCCAACGTTAAAATAAAATTTGGAGTGGCTTAAATATTGATAAATTGAAAAAAATGTTTTTGGATATTTTGCAATACTATATATTATGTAATATTAAATACAAACATTTCTCTCTCAGATAGAGATATTTTATTTGACTTTTTTCTGATTTTGATCAAAATATAAAATTTTATTGTGTTAAAAGGGAAAATTATTTTTTGGGGTAAAACAAAGTTGTTTGTTTTAATTGACATGTATAATGCTCATAAATAGTTTCCAATTTAGTTTATACTTAAAGGATTAATAAATAATTTTTAAGAAAATATTGCTGAATCTACTTGGTTTTGATGCAGGTAAATTAAATACAACAAATATTCATAATAATGTAATAAATGTATTATTATTAAATTAGAAAAAAAAATACGTATTTAATTTTCTGCTTGTAAATTTTTCTGCATTCTTAAATATCTGATATAAATAGTAAGATGAGTTTAATTGAAAAAATAGGCATCTTTTGCTATTATTTTTCTTCCTGAATGATGTTTAACTTTACGACAGGTTGAACCAAATTATTTTGTCTTTTGGCTAATTCGTCCCCTAGTGAATTTTTTTGTAAGTATTACATGTTAAAATGCATGTAAAATGATATATTTTAGTATGATTTTTTTCCTGAAAATTCCATGCTAAAAGGTGGGAAATTCAAAATGCTTGCTATTACAATAGACATAAGCCCTGCCCTGACATGTTCAGCCATTGTCTCTTGCCAAGGCTGTAAAACGTTTGGTGTTTTACAACATTGCAGTTTCCAATGATGCAAAAATATGTTTATTTGCAAATTTATTAGTTTAAATTTTTTTTTAAAAATAATTTGTACTATATTTATTAGATATCAAGAAATATAAATTATTAATAACTTATTTTGACTTGAAATACTTTATTTTCAAAAATATAATGTTATATTAGCAGCTAACATAAATATGACCTGAAGCAAATTTGAAGACAAGAGTAAAGAAAATATCAAAGAAAATATCATAATTTTGCAATAAATATTAAAAAAATTTAAACATTTAAAGCATAATTTCTTAGATATAAGAGAAATAAATAATTATTCATTTTAAATGTTTAAAAATAATAAAAATTAAGAAATATTTTGTTGATTTTATAAACTGAAAATAATCTTTCTAGAAATGATAACGTGTAATGTCTTTGTTTTGATTACCTTCTCATTTTTTTAATATTTACAGAAACAAAATGTGAACATTTAAAATTTATTTCAGTAGTAAAAAAAATATCTATCAAATAAAGTCAAATTTGTTATTTTCTGATAAGTAATAATCATTTTATTATATATTTTACGTTGATGTGTGAGATAAAGAAAAACATCAGAAATGCTAAAATGTAAGAGGCATGATGCTTCAATTTGAAATGGTTAAGAGAAGTATGTGTTTTTCTCTGTTGTGCACCATATCCCAATGTGCTTGTAAAATAACCCTTTCCTGTACTTGTACCATTTGCTCTACATGAATTTTAAAAATTATAAAAGCTGAGTTGAGGATTTCCAAAAATTGTCTTGACTATCTATTAACCAAAAATGTTATATAGGCAATCTGTATATAAAACCAGTGTATATGCATATATAAATCAATTTAAAAATCTAATTTTGAGAGATTTCAATAGATATATATATTATTTTAAGTTATAATATATCTGTATAGATGCATAGCTGAAAAAGCCTGTTGTCACTTACTTATATACTTCAATTCATTAAACCTATCTTATATATGCATGAAAAGACAGATGAAAAATATCAACTATCGATTAAAATATATATATATATAGCACATTATTTGACTATAGTGGTAAAAAATGAAAAAGTATATTCCACTTGAATTGTTTCACTTCAATTTGCTTTTTAAAAATAAGGAATTTTTTTATATAATAACTGGAGATAAATCATTTTTAAATAAAAATAAAGTATCTGGCTAAAAAAATTAATTTAAAAAGTATTAATGGAAATGAAAAAAAAAAACCTTAAAGATTTCAAGTTTACAGAAGAAAACAAAAGATCAAAGATCACCAAGTCTCTAGAAAAAAGAAGTTGGAAGCAAATTTTTTAAAAAAGTAAAATAATGATTTTTATTCTAAAACTTTTGTTTACAATTTAAAAGTAGTCAGATTTAAATAATAATAACTTGGTATTATAATGTAAATATAATTAGAGTTAATAATTGAAATATATTTATATGAATGTGTCTCAGATTTATAGACTCATATACCACTTACATATAAAAAGATGTCATTTTATATATTTTAAAAAATTAAAAATTAATACTTGAAATGTTTTATTTTATATTAGAACAGGTGTGTTTATGCATTATATATATATTTAAGGTTTAATTATTATTAATATAGAATATTTCCCTGTAGAGTTGAGAAAAGTAATAATTAATAGTAAAAACATCTTGTATTATCAGATATGCATGTCTGGGTTCATGTATATATGTATAATTTTTCAGATACTTATAATTTAAATGTCTGTAAACTATAATTTAAATAATGTTATATTTATTATTTTTATTTCAATCTATTTAATAATTACTTTCTATGTGCAAGTCAGAAATAGACAAATTTATTGATATCATTAGAATATATTTATTGGACCTTCATTATTTTACATTATTGTAACAAAATTAGTTAAATATTAGATTAGATATTTAGTGTCATTACTCTTGTTCACATATAGTCATAATAATACTTACTAACTATGAAGATACTTTGAACATGGGATATGTATGCAATTATTTTCAGAATTATTTAGATAGTGCTTATGATAACTTGTAATGTCCACACATTTCAATTTAATATAGTTTTTCTGATGCTAATTACTAATTTATATTTAACCAGTACACACATGATGCACATGATCTTGAGCATTGATAATGATGAGCATTGATATAAGGATCCCAGAAAGTTTTTAGTATATACTTAATTTTATTGTTATTTTAGTACTTATATATATATATATAACAGCTAAATTAGTGATACTTATTCTTTTACTATATTATATTCTCATGATAGATTAGTGATGATTAGCCTAAGATTTTGTAGTTGTCTCTTTTAAATGTAGTCACAAAGCATGATTATTTGTTGCTGACCCTGTTTATTAATTATACTTAATTATAATTACTTCTTCTGATGAATTGTTGATTCCTTGCTTTTATTACATTCAACAAAAGTAAAAATTGTGACTGCTTATTATTTCCACCACTTATCATTATTCTTCTTTTCCATACCACTATAATATTAAAAAATTAAGTACAAACATAATAAAGTTTTATTTAGTTTTCAATTAGCTGCAAGGGATTGGTAAAAAAAACCAAAAATTTCTAATAAACAATAAAAATTCTATTGATTGTCACCAATATATACATATGCATGTGTGTGTTTAGTGTATTAAAATTAAATATTTTAATGAATTGTTATTATAATAAAGAAAAGAAATTAGATTATATCCATGAAACAGCAATAACTTTTAGCATTTTTGATGTTGCCAAAAAAGTATTAATTATATCTAATTGACAATCCTTGAGGCTAAACAAGTTTTCTCATTAACATATATAAGCTCTTTTTATGTATATATGTATACAAAAACCTTCTCTAATACTTTTTTGGGAGTTTTCTAACTTGTCCAACTGTGATGTCAAACTATCACTTGAAAGTGCATTCATCCTTTAATTCAAGTGTTTTAATTTTTTCATTATGTTCATTCTTAAAAATGAACTTTTGTGTTATCCTTAAAATATGTTTCACTTTCTTCAAAATTATTGGGCAAAAATATTTCTATGTATTAAGATACTAAATTTTGATACTATGAAGGCTATATGTTATTGTAATGTAATGGTGTTCATATTTTAAAAATTATATTTTACTAAGATTTTCATATGTAAATGTATGTATTGTAAAAGCTAATAAAATAAACCAATTTATATATCCTGCTTTAATCTTAAAAGAAGTATTCTTTTTTAAATTCTGACATTCAATGTATTAACTTCCAACTCTTGAAAATATTTAAATTCTTGTTAAGGTATACTTAAAATCCCCACTTACCACACATTTTGGAAATATATGAATAAAGGCATGAAAAAAACCCATCAATATGTGTATTTTATGTTGAATTATCAATTGCTTCAAATTTTAATCTTTTACATATATCTTTATTATGTGTTCAGAATTTATATCAAATTATTAAATTATTACATCTTGATTTATAATAGTGTCACACTTTCTGCATTCACAACTTTGACATTTTTAATTTTGCATATTCTCACTTTAAAAAATTAAAATCCAAACAATAAAAATACAAATTTAGCAAATACAATTAAAAATAAATACATACAAAATGTTTTCAAAAGAGTGAAGCTACAATTAAAAATTATATTTTAGAAATAAATTGCCAATAAGTAGCAGAAAATAATTGAAACATGTGTGAGCATGAAAGTATCTTCTAAATTAAAAATAAATTTCAAAAAATAACTCTTTTTTATACAAAATTTTCAGAAATGTAATTTTTGGTCCAAATTACTTCTTATTTGTTATCGTTTTTAATATTCATTAACATTAGTGTAAAAATAATAAACAAGTGATAAAATTTAATCCATGTCAGAATTTATTTAGTCACTATTTCATATTAAATATATGTATTTTAAAATAAACTTATAAAGTTATTATTTATAGAAATATTTTATTAAAATTATAATTTAAAAGTATAACTAATAATACAGTATAATTTAATGGTAAAATTATACAAATGATTTCAAACATTTTTTGATTACTTTAAAAAAAAAAGAAATTCTTGAGAAACTCTAACACTCATTTCCTTAGATATTAAAACTTACAGAACCAAATTAGTAATAAATATTGTCATACTTTTTAAATTTTGACTGTATTCATTAAAGTGTGGAATTATTTTATAAGAACTACTAAATTAAATTTCATAATATTTAAATTTATGGATATCTTCTCAGGAGAGTTTCCAAAAAATAAACAAGAGGAAAAAAAAATCCAACTTTAATAATCATTAAAATCTTTTTGAATCATTTTTATAAATTCCATTGGGTTTTTTTTTATATATGTTTTACAATATTTTTAAATATCAATAATTTTTGATATATAAAAAAGTAAATTTATTTAGCATATTTATTCTAAAATGTCACTCCAAGTATACATCTAGCTGTTTTTACAATCCCTGTAATTTCTGTATGAGTAACATAGTTTTTCTCAGAATTTTCATATGATGTATTTAATGGCATTATTAAAGTCAATAATTAAATATTAAGGTTTTCATGATATCAAAATGGCTTGCTATTTTTCTCTCTTAATGTTTAAAAATAAATATTTTTATATAAAAATATTTACTGGATTTTTTGTTTCTGTTTTAACCATTTGATATATTTTTGATTGCACTATTATAATTTAATTATATCCCATAATGTTATCATTTATTGTTAAACTCAGTTAATTTTCTCCTATGCAATATGACTCTTTATCTCTGTCTTTTTTATTATTCAAAATAAAACATTGATGACCAAGTCTATCAAATTGCAAATAATTTTTACATTTAACAGTAATATGATTAGAGTAATCATAATAATGGATTTAATAAGAATTATGACTCTGTGTATTAATTGTTCAGTTGGCTTACTTACTTTTTAGCATTTTAATGCTAAATTTCTACTAATTAACACAATATTCCATTAAAAATTAGCTCATATTCTTTACTAATAAATTTTCTAAAAACTTCTTTGTTAAAGAAAAGTTTGGGTATTTATAAACTAATTGATAAGCTTTCAATATATAATATACATGTTTAAAATTTTTATAATTGATTTGGGCATCATATAATGCATTTTTAAATGACATTCTATTGTTATAGAAGCTTTTGCTGAAAATAATGAACAGTGTTGATTACGGTAAATGCAATTTGTGCAGAGATGTTGTAAGATTATTAAAGCCAGAACTTTTCATCATTTTTATTACCTCTTCCAATGTTAATGGCTCATTAAAAATTTGATAAGTTCTCCATAAAATCTGGTTTTGCAGTCTTGGAAGACCGACTCCATGTTTTTATGAGAACCCTTCTGATGGGTTACTATCTTTTCTATATCTATAAAATGATAAGTGAAATGGAAATGAAACTAAATGATGTATGTTGGCTAAATATCCTGGATGTAAATTGTTAATTAGCAAAAAAAAAAACTGTTGTTAAAAATCTTTTCAGCAATTGAGTATCTGTAGTAAAAAATACAGTATTCTGAAAAAGTATTAATAATTATTTATTTAATGAAAAACTTGCTCTGGCACAATCAAATATATGTTAAAGAAAAAAAGGTGCATTTTATGAAATATTAATATGTCTTATTTAATGTGGGGGGGGGGAGGAATAGAATTTAATTTTTAAAGTAATTTTTATAGTTGTGCTAGAATATATAACTGTAATTTATAGATTTTTTAATATTATATTTTTTTAAATTAAGTTCTTCTAAATTCTTTATATTAGGTGTGGGAAGTATCAATTTCAAAGTCAGGGAAAGCTTTAAATATTTGAATCTTTCAATGTTTTTTTTTTTTGTTTTGTTTTGTTTATAAGTCTTGATAATAGACTTTTTATTATTGCATTGTTTCTATCATTATTTTCTTTTGCAATAAATAATCTGCTTTCAAAAATAGAATTTAGAAATACATTATGTGATAATTTCATATAATTGATTGAATGGGATTAATTTAAGTCTTACATATATATGTTTGATGTCATTGGAATTTCAAAACGCTGTATATATATATTGTACAAAAAACTAATAAAAAATATTTTTCCATAATCTTTGCCAAAAGGGCAAGCAGAGTGAGCCAAGAGACCCTGTAGGAGGCAGGGGGGTTACCCTCTAGTCTTTAATAAAATAATATTTTTAGTTATCAGTATTATAGTAATAAGAAACATTTTTTTCCTAATTCTGGTATTCCATTTAATATTAGAAAAACTATGTAAAATATGAATCTTGTGAAAGTAATATTAAAAAGTTATCACTTTTTTTTAAAAAAAATATTTAAATTTATTACTTCTGAAATCATTCACACATGAAATTTTATTCCATTATTTTTCATCTGCCAATGTTTTGATTACTTTATAGTCATTTTGAAGAGTGTAATAACAATAATTTTAATACAAATTGATTATTACATTTCTGTCACTGGAAAAAGGTAGATATTCAATATATATATAAATTAATTAATTTAAAAATGAAATTATTCATATATTTTATATATTGATAAGATATATTTATCTTTTTCCAATTTTCTGAAATATGATAGTGTGTTTGTACTAAAATTATATTATTACACTCCTAAAAGTATTATTAAAAATGATTAAAATATTGGGAGATGTAAAGTAATACAGTCAATTTTTTATGGCAGTTGATTTCAAAAGAAATAAATCTGAAATTTAAAGAAAATGATGATTTTTGAATATAGAACTGAAACAAGTTTTATAAAAACTGTTCATCGGTAGAGCAAGTTATTTAAAAGTATAGTAGATTCTGTGGTTAGCAATATATGGAAATGCTAATAGCTCTAAACGAGCTTTTTTCCATAAATACCACAAGAGAAAGCATATAAAATCTCTATCTAGAATTATTCCTATTCCCAAACTGGTTTAAACTAATGGCTCTTGTCAATGATGCATTAGAACATTCAGACTCTAGTTCGAAAATACAAGCTCAGGCCCAGCATTTATTAAATACTTAACTATTAAGTAAAAGATCTGAATTTTTCAGACATCTAAATATCCTCAAATCCAACTATCTAAAACAAATAACCATATGCAACTGAACAAAATTCAGATACACCATATATTAATAGCCTTGGCAATACAACATGACCAAAGCTTCAAAAGCCAATATATAATGGTAAGGAAACTAAGTCATACATCACATGACTTAATTTAATAAGTTTTTATTTACAAATGTAATATAATGAGCATGCTAATAGCTCTAAACAATTGATAAATTCCACAAGAGAACATATTTAAAATTTCTATCTAGAATTAACCCTATATTCAAACTGGTTTTGACCTAATGGCTCTTGTCAGTGATACACTAGAACATTCAGACATTTGATCAAAAATACAAACTCAAACCCAGGATTTATTAAATATTTAACTTAAGTAGAAGATCTGAAGTTTTCAGACATTTATATATATTCAAATCCAACAAACTAACATAAATAGTCATATGCAACTGAACAAAAATAAGATACACCATATATTAATAGCCTTAGCAATGTAACATGACCAAAGCCTCAAAAGCCAAATTATAATAGTAAGGAAACTAAGTTGCACACCACATAACAATTTAATAAGTTTGTATCTACAAATATAATACAGTGAGCATGCCAATACCTCTAAACAAGCTTTTTTTAATAAATGCTACAAGTGAAAGCATTTAAAATTTCTATCTAGAATTATCCCTATACCCAAATTGTTTTCAAGCTAATGGTTCCCATTAGTGAGGCACTAGTACATTCAGACACTAGATCTAAAAAAACGCTTGTTTACAGCTATAAGTATGCTCATTATATTGCATTTGTAAGTACAAACTTATTAAATGAAGTCACATGATGTATGACTTGGTTTCCTTACTATTATAATTTGAAATTTGAAGCATAGGTAATGTTACAATGCTAAGGCTATTAATATATGGTATATCTAAATTTTGGTCAGTCACATATGGCTATTTAAGTTAAACAGCAAGATTTGAAGTCATACAGATGTCTGAAAGTTTCAGACTTTCTATTTAATAGTTAAGTATTTAATAAATGCTGAGTTTAAGTTTGTATTTTAGATCTAGTATCTGAATGTCCTAGTGTGACACTGATGAGAGCCATTATCTCAAAATCAGTTTGGGAATAGGGATAATTCTAGATAGCAATTTTAAATGTTTTCTCTTGTGGATTTTATTAAAAAAAGCTTATTTAGATGTTCATTATATTTGTAAATACAAGTTTATTAAATTAAGTTACATGATGTATGACTTGGTTTTCTTACTATTATGCACATATAAAAAAAAAAAAATAATTCTAACTCCCAAATATACCCTAAACCATATAATGCCAATGTTTTGTGCATGGATATACATACTTTTTATAATGATTTTTATTCATAAACAAAGACTATATATGTCATTCAATGGATTATGAAAAAAATTGATAATAGCATACCATTTAAATTCACACACTCAATTTCACTACTTCTAATAGGGTACCTTTTCTACTATTATATATTCTAAAATTTCCAAGAAGAAAAATATCTTTGAATCTAATTGGATTGGTACAATTTAATATTATTAAAATTCTAAAATAAAAGATGTCCTATTAGACCTCACAGCAAATCCAATGTCATACAGTTTTTTTCAGTATATTATCTGCCTTTTACCCCATAAAACTTATAACTACATACATGTTTAATTGGCTTTTGTTTTTTGGAAGTCTAATTTCATTAAGAGCAGCTATATCAATCTTAAATCTTGACAGCTCTTTAAGTATGTTTTCTTCTTTATTCAAATACTAAAATGCTCGCATTAAGAAAAGTTCACGTATTTCATGAATCTATGTATCTGATATTTAGAATTTTTTTTTAAATGTTTATCTTTATTATTACTATTATTTCCTGAAGTACTACTATACATTACAGATGGTGCAAAATAGACTATTAGACCAATTCTTTAAAGATCTTTCATTTTTAGGGTAAAGATACTATCCAAACATGTAATTATTTTCCAAGTTAATATTTTCGTGTCAAATTCAATTTCAAAACAGTTAATAATTGATTGCACTGCCCCATCCATAATCACAACTAAGAGTTTTTAAATTTTTTCTCTATCATTGATTTCTCAGTAAGGGGGATTACACACATACAAATAGAAAGAATTATTATATATTCAGCAAAAGAATTGAAGTATTGTTGGGAGATGATTGGTGGTGATTGAAAATTAAAGGACTACTGAATGGAAACTGAAAGATTTGTTTGTGTAAAACAAAGTGTTTTGATTAACTGAAATATTATCTTAAAATGCATCAGGATAGTCTTTTGATTAGGTATTTCTTTTTGATTATTTACATCATTTAATGATCATTCCATTATTTACCACCCTATATATATATATATATTAAATACTGCCTAATACTATATTAGTAATTATAAATAAAATAGAAATTAATATAACATTACAATACTAGTCAAAAACCAAGATTTTACTAAAATCCTCCCACAACCATGGTTTCATCTATTAACAAATAGATCTTGTCGAGTGAAATTCAACTAAACATGCAATCTATAGATACTAAACAAAATAGCCTCCCCATCATTCACTTCAAAAACCAACCTTTGATGTTAAAGGAAGTTGGTTTTTGAAGTGAATGATGGGAAGGTTATTTTGTTTTGTACATATGTATGTTTAGTTGAATTTCACTTGACAAGGTCTATTTGAATAGATAAATTATTGCTGTGGAAGAATTTTAGTAAAATTTTATTTTGGCTAATATTATAATATTATATGAATTTATATTTTATATAAATATGTATATATTTATACATTATATACCAATCTAATATATATAATCTGGGACAGAATATATATATATGCATGTATATGAACTATAAACAAATAATTTTTGATCTAGTATTTTTAAAATATTCCTTACTTTAATTTTACAGCAATGTATATATGTCTTTTAAGTTCTCTTTCTAATGGTAGATTAAATAGCCAGAAAACCCGAGAGCTATAACGGAGCTTTATCATTTCATCATCTCAGGTGACATTTGGCCATTGCTTGACAATTCCCCTAACGTAATATATTTTAGTATTTCGATTTTGAAGCTTTATTACAAGTTTTGATATCCAGCAATTATCATTTTAAAATTCAGGCCTTTTTTAAGAGCAATCATTATTTTCTTCTTAATTCTTCTAGTCTCAGTATGACATTCAGACTCTTTGATTAAATGTTGATCTAGACTATGCTCTCAAATAGAATAAACAGCACGCTGGGCCTTTTTATTTGCCAATAAAAATATCCATTAAAAAGGCAAGATTTGTTAACATACATATAAATATGTTCTCAAATTTCTAACCATAAGAAATTATTGTTAAAATATCTTTTTGATTTAATAAAATATATATACCTCACCTCCCTTCTGTTCTCTATTATCTTTGTATATTGTATATGAATAATTGTATATTAAAACGTGTTTTAAATCATGCCATAATGCTGTAATTTTGAATTATGATAAAGCTTGTGACTTGAATCATTAACTTTCCATTATACATTTAAATTTTTTGTCAATATTTTATAGTTTTTTTTATTTGGTTTTTAAAAGTATATTAATCTAAATTAGGTTAAATGAAATAAATAAATTATTGAGTTAAATCTGTCATTTATTGATATGGGATGCATATTATAATACGTATAAATAACTTCAATGATTGAAAATGGTTTAATGCTCTCAAAGTACAATTATTGTACTGTCATATTTTGAATAATTGCAGAACAAAGAAAGTAAAGTATAAACCACTAAACATTACATGATCACCATTTCTTAAGCTTGCTCATAACTGTTATTAAAACAGGCAAAACTCTCCATACAGTAGTGTCACTCACTGCAAGCCAGAGTAATCAATGGATGCCAGAAGGCTTGTGCATAAAATCTCTATCTAGTGCCTAATCATCCAATATCCCCAGACTAGTTTCTGGCTTGTGGCCTTGGCAGTGAGAAGCCTTGGATCTGAGAGCACTGCACCTAGATCTGAGTGGCACTACTGTTTGGAGAGTTTTGCCTCTTTTAAAGTAAAGTATAAAAATTACTGACTTGATATTTTATTTAGTAATTAATAACTACATATATATTTTCAAAAATAATTTTGTTATTTATTTTTATATTCGATTAAAAATGAATTTTAAATTACACTGTTTCATTTCTAGAAACTGAAACAGTTGAATATACTAATTCATCTCAACAGACTTCTAGATAATATTTGCCATATATTTGGTTCTTTTAAAGTCAAACAATTTATACATGAAAATCTCTACAGATACTCACGAAATTTAACTATTTTTCTATCATTTTATTACTTCATTTTTTAAAAATTACTTACTTTATATCTGTGAACTTACAGGTGTAGAACTATGGGGAAATATTTTTTTTCTTACTGAACATTTATCATTGCATCAATAGACAGGCATTCTTAATAGTTTTTTAATCCTTTATTTCTACTGAAAATCAGCTCTAAAGTGAGGGAAACTAGAAAAGACAAAAGTCAATGAAAGATAACACAAATACTTTTTATAGAGATTTTTTTATTATTGATTCTGTATTTACAAAGACACTTTATTATAATGAATATAATGGTTTAATTCCTGTTTGTAAACTATTATTCTAAATACACTATTTATTTTATATAGCGCAATGTTTCTAAACTGTAATATTAATAATCATCATTAAGCTATTGCACATGCGCTTTGTAGATTTTTAACACTAAATGAATATTCCCATTTCAAACACAAGATAAGTCTTTGGAAAAGATAGAATGAATCATCTATCTTTTCGAACCCAAATGCATATGTATGGGCAAATCTTAAGTATTTGAAAGTGAGAGCATGGAGATATTAAACAATCACTTTAAATTACTTTAAATTCTAAATACAATAAATATATAATTATATACATGTATATATAATAATTATTATAATTACTTAAAATAAATATTGAGTAAAAATTTCTGGTTTTATGGTGCTACATTCAATTGCAATGTTAATATACATATAAGAAAATCAATTTGCATTTTAAAAAGAATGGACAAATTTGAATAAAATATGCCTTTTTCAATTTTACTTTAGTATTTACAAGCAAGCTCCTATATATGTATTAGTTACATTTAAATCAGTTTATCAGCAATCGCAACCTAATTCAAAATTATTTTTTTTTAAGACTGAAGGATTTTTTTTTAGCACATTCTTTGTAAATAATAAATCCTTGTAGAGTATTATACAAGAATTTATAGATTTTATTTTTAAAAACTGGAGAATATAGGGATAAATATTTTATATCACCACTGCCAGATTTTCAACAGCTATGCAGTAGTTGTAATCACACAATCACCATTTCTTATGGTTGCACATAATTGTTATTAAAACAGGCAAAACTCTCCATACAGTAGTTGCCACTCAATGCCAGCCAGAGTAATCAATGGATGACAGAAGGCTTGTGCATAAAATCCCCATCTAGTGCCTACTCACCCAATATCTCCAGACTAGTTTCTGGCTTGTGGCCTGTGTCAGTGAGGAGCCTTGGATCTGAGGTGACAAAGTCCACAAGCCAGAAACTAGTCTGGAGATATTGGATGAGTAGGCATTAGATGGGGATTTTATGCACAAACCTTCTGCCATCCATTGATTACTCTGGCTCATACTGAGTGGCACTACTGTATGGAGAGTTTTGTCTGTTTTAATAACAGTAGTTGTAATCTAAACTCCTAAAGATTTTCATAACAATGTCTATAGTAATTATTCGTAAGCAAGAAAATAAAAATATAGTGAATCTTATTTTTTACATTTTTATTGGTTTTAAAAAAATCACATGATCAAATTAATAAACAAATAAAAGACAAATTTCTTTAGAAATAATGACCCTTAATTGCTTCCATAGAATTATGACATTACAGTATTTATCTTTCAATATAAATATATGTTTATTTAATACATGAATATTAATATTGTGTTGTACATATGCATATTTATGTGCAAAAATTTAATAAGTTAATAAAAACAAAAGTTCAAATTTTATGTGAAAAAGTAAAATTAAGTTATGAATGCACAAATGCAAAGCTAACATTTGAGAAATTCAAACATTTGTTTAGAAGGAGAAAATAATAATTCAACATTTCCAGTTATTTTTCGAGATTTTTTTTTATATATTACCCTTTTCTTTTAACTGCTTCTTTACCTGCCACAGTTCTTTCCCCCTGAAAGTCAAAATTCAGCATTAGTTATCTTTGATAAAAAAAAAAAAAAGCATGAAATATACAAGAATATAAGTACATCATATAAAAATCACTCTACTTTTCAATTGTAATTTTATAATGGTTATAAATGTTTTCTAAAAGCTGTTTGTACATTTTTTAAACATATCTTTTATAGAAAAAAATATGGAGAATTCATACATAAGATTTTTTTTACATAAATTCATAGATAATGCCAGGTACATATAATTTTAATCATTACAGTAAAATAAATTATCTTGATGTAAAATTTCTTTTAATTATAAAAAGAGAATTAAGTGTTTTAAAAATATTAATTACATTTTTATTATTAGTTTGAAAAAGGGATTAGTCATATAATAGTATTCATGATATAACTGTTTTTGTATGACAAATATATTTATATATATGTAAATGGGTGCATTAAGTGACAAAATTCAATAGCAATTTATTTTTGTTTTCTATATTTATTACTATCATTATTAATAAATATTTGGAAACAAATTATTACATAATCAATATTTAGTTTGTTAAAAAAGAAAGTCCTTGTAAACAGATACAAGAATTTTTATATATTAAAGGTAATAAATTTAAAATTAATAACTTTAAAAATTTTCAAAACCTTTATTTTTTTAATTTTTGTTTTAGAATAAATATTATATATTTCTGTTTTTATTATTTTTTATGGTATGGTAGCTTTATAGGATATTAAATATATTGTAACAGTAAATAAAGCAGAAAGCTGACTCCTCAAATATTACACATATTTGGGTGGCAAAACTGTATCATGAGGTTGGCTTTTCTTATTTAATATTCCCTACAAATTGAGCAAGCCAGAAATTGTAACTATAAATAATGGATCAATAATAATAAATTCCTTATTTCTGACTAGCTAAATTTATAAAAGATGAAATGTATTTTATATATAAGACTTCTACTATGTATGAATGTATTTCAAATAAATATATATCAAAACCAAAGGACATTTTATTGACTTCAAATATATTTAGAATAAGTAAACAAATAAACCTAAAGTTTTTTTAATGTAATTATATTACAATGTTATAATATCTAATAGTAATTTAATATATCTAAGCAAAATAAAATATTAGTTAGAGTATGTGCGTTAAATGTCTCAGGATAAATAGCAAAATGTCATTGGTGAATTTAATATGTGTGGCCATAGATACATGATAAGTGTCAAAAGAAAATGTATGAAAATCAAATTTAATTAAACAAATATATACATTTTATTGAGATCTAAGTGATTTTATATCATTAATGATAATAAACATATTTCTGGAGTTACTACAGCTTTTCAAACTATTACAAAAAATCCAAAGTGAAATGGTACTATTCATATTCAAAGATGTTTTCTGTGAGCTGGAAAAAATATCTTAACTAGGGTTATATAAAAAAATATTATAATTATTTACTAATAAAATAAATAACTAATTTAGAGTATAGTTTCTAGACCTATTTTACAGATAAAAGTTCTTTTTATTAACATACTGAACTTATCTACTTATACAAAATATAATATAGGAAGTCTCTGAACAAACTAACTTAGGCTCACAAGTAATTGTTTATTTAATAAGTGGCAAAAATAAAATAAATATATTGCTACATAGGTTGGTGCACACATACATATCATTTAACATATAATAAAAGGAATTTATCATCTCTTACATAAAAAATAGCTATGCAATAAGAAAAATTCACCATCTCTCAGATAAAACAACTTTGTCATAAAAGGAATTCACTATCTCTTATACAAGTAAAAAAAAACATATATTACCACATATGATAATGTTCAGTATAGGAAAGCCACTATTCAAATTATTCATGTAAAAAATTAAATTTACTAATGCTTTACTTTCATTACTTATATCACTAATAACTCTCTAAATATCAACACAATTCCTTTTATCCTGGATCGATATATTTATGAGATTTAAAGTTAATAATGATGATAAATTTTAATAGACAAATGTAATCCTTAATAAGTATGACCATTCACATCAAAAATAATATATGGGATGTTTGAAAGCATATATGTAAATATGAAGCAAAAAATATTTTAAAAATTATCTTTGTTGTTTTAAAATAATGTTTCTTTGGGAGAAGTATAAAAAAAATGCATAGCAACAATTCAAAATAAAATTATTATTAATGAAAATAATGTTCTTATTTTTTCCTCTTTGTTTTTTGTCTAAAGTTAATTTCAGATCTGATTTTCAGTGGGTTTCCCAAGTGATAATTGTCGACAAACTACAAAAATCAAAATTACAAAATAAAGTTCATTCTTGTTAAATTTTAAAAGTTCTACATAAAAGTTTATTGTTCATGAAACTTGTTTAAAAGACAATTACAGGTGGATGTAAAATTTTAAAAATTCTTGTAATTGTTGACAAACTATTAATTGATCCATGCAATAGCATTCTCCCTCTGAATATCTCTGAAAATGTAACTCATTCAATGGCTAGCTTTAGAAAAAATAGATTTCCTTTTTGGTTATATAGGCTTTTATTTTATTTTTGGCTTTTGTTTTATTTTAACATTTTGCATTTGATGGAGACCTGGCAGTAATGTAGGCAACTGGAATGGAGGCTTCACAGGTCCCATTAGAATTATCTTTATCTAGCTGACTATCCTAGCTAATAACTTCATCATTGTCATTTTGTTTTAGCCTTTATTAAAAGAAATTGATCTAATTGGGTTGAAAGTTTCTTATCAAGTCAATGGTCTTTTCTTGTTAAGGGTAAACAATGCTCCTTACAGCAAGAGATCATCTCCTAGAAAACACATGATGGTAAAAATTTTCCATTGTTTTCCATAAATACCAACACATACACATTGAATATTTGTTTTTGAATGCCTTATATTCAACTACTTCTAAAATGAACTTTAATGTTAATAAAATAATAAAATATAACTGAAATAACTAACATTTTTATATGATTCCATTAAATTTTAAATCTTATATCTCCCTTGTTTTTTTAAATACATATCAACACACATACTCTTTGACAAATAATCAAAATAATTGCGTACAATATTTTAATTGCTTTTTTTATTTAAATTAACTTATTCACTTAATAAAAGATTTTAATCTCGACAATTAAAAAAAAAAAACAGATTAAAATGAAAAATGTGCTAAACATAAAATAGGCACAACAGATTATCTATTTTTAAAGTGAGATTTTTGACCTCAACTATATACAATTAAAAATGAAATTTTATTCTTTTAAAGATTGCTTTCTTTTTAAATTCACAGTGAGGGCTTATTACCACAATATTTTATATAATTATTGTTAAATTAATTGAGATTGCGCTTTACGCAAAAAAGTGAAGCTTGTCTAACTCTTATAAAGTTATATGGCTTAGTGCTTTCGGACTCAAGGTCGTCTCCGAAAGCGCTAAGCCATATAACTTTATAAGAGTTAGACAAGCTTCACTTTTTTGCGTAAAGCGCAATCTCAATTAATTACTAATCAAAGGTGAAGTAAAAACTATTATTTTATTTCAATTATTGTTAAAATAACATTTTTAACTAAATGCTCAAGTAAAATAAACATGGCATTTCCAGTAAATCAAAATTTAACTTTTTTTTATATTAATGAATGGGATATAGGAAAATAAATATTAACTGCATTTGTTAATAGAAACTCTTGAAATCTTCATTA
Source organism: Epiperipatus broadwayi (assembly GCA_028023455.1). Classification (NCBI taxonomy): domain Eukaryota; kingdom Metazoa; phylum Onychophora; class Udeonychophora; order Euonychophora; family Peripatidae; genus Epiperipatus; species Epiperipatus broadwayi. The sequence goes on from JAQFVV010006410.1 coordinate 592,523, forward strand.
TATGTATGGATATATTTCATTCTTTTAATACTTTATAAAAAGTTTGCCTTAGTGATCAATAGTTTAAATTTTTTTCCAGTTATTAACTTTAATTAAAAAGAAAAAAAATATTGGGCATTATTTTAGAAGAAAAAGTTGCAAAAAAGCATAATAACTAAAACACACAGGCTTATTATATACCTGGGTTTATATATGTAATATATAGGGTATATTAGCACAGACTTTCACACGATCCACCACTCTTCCACACTATCTCATAACACTGATACACTTGAACACATATATATTGAAAAGATAAATAATCACCAATATACGTATTTCATGCTAAAACAGCAATCATCAGTTGGTCCAGATTACCATCTCCACACACATATATGCTATAAGTGCTCAGATATATATTAAGATAGCCAATCCTCATACTTTAATGGACAGGCTTCAATCTACTCCACACTCCAACTCTTTAACTACCCATCCAATAGAAAATCTGATGATGGAATGCTCAAAGGCCACCCTAAGGCCGAGATTCTTATCACACCCATGTTGACCTAAAGTCAGTTTGACCCCTCATACACAGAACATAATCCATTTAATACAAGGGATAGGCAGACACCTCTACTATGTAATAACTGAAACACACAGGCTTATTATATACCTGGGTTTATAATCCTAATATATATCTGAGCACTTATAGCATATATGTGTAGCAATGGTAATCTGGACCAACTGATGATTGCTGGTTTAGCATGAAATACGTATATTGGTGTTATTTATCTTTTCAATATATATATATGTATGTTCAAGTGTATCAGTGTTATGAGATCGTGTGGAAGAGTGGTGGGTCGTGTGAAAGTCTGTGCTCATATACCCTATATATTACATATATAAACGCAGGTATATAATAATCCTGTGTTTCAGTTATTACATAGTAGAGATGTCTGCCTATCTCTTGTATTAAATGGAATATGTCCTGTGTATGAGGGGTCAGATTGACTTTAGGTCAACATGGGTGTGACAAGAATCTTGGCCTTAGGGTGGCCTTTGAGTGTTCCATCATCAGATTTTTCTATTGTATGGACAGTTGAAGAGTTGGAGTGTGGAGTAGATTAAAGCCTGTCCATTAAAGTATGAGGATTGGCTATCTTAATATATATCTGAGCACTTATAGCATATATGTGTGGAGATGGTAATCTGGACCAACCGATGATTGCTGGTTTAGCATGGAATACATATATTGGTGATTATTTATCTTTTCAATATATATGTGTTCAAGTGTATCAGTGTTATGAGATAGTGTGGAAGAGTGATGGGTCATGTGAAAGTCTGTGCTCATATACGCTATATATTACATATATAAACCCAGGTATATAATAAGCCTGTGTGTTTCAGTTATTACATAGTAGAGATGTCTGCCTATCCCTTGTATTAAATGGATTATGTCCTGTGTATGAGGGGTTAGATTGACTTTAGGTCAACATGGGGGTGACAAGAATCTTGGCCTTAGGGTGGTCTTTGAGCGTTCCATCATCAGATTTTCTATTAGATGGACAGTTGAAGAGTTGGAGTGTGGAGTAGATTAAAGCCTGTCCATTAAAGTATGAGGTTTGGCTATCTTAATATATATATATATATATATCTGAGCACTTATAGCATATATGTGTGGAGATGGTAATCTGGACCAACTGATGATTGCTGTTTTCGCATGAAATACGTATATCGGTGATTATTTATCTTTTCAATATATATGTGTTCAAGTGTATCAGTGTTATGAGATAGTGTGGAAGAGTGGTGGGTCGTGTGAAAGTCTGTGCTCATATACCCTATATATTAAAAAAGCATAATAACAAAAAAGTAAATAAAAGATTCTTTAAAAAAATTTAAAGATCTATTAAATATTTATATGCTGATTGTTTTTTATTTAAAATTTTAATGCAGCTTTTTACTCTTTAGATGATTACTTTTACCTTAAATTTTTTTGGTGATATGTTTTTAAACCACTATAACATTTTTTGTGTAAATGTGCTATTTTTAAACCTATGCTAAATGACAGGGGTGTCCAACAAGTCAAGATTTTCAAGTTTTTTTGTTATTTTTGTTTTTGTTCTATTTTTTTTTTCAATTCTAGATACTAAGCCGTATCATTATTGAAAATATTTTAATCTTGAATTTTTTGTCACGTTAAATAATTGTTATTTTTTACTAGGTAGATATATAAAAATAGTACGTATTTCACCCCACCCTCCACTTAGATTACGCCTATGACTACAAGTCGATCGCAACACATTTTAAAAATAAAAAGTAGATCTTATGAACACAAAAGTTGGCCACCCCTGCTATATGAAATGATTTATATTGAAAATTTTTATTCATGAAACTTCTATTTCTCATGATTCAAAAGCAAATTTGTAATTGTTCTACAATTTGTCAATGATTAACATACAAAAATATTCAGATTGAATATGTGAAAAATGAATATCCTCTGTAGAGGTGTGTTATACTTGCTGAATTGTTTTAGTGAAACTTACAATTGTATTCTAATTGTAGATTTTTGTTAACCGTGTTCTCATTACTAAGACTGTTCACAGCTAAATATTTAACTATAATCTTAAGTGGAAGTTAAAGAAAGCATAGGAAATTTAAATGAAAATAATATCAAGCTGCTTAATGTAAAATATGCAACTTTTTTACTATTGAATGGGATCTCATGCACATGAGAACTGAGACTTTTGCTTATTTATTCATATTGACAACCGGCTTTATATTATTTCAATTGATCAGGTGATTGCTTTTATTTAGAGTTTTAGGGTTGGTGCTTAGTTTAAAACCTCTAGAAGCAAGTAGTTAACAAATTTTGCCTTTAATAATTTCTCTTACCCGATTAAGTCATTGTTAGAAACATTTTATGAATCTATGCACACTTAATGAACTTTTGTCTGCATTCTTATTTCTGCCTAAGTCTAAAAATAAGGTTGGCAACAAGATCAATATTTTTACTAGTACTTATTTATATAATTACTCTAGCATTTTAAATTTGATATGTATTATTGCCATATTACTTTTTTGAAGATAGAGGTCCATATTTTTTCATACAAGCATATTTTATATCTTTACTTGAAACCTGAAATTTATGGAGATTTATATAGATCAAGAAATTTTTTAAAACACTGAGAGATATGCATGATCATCATCATTATGGGCATTACACTAAATTGTATAATGACTTGGAAATGTGTCACTTGATGAATGACATACCAAAAAGTTTCTGTTTCATTTCAACATATAGATTTTAGTACTATTGTGATTCCATTATTATGACATAAAAAATGAATAAAACTCAAAATTAAAAATGTTCTTCCAAACTTTTTCAATATTAAGAAAAATGTATGCATCTTAGATTTCTCTATTTTGGAATTGGTTTACTCCATAGACACCTTTAATTATGCCACTAGAATTGTGACAAAAAGAAATCTTTATTATAATTATTTTTTTATAATTAAAATTGACTTGAATTGAAGATTATAGACTCATTTTTTATATCAGGTAAATGGATCTTATTAATAAAAAAACATAATAAATAATAAAACATATTTCCATTTCCAATGCATAAATATTTAATGGAGATGGTTGATATGCAGTTATTATTATAATAAATTAAATTTAAATCTGAGTATTTGATTATCATAAGCTTATTTCATTATTATTATCATCATCATCATCATCAGTATATATATGATTACAAAGTTAAAATATAATTATAAATTTCTGGTTACCTCAAGTTCATGCTGAAGTTAAAATATATTTTATAGTCCAGTTTTTAAAAGTAGATTTAAACTTTATTTACAACTTCCATTATGAAATATACTATGATATTATTTTGTAATATTTTTATAGGTATGTTCAACATTTTCAACATATATGTAAAGACATTTTATTTTTACTTTAAATTCAATTCTAATATAGCCATTAAATATTTTAAATGAAAAAAACTTTTATTTTAATCTTTTTATTTAACAATCTGTCTTTGTTCTCTTTAATACAAATTAATTTAAATTTCTTGCTTTAGGTAGCCAATTTATGTTTCATATCTGCTTAATTTAATATCAATATTTTAATTGAAAGTACCTTTCAAACTTCATACATTAATATTTATAAAGCGTAAATACACATATATGTTATAATTTTTCAATATTATTTCTGTAGATATTAATAATTAATTCATTAAATACTTTATTTTCAAAGAGAATGCATCTTTTTCTAGATTTTCTTTTAGTCTTCAAAATAAAATTTTAAAACTTAAAGTTTTCTTGGAATTTTAATAATAATCATGAAGACAATATTTTCTTTGATGACAAAATAACATGTTATATTCTATAAAACAAATACATGATATCAACATCTTCATTAACCAATGGGTGTATGTTCATTCACTGAATCTTTTCAAAACTACATTTTCTCTGATATCAATAAAGGACAGTATAGGTAAATCTTTATTAATGAAAGCCTAATTGAAAGTATATAAAATTTAATTGATCTCTGTCACTATTTCGAATAATAAATAATTTTCGTATATTTTTATAACATAATTGTTTCTATTTTGAAATTTAGTTTTATGATCAAATAAATTATTTTTATAGCAACGTATTTTTATAAGATCATTTTTTTCCTAGACTGATATTTAAATAATAATTCCAGTAATGGTTTCCTTTTTAAATGATAGACGAGAAGCAATTTTTTTTTTTTTTGACATTTGTGGTGATGATATATTTATGTCACGATTTGCCACAGCAATTGAAGAAATAAATCTTAGTTTTTATTCACAAAACATTATTTCAACATAAAATGTATTATTATTTATATTCATCTTTGATCAAAACAATAATAGAAATTAGTGACTACACTTCTGATAAGATAAAATTGATTGATATAATAAATGAGTTACAATTCCATATAATAGTATATGAATACATTTTGTACCAAAAATATACAAACAAGGTTTCCCCCTCCCCTTCATCAGTATTTAATTCATGTGATTAACAAATTGATAGTATTTTACCATTCATCTTTATATATATGTTTCGATTAATTTTTGCCTTTTGTCTTTAGAATAGACCCATACAACTTGCGGCCTCTATGTGCTGCTATGGCACAAAACTGAATATTTAAAAAAATAATAGCGAAATCTTTGAGATTATTTTTTTAAAATAGATATACAGTATAAAGTTGGTTACAAACTTATTTCTATTAAAAAAATAGCAAAATCTCTCTCAGTAAGCTTCTTATAAAATATACTGTTTACTAGCCGAGTATGCATCGCCGACGTGGGTTTTTGACTATTTACATGATTATTTACATGAATATTTCTCATATTGTGGACAAACATCTATGTCATAAAAATCGATATTTTTATATAATTTTTTTTTAAAAAGTACATTTCACAGTTATTTCAAGAATTAAATATTTATCTTTGTGGAATTTTTACATGATATTTTGTGTTTTTTAACTAGTAGATGTCTTATTTATTTTTACTTGTAGAAGTCTTAATTAAATAAAGAAATTTTTGTAAAAAAAAATTTATTAAAGAAGAGTTTTTGCTAAACTCTTTTTTTTTTAAAATAATAAAATTATAATTCTCGACATCAATGCATTCTCTGGCAAGGCCACCAAGAGAATTATTAAATGCTGGAACAAGACTAATGCATCCCTCCCCCACCTACACATGGAAACATAAATCAATAATGTCATAATTGGACATTTATTAATTACATGCAAACATACTTTGCAAATATGTTAAAAAGAGGACAGGTACTTCTGTAAAAGATAATAAAAACAATATACATATCATTATATAAACAATAATGAAACAATATACATAAGCAATGAATTTAATACTAGATTGATTACAAGCTCATAACAATTATTATAGTTGAGATGTAATGGCATTAATATTTTGATAAACAAAGGTGCTTTTCTAGATTTTTCCTGGCAAAATTGTGAATCACGTAATCAAAATCAATCATTTTTTCAAGAGACTCAATAGTGAGTCTTGCAAATCTATCAGTCACCCCTGTGACATAGTTGATCTTATATAATTTTATTATTTTTAGTTTGCTGAATGAGTGCTCTAAAGAGGTGATTGTGGAAGAAATTGTTAACAGAATATGAAGGCAGACACCTATATTTGAAAAGTCCTTCAAGCTTGTATCTTTTCATGAAATTCAGTAGCTCCAATGGACTTAGTTGGCTTGCTTCAAAATTTTTTTGATGAACAGATGTCAAATGATATCTCATTACAAGATCTTCCCTGATATCAGTATGATATTGATCTGCTAGTAATTTGGGATTTGCAGCATTGAAACAAACAGTCTGTCCACCATTAACATTCAACATTTCATAGAAGATGGACTTTCTGAAATATGCTTCGTCGGAAAATTCATTTCATTTTATTTTGACAAATCTGCTTTTTCTGTATTACATTCATCATGGAACCTCTTTATTTTGTGTTTTGCTTAACCCCAAGTTCCAGGAGTTTCTATGCACAAATTAGAAGCAACATGCTTGACATTACTCCACATACTTTTCCAGCTGTTCTGAAGATTTTTCAGTTCTGAAATCAAGCTTTTTAAATTGGGCACTTTAACATCCAGTGGTGCATTCTGGACTGAATAATCTTGTTACAGATATCAACCAAAACTAATACTCTGTTCCATACAACAGACATTATCACACAAATAAAGAATGTGACATAAAACTCCATTAATATCTGTTCCTATTTTGGCAGTTAGGTTCAACTAGAAGAGGTTTTCTAATACTAATTTGATGCTGGACAGTTGGTCCACAAAGGACTTTATACTTTTAACAGTCTGAAAATCGTGTGACAGACATTCCATGAAGATAACAGTTAATGCACTTATTTTTCATACTGTAGATTAGAACTAAACAAGTTATAAATAGTTTGACAGTTTCCAAAGTATGTTTATGGCTTTAGAAATGCATTTTGCAGCATCATTTCCACACAAATTAAGTGTGTGACATCAACATGGTAAAATTAAATCTGTTTCCCATTGCTCAAGTTCTCTTATTTGTGCACCTTCATATTTTCTTGCCATGTTGGCTACATTGTCATAACCCTGTGCATGACAATCTGACATTGGTAGATTATGTTCTTTTAATATTTCTACTATCATCTGTACTATGTCATATCCTGTTTTATGGCTTGTGTGAACAAACTAAATTTCTTTCTCCAGTTTCACCTTGGTTTTCATATGTTATTACATAATGCAAAAGAAATGTTATTTGTTCAACATGGGGTGAATCTGACATGGAATCAACAATAACAGAAAAGTACTTTTCACCATTCTTGTCCTCCAATATGTATTGCTTTACAAGTGAAGAGCATTCAGTGATTAACTTATCTGGGGAATCTGCACTGAGATAATGTAATTGAAGTCATTCTCCCTTTCTTGTGACTTTTTAATTTGTAACATATGTTCTTTTAGAATTGGATTCCAATGAGGCAACAACTCAATGATTCCCAAAAAATTCCATTGTCTTTTTCACAAATGCAGCAGGAATTATCACATAAAGCAATCCCCATTCACCAAGGAATAGTACAACATCAATGATTCATTTCATAAAAAACCAATTGACAGATTCTGTTTCAATTGATGCCTCCAATAGAGTATCAATACCTTTGCCAGTTGACAGGTGTCTTTCTAGTTATCACTAAGCCAGATAGCACTGCCTATGACTATTGTTTATATTGTTTACTGGGTTGCAAATACATTAATTTTCATCACTCTTTAGCTGCTGCTATCCTTTTGTTAATGCAAGCATAGATTTAGATGCTGAGATAATGATGCAACAAATATTGTTCCAAAAATAATTGACAAGAAAAGCAAAATAATGCTTGCTTAACTTCACTTCAGACAAGCCAATTTTCATCATGTTTTTAATCATTTAAACTTCAAAATGTTAGAATACTTTCAGTAAAAGCCTCATTATCTGTATCTTTTGGAATAACATAGTTTTTATAACCAATTGAGAAGGCAGTACTGTTATAAGAAGTCCAATATCAATTCTAATATTTGACCTACTCTTCTCTTCACTATGTTTTCCATGACCAGATTCTTTAGACAGTGGAGTATTTTCATTGCTAACATTCAATTGTTTCTCTAAATCTTTAAATTGAGAATTTATTTGATCTGATTTTTCTTGAAGAATCAAACTGGCCTCATTAGATTAAAATTCATTACATTACATAAATAACTGCTCATTGAGTATTCAGATTAATAAAGGTTATGTCAAACAAGGTTGCAATACAGTTTCACCATACATGCAAAGTACAGAGTATATATATCCAATATTGGTTTTCTTTTTAAAAATTTGGTTTTTAAATTTTTTTAAAATTTTTTCCCCTTCATGGTACTTCTTTGAGCTCCATGATCCCTGGAACAATGGACATGCTGTCCCCCCTCTCCTCAGGCCTGTTCTCTGAATCCATCACACCTGCAGCTTATTAAGATTTCACAAAATTTACATTTGGCACTTTTGCTTAAAAGGTTGCATTGGTCTATTTTATAATGTTCTTTTAATTACAAATTAAATATTTAAGGTGGACATTACAAATGTGTGCATATGCATATAGCATTTCTACAATAGTTTCACATCGTGCTTTCCTTATTTTGTTCTTGCACATGTGATAAGTGGGGGAAAATTATAATAATAAATAAATTAACTCCAAAACATTAAAACCTATTATATAAAAATAATACTGTTACTGACATTGATTCAAATTACTATTATATCATAGCTAATCTTATAATCATATCTTTGTGGTCATCTCATCTGAATCTTATTACTATTATAGATAGTGTTGATTAATATTATTATTTTAAATTATGGACACACATAATACCTATGTTTCGAAGCTGAGAGCTTTACTATATATATATATATATATATATATATATATATATATATATATGTATATATATATATGGTGATTATGATCTCAATACTGTTAAAAATACAAAGTAGTTTTGTAGAAAACCTTGTTTCTAGAGCAACATATTATGGAAAACAGGCTACATTCCCATAATGTTGCTCTAGGGAATAGCAATTAACACAGAAATTTTCAAATTGTTTAGCATTACTGAGATCAGTATTAAAAAATTATTTATTTCATACTTGTCTTAGCTTATACACACACAAATAATGATCTTAAAATATTTTGGTATTGGATTGACATATCTAGAACCTTTAATCCAGTAAACAAAAACATTTTTCATAGACATGGAAAATTTTTTCACAGGTAAGTAACCTAAAATGAACCAAGATAACCATCCAATAATGTTTGGTAAATGTGTATTTTGTAATTTTTAGCTAAAAAAATAAAAGTTGAAACAATACCAAATTAAGCACCCAGAAATTGACTATTCTGATATTATTGATTTCTTCTTTCAATGTTTCTTTATGAGGAGGAGGAAATGTTGTAGAGGTTTTGTCTTGCAGTAATCTGTTTAAAGACTAATGGTTTATTATTATCATCATTAACTATTATTTATCCACTGGAGGATGAAGGTCTCTTCATTTTCAATCCAACCACCCTAGCAGACTTCATTATTCCATCCATTCATCTCACTTATGGTTTCTTTCTAGGTTTTTTACAATATATTGGAATTCAGTTTAAGATTTCAACTGTCCATCTATTATTATTTTTTCTAGAAATATGTCCAGCCCAACTACAGTCTCTCAATTCTTTCAATATATCAGTAATACCTGTTTGTTCTTTCATCATGTATTTCAGTTTTGATCTTTTCTTGTTGCTCTTAATATACTCAGAGATGAAAGACCAATAAACTCACCACACTGGCTAATGCACATTGGTGAACAGCCCATACAAGTTTGTGTACTATATGAATAATCACATGGTAATAACAGCTACAATAATAAAAAAATGTATGGAGTGGACATTTGACTTGCTTAATTAGGACCCCAAAGAAGAATCAGAAAGTCTCCTTTCAGTTAATAGCAAATTTCTTTCTGCAACCAATGTTTCATATATATATAATATTATGATTCAATGTCTGTATTTTTAAAGCAATATACATAATTATATAACTGAATATTTGTAAATACAGTAACTAAATAATTGGACATTTGACTTGCTTAATTAGGACCCCAAAGAAGAATCAGAAAGTCTCCTTTCAGTTAATAGCAAATTTCTTTCTGCAACCAATGTTTCATATATATATATAATATTATGATTCAATGTCTGTATTTTTAAAGCAATATACATAATTATATAACTGAATATTTGTAAATACAGTAACTAAATAATTAAAATTTTTTATCCACTTAGGAGCGCTTTCGATTATCCCAGTAACCTGTGTCAACTAAAGCTTTGAAATGCTAACTTTCCCACAATTCCATGATCTTAATGTTTGCTGCTTGTCTGTTAATTAAGTCATGTTTATATTTGTATATTAGCATAGCTTCCTTTATTTTTCTTTTATTGTTATTTTTTTTTCAATTTGCAATATTTTTACACTGTTAAAATTGAAGTCAAAACCATAAATACATGATTTATTATGGTCATAAAAAACAGATGCTGAAATATTATTATCTACTATGCAATTTTGTTTCGATTTCTGAACATGTTTTAAATAATAGCAAGTGTTCTTTGGTTCTTTTTTCCAATGTACATCTAGATTCACCTATATATCCACTGCCACAGCTACATATCCATTTATAAATGACACAATTTTATCTTTGGAGTTATTTATTAATTTGTTTAATGTAGGAGGTGTGTAAAATGCAATATCACATATATCTTTATAAATTTTCCTTACGAACTTTACTTGATAATTTGAAATATATGGGATTGATATCCATATTTTTTTATTAGCAGGAGAATCAATATTATTATTAAAATTTTTATATTTTGTATTAAAATCTCTAATAACATTATATATGTGATTATAATTGTAGCCAACATTTAACAATTCATTCGAATATATTTCAATATTTTTGCCTTTATCTGATGAATATTTGCAAAGACTATTATTTCTAAATAAGAATGACTTCAAATCTTCCATTTTGTGTGACATTGGCACTTTTGATTTATATGGAATATAACCTCTTTTTACTATTGGTTTAATGGTCATACAGTAATCCAGCAAGCATTGATTTCTAGTTATTTTAAGATCAAGAAACTGAACGCACATTAAATCTTCATCTGTTTTTATCCATCTTAGGCCTTTCAAACCATTTAATTCCTTAAACAAACTCATTAATTGTAGTTGGTTTACAACATACAAAAACATCATCAACATATCGATAATATGCAGTAATATTTTTTTGATATTCCTTTTTTCAAAATATTTTCTTCATATGTAGAAATTATAAAATTACATATTTTTGATATTTTTGTATGTGGTAAACCAAATACAATTAATGAGTTGTTTAAGGAATTAAATGGTTTGAAAGGCCTAAGATGGATAAAAACAGATGAAGATTTAATGTGTGTTCAGTTTCTTGATCTTAAAATAACTAGAAATCAATGCATGCTGGATTACTGTATGACCATTAAACCAATAGTAAAAAGAGGTTATATTCCATATAAATCAAAAGTGCCAATGTCACACAAAATGGAAGATTTGAAGTCATTCTTATTTAGAAATAATAGTCTTTGCAAATATTCATCAGATAAAGGCAAAAATATTGAAATATATTCGAATGAATTGTTAAATGTTGGCTACAGTTATAATCACATATATAATGTTATTAGAGATTTTAATACAAAATATAAAAATTTTAATAATAATATTGATTCTCCTGCTAATAAAAAAATATGGATATCAATCCCATATATTTCAAATTATCAAGTAAAGTTTATAAGGAAAATTTATAAAGATATATGTGATATTGCATTTTACACACCTCCTACATTAAACAAATTAATAAATAACTCCAAAGATAAAACCTCATTTATAAATAAAAATTGTGTCATTTATAAATGGATATGTAGTTGTGACAGTGGATATATAGGTGAATCTAGATGTACGTTGGAAAAAAGAACTAAAGGACACTTGCTATTATTAAAACATGTTCAGAAATCGAAACAAAATTGCATAGTAGATAATAATATTTCAGCATCTGTTTTTTATGACCATAATAAATCATGTATTTATGGTTTTGACTTCAATTTTAACAGTGTAAAAATATTGCAAATTGAAAAAATTAACAATAAAAGAAAAATAAAGGAAGCTATGCTAATATACAAATATAAACATGACTTAATTAACAAGCAAGCAGCAAACATTAAGATCACTGAATTGTGGAAAAGTTAGCATTTCAAAGCTTTAGTTGACACAGATTACTGGGATAATCGAAAGCGCTCCTAAGTGGATAAATTTTTTTAATTATTTAGTTACTGTATTTACAAATATTCAGTTATATATATATATATATATATATATATATATATATATATATATATATATATATATATATATATATATATATATATATATATATATATTGTGCCCTTTTGTATGGGTCTCCATAAATTGTTGTATCAATCTATTTAAAAAATTTTAAATTTAAGATATATTTAGCTATATGATGTTAATTTTGTTTATAACAATCTTTTAAAAGGTGTAATTAAAGTAATCTATGAATATTTGATATGTGAAAATTGTGCTGATGTTTGAGAGAGACATTTCAATGGGAGTGATAATAGTATATGGTTGGGAAAACTGGCCATAATTAATACTGCACTAATAAATTTAATAAATGAATGTTTAAAGTTAAAGTTTTAAAAAGACAAGTTAAAATTAAATGCATATATTTATTGTTGATAAAAAATTAATATTTAATAAATGAATATAAATATTTTAATTATTGGTAGTACATGATAGAAGATTAATATTTGATTTTAATAATATCGAATTATTATTTTAAAAACTGTTATCATATATTATTTATTTTAAAAATATTTATTTTTAAAAAAATGAATTGTTAGTTTATTTTTAGATTATTACAAGCGTCTGTAGCTCTGTTGTAAAACAGATGTTAGTTAGACACATATACACATGCTTGGGAGTTTTTTTAGTAAAGTTGCAAAGCTATTTTAAAAATTCTGTTATAAAATTTATAAATATTATATTTGCTATCATGAAATAAAAATAAAGATAATTAATGTGAAATATTAAATCTGATTTTTAAAATACTGCTTAAAAACATAACGAATAAAAATAGACTTAGTTTGTTTATAAAAATAATCTTATAAAAGTTAAAAGTAAAGTAAGAAAATATATTTTAAAAAATGTTTAATGGATTTAAATAAATGATAAAGATTAATTTAAGAATTTAATAATGTGATAAATAATAAATATTAAATAAGTCATTATTTATTTTTAATTCTGTCTTGTTGGTAAAATATGTAAATAAGCTAGCAAGTCGATTGTTTAATTCACCAATCAAGTGGGAGTTTTCTTCCAGTATAAAACCAAGGTTCAATTGTTCGGAGGGGACTTGTGATTGAAATTCTTAAAGTAAAAGGTGCTATTAGAAATAACTAAGTAATTATAGACGCTCTCAAAAAAAATCGTTTTAAAATTATTAGAGAGTAGTTTTTTAAAAATAATTTATAAAAGTTTATCGATAAATATGCAGTGTTAATTTATTATAGTTCCCTATTGATCGTTTTCTATTGAAGCTCAATTTACTATCAAATAGTCATGGAAACATCGTTTAAGGATAAAATGTATTGGAGACTATATACTGAAAATTTAACAAACGCTGGATTAACTAGGAGGGTTGTTAGATGCATAAAAGTAATATGTTGGACCTTGTATAAGTTTAACAGCTGATCGTAGTTAGTTTGTATAAAAGAGATATTTAAAAGAATGAGAAATACTTCTTTATGAAGCAAGTATTTGTAAATTATAAATTTAAATATATATCTTGGTAAAGATATAATATGTAACAGTAATTATATAAATATTTGCCTTGTTAAGTCTTTATGGTTTAAAAGACTACATTTTAATAGTTTTAAAAGGCAAATAAATTGAAAATTTAATAGGTCAAGAAATACTTATAAGTCAAATTATGATATTATTAAAGTCTGAACGCTGGTCGTATAGAAGACTCTAAAAATAATCTTACCTAAATATCTGTTACGGAATGCGCAAATATACGTGGATATCCAAATCAATTAAAATAATTAAACAAGAACTTTATAAACTATTGACTAATTCTAAAATAATAACTTTTAAATAATTTTTCTTAAAGAAATGAATACGGATCCTATAAAATATTTTAATTTTATTTTGTTTATGGTGGAATTGACTCTTATTTTTATTTTTTATTTTTAAAAGAACGTTTTCATTTTCTTCATTTAAAACTTTTAAAACACGTGATGTACCGGAAAAGGAAGTAATGTTTGATGAAAATCTGTGCCTAGGAAAAAGAACAATTATAGCTGGAAGAAGACACCGTTGGATGTTATGTAATATGTTTTAATTATTAACTAACATAAATATTTAATTAATTATTAATTTATTGAAAGATAGGAAAGGTACATTTACATTTTTTAAAAGTAATAACTAAATATTAATATAATTTTTTATTGCATAAAGTTTATTTTATAATTATACAACACGTAATATTTTAAAGAATAATTGTTGAGTGTAAATGTGAAATTATTTTGTAAAACTGAAATCTTGGAGGACATCGTGTGACGGACTGTACATTGAAGTAACATTTATGGTAAAAATTGTGTAATAATAATAATAATTTGATGTATTTACTATGTTTTCTTTAGATCAACCAAATGTTATATGATTATTGAATGAATGTATTAATGTTTAAATAATATACACACATAAGATTAATAATAGCAGTTTTATTTTAATATGCATATTTTAAATTGATGATGTAAATTTAGTACAACGTAATATGATACCCTAGAAATAATTATATGATTCTTTCATGAGTAAATTTTAATGTTTCTATTACAATATTAGGAATTAGATTTTATTAGCGTAAGTTATTTATTTTTCTTTTAAAGTTAGTAAGAAGTATATAAAGTCTATATTTTTATTTATTTTTATTAGATAAGTAAGTTAATTTTATGTAGAAATTTATATTTTGATTGAAGGCTTATTGTATATAGAGGATGAGGTATAAGAGAGTTTGGATCGTTATTATTTTATTTTGAAATTGGTCATTTTGTTTTCTGAAATTAAATAAGGTTAAAATGACTTTTGTAGGTAATAGTTTTATAAAGGAATAAGAATAACAAGTAAAGAAGAGTAATAATTTAAATAGAAAAGAATCATAGAATTTCATTTAACATCATACTTTATAAAAATTGAAATTAGTGAATAATTTAAAATGTTATTTTTAAAAGAACATATATCTATTGCATATTTTGATAAGACATGTGGTATGATATTATATCGGAATGAAATAAACAGTGATAATCAATAATTGTTATTATATTACAAAGTTCTATCAGTTTATACATTAATTGATCTTTGAGTAATATTAATGGTACATTTAATACATACTAGTACATTATAATATAAATAACAGTAAGACTTAAGTGAAATAGTATTTTTAATTATTAAAGTTTGTTTATTTACATACATGCTACATGAATGTTATCTTACATAAAACCTTTTCTTATATTAATTGATAACAAATGATGTTTATTAAAATTAAAGTCATAAACTTAATTAAATGTTATTGATAGAACATTTAATAAATGTATAAATTATCTACTTATGATTATGGAAATAGTAACAGTGTAAAATCTTGTATTACTATTTTTCTTATTTTTGTTTATTTTCTTTAGTTCCATTTAAATGTAAATAGTGTAAATAAATTATTTGTTAAAGTTGATGTAAATAAATTTGTTAAGTTGTTTAAAAGATGTGTTGAATTCATTATTTTACACCACAGCATTTGACAACAGATAATTTGAATGTACATAATACTTGCACAATATGAATTTATTATTTTATTATTTGAGAAAGAAACACAATATTTTCTTAATATAATTTATAGAAATTGATTGACATTAACATATAATATTACAATGGTCATAAAATAATTATAATGCACAATATAAAAGTATAAGATTATTTATTGCCACAAATTATTAAATTATAAGATTTTGGTCTATTTTAAGATTAAGATACTATATGGAAATGAAAGACATGCATATGATTTACTTATTTTCTTAGTGATTAATAGTAGAATCAAATAGAGAAGATTAAGCTATACACTAAAGATTATTATTATTGTTAGTTATTGTTATTAGAATAAGTTAGGTGTATTTAGGTTTGATATTAAATCCCTTATCATTCCTATCTACATGAATTATTATTACTTTAAGATAATTAGAAGAACCTGAGATCATTTAACTATAGTTCCTTAACAAAAGATTGAGATTTATTTATCTATTATTATTAAAGATAATTTATTTATAAAAGTCATAAGAGTGCTGTAGAGTTAGTAATGAGATAATTAGAAGTAATAGTATTCTTATGCCATTGAGACAGTGTCTTGGAAAGACATTGACTCAATGTAAATCTGATTACCAATTGTAACTTCACTTCACAGTCTCATGATTTTAATTAAATACTTATTTAATTAGTACATAATATTGAACTATATTAATTTTTGATAAGTTTGTAATAAATCTGATAAGTTATAATATTATAAAAAATATATTAAAGATAGTTGTACATATTTTAGCTGAGCTAGTCTTATTTTAAATTATATCATATATCGAGAAGTGAGGGTACAATATATAATGTGACATATGACTTGATTTCTTTGAAATATATATAAATAAATTTGAGTAGATTTAAACTGCAATCACAGTATTTGAAACATTCTTTATGTGATTGCTATCTCACATAAAAATTGACCAATTACTCTGCAGAATATTTGTATTTTGTAATGAAAATCCTTTTCAGTTACCAAAAAGCAGTAATAGTTATCTATAAAAATATAGCAATTTATATTATATTAAAATTAAATGTACATCTAAAAAAAAGCAAGCATTATTCTATAAATACTTCTCCTTCTTCTTATTATAGTGCAGTAATAACTTATGAAGGTAAATTACAGTTTGTATACCCTATCCAAACTTATAAGAATTATTTTAAAATAGCATAACTGTTTCAAATTATGAATTCCTAATGGTGTAGTTGATTAAGATAACCTGAATTAGAAGAAACAATCATAAAATAGCAGTTTGAACTTTGAATTGGAATTTTTTTTCCTATTTTCTTTGATTTCAATACTTTCTAAAATATATTTAAAATAAGATGGATAATTTACACACATCAATGTCAATTGTGACATTATATCTAGCTAGTTAGAATTGTTACAAATGTTTATTTCAGTTTGTTCTATGGTTTCATTAGCAGTTATTCTTTTATATTGATTGAATATCCACAAAGAGAAAAAGTAGAAAATTCAATAAAGAATTAACACAAGGCAAAAATAATAATGAAAAATACCAATTGATTAGTATGCAGCAAATGTTATCTGCACACATAACTTTGATTAAAATAGCAAGCATGCTTACAAAAATAACAACTAGTTTACTAATTCAATATATCCAATTAATAGTAAATCACTACTTAAAGTTAATACCTGTGATTTGATTCTAATGGTAATTGTGCTGAATGATAAAAAAAGCCTATTTAACTATAACCAGTTTGAAATCAAGTAAGTTAAAAGTCTAATATAGATAGACAACTTCCATATTTCTCCATTCTTTTTTATTTCATAAATAATTTCATATAAATAAAGATACAATAAAAGACAAATAACCCCAAAGATGCATTTCGTGCTGCACCGGCACTCATCATCTGGGACAGATCATCATCTCTCATATACATCTTTATTACATGAGCATTTATGTAGAGCAAATTGTGTCCTTTTTATTTTCAAGCGTCAATTTACTCCTCTTCCAACTTTTACGTTATCAACTTTTTGATAAACACGTAATGATTATTACTAGTCATTTATTAAACTAGAGATTTTCTCTAGCACAGATATAAACTTTAGTCCAAGTTAAAGATTAATATATCTGATTTTCAGCACACACACACATGGCTATTTACGTTTCTCTTTCTCTCATGCGTAATATCTTTTTTATAGGTAGACAACTTCCATATTTCTCCTTTTTTATTTCATAAATAATTTCATATAAATAAAGATACAATAAAAGACAAATAACCCCCAAAATGCATTTCGTGCTGAACCAGCACTCATCAGTTGGGTCAGGTCATCATCTCTCATATACATCTTTATTACATGAAGAGTATTTATGTAGAACAAATTGTCTCATTTTTATTTTCAAGCGTCAATTTACTCCTCTCCCTATGTTGTGATTTGATAATGAAGGACGTTGTGGCTCTGATAGAAGGATTGTGCACGTATTAAAAGTAATATAATAAAAAATGTTAAACTAATATAATGAAATAATTCTGTATAATGTGAAAGTACATCATACATATAGATGTGTGTATAATTTAAAAAATATTTAAAATATTTAAAAGATCCAAAAATAGAATGAAATTGAACTTGCTTAGAATTAAAAATTATAAATTTTATATTTCTTTAAATAATTTTAAATAGAAAAAAAAAGAGAAAAAATATTATTTAAATATATCCAAAACGTATGTTTCTGGGAAATGCTCTTAGTTCTAATATAATTAAAAAGGGCAGACTGTGTAAACAGTATTGTATAAAGATAGAGATACATTATTGATAAATGAATTAAATAAGGAGTTTTAACAATATTAAAAGACTATGGAAAAATATTTATAATGCATTTATTAAGAATAACTTATAAAAAGAGCAAAACAAATTTAATTAATTCAGTGGTAGTTAAGAATTTAATCAGTTTCAGTTGAAAATTCATTAAAAAAGATACAATGACAGTTATAGATGCTGTAAATAAAGTTTAGAGAGAGTTACAGAGGGAGCTGAAGAATTAATAACATATCTTTAAGTTAATATTAAGTTTCTATTAGAAGATAGCTAAGTGAAGTTATCCCTGTAATGCAAAGAATGACATGATACATCTGACAAACCTTGGTTTTAATTATCTAATAGCCAGAATGCCATAAATAATTAGGGATCCCATGGAATCTAGTTAACTACACAGGGATAAATCAGTGCAGACAAAATCACAGAACTGAATATGACCAAGTCCCTTGGGTGGGCAAAGCATGCAGTGGGACACCCATGAATCCTTAATTTCAAGCAATATAGGTATCACAATTCATGTAGTTTTAAAATAAATTTATTTCTTAATAATAATAAAAAGTGAAGCTATCCTACAAATTTACATGGCCTTCCATATAGAAATTGTACTTGACTACAGAAAAAAACTTTGAACCAGTATTCTATGCATTTCTGGAAGAATATCTATCTATCTCCCATAATAAGATTTTTGCTAAAAGTTAACCAGACGTAATGAACCCATAAAACTTTATTCTTTAATCCATTAAAGCCTTTACTTATATTAAAAAATTATCAACACTGGGCTGGCACATAACTAAAAAAAAAAAAAGACATTAAACGATAAAGATATTTTATAAACTTGAATAAAGTTTATTTAATAAAAGATTTAATTGATAACGGTAAATTTGTCACAATAATATTAATAATATTAACTTTTAAGATCATTTAAATCTGACAATTCCCATTATTAGATTACAATTATAAAGTATTGATTATTGGAAATTTTTATATGCCAAGTATATTCATAAAAATAATATCATACTATTTAATTTGTTTTAAGAGAAAATTATTTTATTAATTATTAGTTTAAATTTTTTTAAACTTTCAATTCATATGAAAACATTTAATGAATATAATTTTATAAAGAATCGTTCTAAAAGAAGTATATCATTTCATTCAAATTTTGAATAAGAGAAAAGATTTAAAAAATTAAAATGGGAATAATTAAAAACCGTGTGACAATTAATTGATTTTGCTTTACAAAATAAGAATTATTTAATTAATCTAAAATATATTGATTATTAGGGTCAATATTTAAATATAGCAATAAAATTTTCTGTAAATTATTAAGTATATATTGTATTTAATTATGTTTTTGTTTAAATTTGAAGAATGTTATTTATTATTAATTTATTGAACTGGCTAATATATCTTAATGTCTACATTTTAATGTTTTACCCAAGCTAATTCAGTTATATATTTTCACATAAAACAGAATTAAATAGACAAAGAACCTGGTAGTATGATGTCTTTTTTGATTAGTCAAAGAGTGATGGATATTGTTCTGCATCTATTTAATGGATATTATCTATAATTTCATTTGATATCATGATGACCTTATAATATTGTGTGAATAATAATGCCATAAATATATACTGAAAAACTAGTCCATAGTAGAGAAATGTAAATATTTGCCATTTCCATAATAACTCGGGAACTAAGAATTTCAGATTAATGATTATCTATATATCAAAATACAAAGCTTAATCACTTAAATTATTAATTAATCTTACAAATTTAGGATGCAATGCTATTTTAATATATATTATTTTGAAATACTTGATTATAAATGTGTTTAATTTAGTTTTTCCACTTCATAGCATTTCTTCTGTATGTCATGTCCTTATTTCATCCATTCACTTCATATATGGTCTTTTTCTAAATTTTTTACAGCATTTTAAGATTCAGTTTAAGATTTCAACTGTCTTTCTATTATTTATTACTGTTTTTTCTAATAATATATCTAATCCAGCTTCATTCCAATTTCTTAACTCTTTTAATGGTGTATGCAATACCTGCTTGTTCTCTCATTTAAGCATTTTACTTTTGATCCCTTCTTGTTGTTCCCCACATACATTTCTCCATAGCTTGTTGAATGGTTTGAAATTTTTATACTGCTCTAATGTTAAGTATCTAAGTTCAAAACAATAAGTAATTAGTATTTAAAAAATCTATTAAAAGCCTTTCTTTTCAAGAACATAGATATACTTCCTTTTAATAGCAAGTGATTTTTCTTTATCCAAGTTTAGCTCTTTGATATTATTTCATCTGTTATAATAAACTTACCAAAATATTTGTAATGGCTAGGCTAATACTTTTTAATTTAATATTATCAATCACTGGTTTCTTCTTTTGAAAAACACATCAAACATTACATCACTCTTTTTAGTATTTATTTTCATAACATTTCTTGAAGCTATGAAGAGTATTTGCAAAAATAATCACAGTATCTGCTAATTTATCTCTATATATTTTTATTCTTTTAGATTCAAAATACTTTTTGTAAAATTGCTGCAAAACGTTCTGAAGATATAAAATAAACTTATCATACATCATTATCAATGATAACATTTTAATATCACCATGTAATCTATTCACTGCTTTTGCATTTTGATAAATACTCTTCAGCATATTACAGTACCCTGGATCCATATCTTGAAGGTCCAAAACTTTAATCACAATAAAAATGCATATAAAATCAAATACTTTTTCACAATCTATAAATTCAAAAACTTAATATCAATTTCTATTCATTCATTCTTTCTTTCTATAATTTCTCACAGTATTGGGATGTGTTTCAAATTCTGCTTAATCTTTTGGTTGGTTAGAATTCAAAATTCATTATAGTCAAATTGTAATTATCTTGATAAAAGTTTATGTAAAACTGAAAGAAGACTATACTCAGATGTGATCCATTATGCTAAAGCTCTTTTAAAATTTTGCTTGTTTTTTGGGTTGTCAGATTCCAAAGTTTGTTATAACTAAGTTATAATTATCTTGATAAATATTTTATGAAAAACTGATAAAAGATTGATGTCTATAATTTCCAATATTTTTTTTTATCATATTCCTTATCTATTAGTATAGGAATATGATATATAATTTTGGCAACAATTTTTCTATTTTTTTCACTTGTTTCTTTTAATATATCAATAATAATTTCATCATTTCCTGAAGTTTTTCCTTTTTTCATAAATTTAATTGCATATCTCACTTCTTGATTCTAAATGCTCAACAATTAAGAAGCAGTTATTGATTACTTTGTTTTATATTAATCCTCTTTATAGTGCTAGTACTACCTTTTTTTTTAAATGCTGAAACCATTTTTCTTTGAATACTAAAATGTTGTTAAATATCAAAAATTAAAAACTGAATGAATTAATAAAAAGTGAATAAATAATACCAAATTCAAAACTGAAAATAAGCTTAAATTTAAAAGGTCATAATAACTAGTTTAACTGCCAAGGCAGACTTCTCAAATGCAAAAGAACACAAATATGTATTAAAATAATTTCCCATAATTCTCAATTACACTCCACTTATCTTTAAAATCAGAAGAATTCTTAAATAAGTTAATAGTTTCACTATAATAAATGTTCAATAATAGAAATTATTTTATTTTTCTCTTTATCCCATTCTTTTCAAAGAAGCCATAATCTTATGGCCTGTATTTCTTTATTAGATATAATGTAGAATTAGTTTATTTTATTTCAGATTTTTAAAAGAAATTATATATAGGTCAAAGTAATATAAACTCAAATAAAAAGAAAAAGTTCTTAAAAGTAAAGTATCTCTACAAAAGAGCTATAAACCATCCTGAACATAAGTCTATCTTCTTTGATCACCAAAATGAAATGGCTCGTATGTTTGAGTCTATAGCTGCCAACATCACATGCATCAAGTGAAACACTCCATACAGAAAATTAAAGATGTGTGACATATAGCCAACAACCTTAATGCCATGAGTAGGAAAAAATCTTGCTCCCCCCTTTTGAAGAAATGGACAATATAATTTGCATTTATTTAAATAAATTTACTGCATATATATATATATATATGTGTGTGTGTGTGGGTGTGTGTATCCAATCATGCAAATATGAATGCTATGAATATGAGGACAAACATAGCTTTTGAAAGGGTTAAGGCTGAGTAAATATGCACTCAATAATAGCTTCTTTTAGAATAGTGCTTAAATGCAGATATTTATAAAAGTAGAAAAAAAAAATCTTAGTTCTGGGTTATAAATCCGTGAAAGAAATACAGTCCATAAGAGTATGTAAGCATGATATAGGTGTCTTCTTTGAAAAAAATTGAAGAATCTCTATTACTGAAAATTTATTATAATGGAAGTTATTAACTTATTTAAGTTTTTTTGAAATTAAATAAAATTGAAATGTAATTTAGAACTATTAAAAATTATTTCAGTTTATATTTATGCTGTGTTTGGGTTCTTTGTATTTGAAAAGTCTATCTTCATAGTGAAACCAGTAATTGTGAAATTTCAATTTTAAATTTTGGCTATTGGTTTAAAATGCTTATATTTTTTAAACTTTTATTCATTTCCTTAGCTATCCTTGCCAATTCACAATATAAGGATAGCTTACAATCCTGCCTAGACTAGCCTTTATTTATCCACAACAGCAAATCAAACCATTTAAAACATAAACTAGATAACAGATAGTTGATATACACTATCAATTGTTTTATAATGCAATATATATATATATATATATATATATATATATATATATATATATTGTAATCTAGTGTTATTGACACTTGGTTTACTTGGCATTAGTTCTGCAGGAAAACAATGCTATTCTTTAAAGAAATAAAAAAGATAAAATAACAATAGTAATAATTGATTAATAAAGTATGCTATTCACTCACTTTGGCATGTTTTGGGTGAATAACTAATAGATTTAATAACTCAATGTCATTTTAAAAAGAGAACATGAATAATTTAATTGAGATATTAATAATTAGAGCAAATTAATATGGTATAAAAGCTAAACAGTAATTGATTTTGGATGGGTAGAGGGGAGAGTGGATGAGTGTCTTATCATAAAGCACAATAACTTCTGGTAATTTCTTTTTGTAAAAAAAAAAATAAATAAAAAAAAAAAAATAAATGTTTAAAGAATTATACATCACTTATTGTTAATTTAATGTATTTATTATTTTTTTTATATTGTCAAATTACTTTGTAATCCAGGTAAATAATACTAAAACTATATGATTGTAATAAGTTTTTCCTTTCTTTTGTTTATGTTATAATCAAATGATTATTTTTCTGGAAGAGGTCGCTAAAGTAAAATAAAATAAAAAATATAGTCTGCTTTTAGTTTTCAAGGAAGGAACAGTGCTGAAATTTGGTAACTCAATTTTTTCATTTTATTTTGCAGAAATAAATGTAATCAAAGTAAAATTTTAATAATATAATGTGTGGCTAAAATTTTTTGATAAGATATCCTGATTTCTTTGCCATCTA
This sequence comes from Epiperipatus broadwayi, assembly GCA_028023455.1. NCBI lineage: Eukaryota > Metazoa > Onychophora > Udeonychophora > Euonychophora > Peripatidae > Epiperipatus > Epiperipatus broadwayi. The sequence goes on from JAQFVV010006410.1 coordinate 616,848, forward strand.
CCTATTTAAAGACCTTTTATACTTAAAAATTTATTGTCTCACGCTAAAGTTAAAAATGACAGAATTAACTAAGGGAATCACGAAAAGTGTTATTATGTCTAAATTAAGGAAGATAAATGATTTTCAAGAAAAGATTAATTATTTATTAACTTTATGTCATTTATTGATATTTTCTTGGTATAGAAAGAAAAAAAAAATAATTGAAAGAAATATTTTGAAACCAAGGAAAATCAACTAGAAACATTTTCGCGCTCTTTCTCAATATTGTCTGCCTTTACAAGTAATGTAGTTACATACGTTAAAATATGTTTTATTCACCAAGAATTGTCTGGAAATAATAATAATGATAAATAAGATTAAATTATGCACCTGTATATTTAAAAAACAAAAATATATAAAAAAAATATAAACTTTCTCAGAGTAAATATAGGAAAAGTTATATAGGGGCATTCTTACGGAGAAGTTACCGTTAAAAAAATTTATAATTCCTAAAGTATGAACAAAACCAAATATCTTAGTGACTTAATGATAAAAATAAATGATATATTATATTACACATCAGTTGGAATTATTAAAACTTCATGTACAAGTAAATTGACTGCAGTTATTATCATAATAATCTCTCGGAAAATTGCGCATTTTCGTCCATAAGTAAGCTAGCTAATAAGTATACGTATTGTCAATAAAAAAAAATATTGTGTATGTTATCGTCTATAGTCAAATATTCGTCTATGTTAGAAGTCTATTTTTTTTCTTGGATCCCAAAATTGTAGTAGTTTAATTCAAGTAAGAATTAATCTTCAATTCTGCTATATGTTTCTTTACCTAATTTATTAAACGCACAAAATAAGAGAAAACTTTTATTTAATGGAAATAATACCATGCGTTTATTGTTTTTAAACTTGCTTCGTGAAATACGACTGGATAAAGCTCTTCACCTGGACCAATTGCTCAACAGAAAACATTTTCTAATGAGAGAGTATGCACTTGTTAATTAATGATTGTTTAAAACTAAGCTATAAATGATATGTATTTTTTTTTATATCACATAGATTAAAGTCTGTATGGTCAAGTGATATTTAATAGCCTTGTAATAACAAAGGTATGTTTTAATATAATTATTATAGGTTAAGTTGATATTTAACACGAAAAAAAAAAATCTATAAAATATGTTTTAATTATTACATACAATTGTAGGTAGAAATTTTGTATGTTAGATACGTAAAAGAAAAATATTTAGATATTTAAGGGGTGAAATAAATATTGAAAATTATCAGAAGTAACTAAAAAAAAAAAAATGCTATAACAAAATATTTCTTGTTAAAGTTTTGAAACGAATTTATACTGTATTAATTGAGGAATTTATTCCTAATTATTCTTAAATAACACATCCACTTTATGTAGTTTAAGATAGTATGCTACCAACTATTTTGAATGTTCCTTTATTAAAAATTAAAATTATTATACTTTTATTCTATGATGTCCATTGATTTCAGATGTTGATCAAAGTATACACGGTAACATAAGTTTATTATAATCAGTGTATTTACTTATCCTGCCCAGATATAGCATTGGTATATGCTTAATATTCGCATAGGTAATAATTATAATGTATTTATTTTGTGGGATGAAAAATGATCTCCCCAAAAGCTTTGTTTTCCATGAGAGGAAGATTTTAAATATAATGTTCGGGTATGTTTATAACCTAAGTGATCGATTCTCATAGATAGGACGATCAAGAATTTATCTAGCATTTAGTATGCTTCATTCGTTTAAATCCCAGGAGAGGATTGTATTTGGTGTGTGTTCGTTGTATGCCCAAGTAAGAGGCAAGAAACCACCAAAATATTTTAATGTAGTAGATTACTTTACAAACCTTCGTGGTTATTCCATATTCCTCATGTGAAAATAAAGATAGCTCCACCATGGAAGGTACTGATTATTGTGCTTAATTTTGAAAGTTCGGGCAAGATAAAGGTTATATTGGAGGTGTTAGTTCCTCAAGATCCTCTTTAGTATAAATAGTGCGTTAGTAACTAGGATCAATATCTGTATTGTGCTGCTAAATATTGCTAGTATTTGACAAGTAAATCAATGGAGAAAGTAATTAAAATTGCGTAGTTTTAAAATGCTTATTTACTGAAGGAATATTCAAATGCAATATTTAATTCTGGTTAGTAATTAAATAATACTCATATTTCAAAAGTATACGTATGAATAAAATTTGTATCATAACTTAAGTTAGCATTAAGTTAAATGTAAGATGGTAAGTGTAACTTCTGATAACTGGCCTATAATTAGAATAGGGTATCCCATTAAAGACCATAGATAAAGTAAATGTATTAGAAATAAATTTAATATTTTGCGTATTGCATATGATGGGATTAATCATTTAAAAAAAAAAAAAAAAAAAGTTAGTCAATAATTTTGAATAAAAGCTTCTACAAGGTTACCAAAATTTAATAAACAATGTATTGGGAATGAAATGTACTTTTAGTTAATCAATCCATATGATTGCATACAGGAGAAGTAGTAACCTCTAGTCCATAACCAAAAGAGTATACAGATTAATGTCAGTTATATTTTATATTTTTGTATTACTATGGGATTATTGAATAAATGTTCATATATTTTTTTTTTGTGATAATAATAAATTATAGTCTTGTTAAAATTTGCTGTAGATTCATTTTTTTGTTTTTATATGCTAAATATAAGTGTTTGCACAATATTTGCAAAACCTTTTCTTGAGTCCGAAATCATTCCAAATTCTTAAAAACTTAATATACCAGATAAATAAAGTTAAGCAGATCGGAATATGTCATTATATTTTAGTTTAATGATAATTATTTATGGAGTTGAAAACTTAAGACTAAACATTCACCTTTGTGTAAAAAAAAAAAAAAAAAGAAAAAAATGAATTTATTCCCAAACCATTAACTTTGGTTGCACATTATTCCATTCCCATTTAGTTAAATTGTCTAAGTAATAAATCTTAGTTATATTATTGTGTTGTCATGGATGATGGAAGGACACAAAAAGCACCCTTGTCTTTTTATTATTCTGACTGAGATTCTAAAAAAAAAAAAAAAACTGTGTTATTCAAAATTATACGTCATTATTGAATAGAATTATCATCTCTTTAAATAATATAGCTGTGGATATGAGAGATGAAGACACATTGAATTTAAGTAAAATAAATGTTTCCTATAGCCGACCAGAATGCCAGTCATATGCGACAACACAATACTGCCGAGCATTTCCTTACATGAAACAAAGAACCCTGAGATTAATATTATTATAATTATTCTTTAAATTAATAAGTGATCAATTATTGTTGTTATTACAATCGTGGCATGGCTTAAGAGAATTGAATGTACAATTGTATTATATGAAAGGTATTTTAGATCATATTGGAAAATTAATGGATATGTTGTTTTATTTTGGTTGCCCTTAACAACAACCAGAAAAATTAATCCTGGGTGCAAACAAATGAAATTAGTGTCACAAGCACAAATAAACTAAACTAATAAAAATAAAGAGTTAGAAATAATATAAATTTCTAATATATAATAATTAAATAACTGGGTTAGAATATATATATATATATACACACACATGACAGAAGTTTGTTTTATTAAATCTTAAATTAAATAATGTCACAATGGGATACTTTATCTTTTTCAAAGTAAAGTAAAAAAGGCCATTTAATAAGATCTTTTATATATATATATACTAACAATAAGGTATTTGTCAATGTATTAGACTTCATGATTTATGACTTCAACTTAGTAGACATAGCAACAACCTAATGTTGTAACAGTCAAAACACGTGTATCTCGTTAACATAGTGCAGAATTCGACCACCACACAGAACAGCAGCACCATTGAGTAGCGAAGCCACCTGTGGTACCGAGTTCGAACATAGTTTATCGTTTCCACACTACAATCTACGAATAACGCCTCTGATGCGACATAAGTAAACACTTCTTTAGGCACGGTGGTCAGGGAGATGCACGAGATTCATGGTTTTGTTTCCGAGTTGGCCAACAATCAAACGAATATTAATTAACATATATAATCGAGGAAATATGTATAATGGGCATCGAATAAATGAAAACTTAACTACAGACGTACAGTTAAAATTATTTATTTACGTATTTAATAAAAAAAAACATTATTAATGTTATTAATCATATTTTATATTCAGAGTTTCAATAGCTAATTGGCAATTTTATTATATATAAAAATACATTTATTTATAAAGAACATTCATTTATATGGAGGCGTAACCTAGCTACCTAAGGTTCTCGAGTGAGTATTTCTAATGCGTACTGTAGGGGATTTATACTTTGCACTGCAAGAGTCATCTGTGGTGGCGGACATACATTTATTTAATAAAATTATTTATTTTACGACTAAGGGCGAACATTTATTTGAGAGTGGATGATGAAGATAATGCCGAGGCGGAGTGATATAGAGAATGATAAACTAAATAAAGGGACACGTGGTACGCTTTAGAAGGGCGATATAAAATGGCAGCACTGAAACTGCAATGCCGTGAATAAGTTTATAAGGGTTTCGGGTTGGTCTCTGCCTCGACCCGAAGAGGTAAGGTGTCACATGAGCATAACCAGGGACAAGCGGTCCGTGTCGCAATTTGCCAGCTGGCTGCGTGACGGTCGTCAAGCCCTACGGGAACATTATCATGTCCACTTGTGTAGGACGACTGGGTTTGATTCAACCCTATAGAATCCGGAGTATTCACGGCATGGAATGGGCCATCGTGGCTTCAAAACGTAACACATGTATAAGATCTAAAAGATTATGGTAATATTTAACTAGATTTCAAACTCGGCCTCCCATTATCAACGTTGACTGAAAGAAAATTGGTGACTCTCAAAGAAATGAAATTTCCATAATTATTCATTAAAACTTAATAATAAAAAAAAAAAATATCTAAAAGGGGACTTATTACAGCGAGTATGCCAGCCATTACGAAGTTGTAGACCTGCATTACAATAACTGATTACGTGAATGCGTGTCGATTTATGTGAAAGTTAAGTTATTTATAAAATCAAATATTAATGACAATTTGACACGCATTCACGGTTCGAGCAATTATAGATTTAGCTTTAAAACTAAGACAATCATGAGAAAGTAATATTTCAATAATCATTATAAATAAATGCAGATTTGAGAAACACACAATTAAGAAGGATAGATGGAGGTAAGCTAGATTATGCGAGAAATTTACAGATTACATTAATTCTCAAATTTTAGTTTATAAAATTACACTTTTAACATTTAGAAGTTAGACAAATAATAGGAGATGAGCTATATCTTATTATTACTAGAGTACTCTATAATTGGGAATATACACACAGGTACCTGTTTTATAAGAGGTTCTCTTCCATGAGTTTAATAGCAGATTGTTCGTGATTAGAAGTTTTCTTTCTTGTCTTTGGCATTTCATGATTTTAACAGCAGCGGCTTTCTTGTTTGTTTCAGGCAGCAGATCATTATGGTGTTCTTACGATGGGCAAGGTGAAGGTCGGCATACAGTGGGCCATCTCCCGATGGAGAATAATCTCGGTGCTTACTCGGTCATACCTTGCAGTATCAATTTACTTTAAGATATTTTTAGACTCTCCACTCGAGAGCAAAGCTAAAATTCAAGTGAAAGTCTCCAGCAAGTCTAAGATGGCCTCCTTTTTTTATCTTGATCTTTTAATTTTTCTGTTGAGATATTTTTAGGTTTTATTTATCTTGCCCTCAGGATAATCAATGCTTTTGCTGGTTTTAATTAGAAAGAAATCTGCTGTGCTATTGTTTGTTTGTTTTTTTTTTTTTTTTTACATTCGTTAATTACATTCTTTTGGAATTTTTCTATAATTAATTTATTATCTATCACTGACCGATGCTTTTAAATTTTCAAAGACAAAAGGGAATAAAATTATTTTAACTTTAATTAATTATTGCATCAGATTTTGTTAGAATTATTATTTAACGAAATTTAAACTAAGCAATAAATACGAACTTTATAAATTCAAAATAAATGATTAATATTACACAAGATTTATTTAGCTAAAGAAATCTAAATTATATTACTTTATCCGTATTTATTGCCTTTAATTTGAGATCGAAATGTGTGCGTGTTTATGTTGAATTCTACACATATTTGTACATTTTTAATATTGTTACACACACAACCCATGTCAAAAGTTTAAATTTGGGCAGGATAGACCGGTCAGTGAGAGATGACAGAAAAAGGTGAAACTTAAGATTCGAATACGAATTTTACTGTTTCAATGTCAAGTCAATACCTAGGAAATGAGAATAGATTTTATTACATAATTTTAATTTTAGCTATAACCATTTAGTACACACAACAATAGACAACTACAGCAGTGAAAGAGGAAATGGAAAAAGCTTGTATATTAAGCAGCAGAAACTAAGCACAGTATAAAAGCAAACCCAGTTCAATTCCATCATCTTTTGTTATTTATTGAAGGATAAGTTAACCACATGCAACAATATCTCAAGATTGAATCTTAGAATGCAAGAAAAGATGGACAATTTGTTTGAAAATTCCATATCAGTTGTACAATTTTCACATCACAAAAAGTTGAAAGAAATTGTAATCAACTTTTGAAATAAGGAAAGTTGATAATTTCTAGAAGTTTAATGAAAGAATTGAACTAATTTTGAATTGACAATTAAAGATAAAAGACTGCACTATTGTTTGAACAAGGAGAAAAGGAAAGAGTTCATCACCAGCTTATATAGATAAATGATGAAGTAAAAAAATTTCTTTTATATAAATCGCTAAATGCCAGATAACACATGGAAGAAAATTAAATCTATTATAAAGTACTAAGCAATATATTCTGGTTAAATAAAACCACCATATAACCTGAATGCTATTCTCCCAACCATAGAAGCATAAGGATTTAATTCACACTTTTATAAAATGCCTAAAGAAACATCAAACATCTCATATGAAATGTCTGAATGGATCCAGGAGGAAAGCAGCTACAGAAAGTGGAAACAACATCATTCCAAGTGCCTTGCTGAGGCATTCAAACAATTGAGAAAGAATTTACTGGAGTATTATGAAAAGAAGGGTTATAGACTGTATCCATGAGAGACATTATCACAAGACTCACAGACTTTAATCTGGATGGTAGAAGTAAATTTGATTTATTAAGTGTTAGATTTTTTTATATATGTTTTTAAAATTCTATTTTCATTTCATTTCTACACTTAGAAATTTCAATGTGCCATATGCTTAAAAGCACCCTAGTGCAGGAAGAAAATTTTATTAATTTAAATATTTTTTATGTAAATAAAGTTTAGGTCAGTTCCCTTCATAAGGACTTGATATTTGGGTCACCACCACATAATATGGAATAAGGTAAGAATTTTGATACTACTCCATATTAATTACATGCATGATTACAGGGCAGAATTCATGTTGTTTGTTTATTTTAACTAACAGTTGTTATATTTATTTTATTCTGTATATATGTACTAATCTTCCTGTGTCGATGTTCTTTTCTGTCAACAATACGAACCATACTTAGGCAGGGGGTCCCAAAGAAGATGGAGCATCAATCATTGGAATTTGACAATGGGGCTATTACTTATATACATTCGTGTAATATTGTAAATTAGTTAGTCAGCTCCATGTTTGATGTAATCATGATTTTTTTTTATTAATTTAATTTGCTTTGTAAATAGTGGGTGCTGAGTTGTGTATCTCTACCATGATATGGGGAAATAATGGATACTTATAATTGTTGATATGGTAAAAATGCCTACTGACACATACAATTGCATCTTTTATTATGTTAAAAAAGTTTTAAATTTTGTTCGTTATTAATAAAAGTTGTTAATTTGATTTAAAATTTAACTGGTCTATAGTTTATCAGAATCATTCATACACCCATTCATCAATTTATTTGACTATATATATATGCGCACACACACATCTTTTCCATATATACACTGGGTCTCTTTTAGTGCAGATTTTTTAAATGCGATTTTGAAGTTATGTGGTTCATGTTTCTTCTTAATATATTTTTATGCAGTTTTCTTTTATGCGATAAAGAAGTTCATATTTCACTTAAAATTGAGATTTCCCCATTTTATATACAAGCATTAAATTTTACATACTTTACATGCCTGTTGACAAAAGGTTTGGCAATAAATTTAGATACCATAAAGTCATAGAAGATTTAGAAAAAGATATTGAAACAGAAGTGGAACTTGTTCATTTCACAGCAAAAATGATTTGAGAAAGTCTTCAATTTTCTAATCAATTGGAAAATCATTTTAATTGTTAATGACATGAATTATGAACTAAATTCTAATGAGAGCTAAATAGTTGTACGTCTGTGTATGCTTATATTTTTTTTATACACATATATACATGGAGAAAGTTTTAGACAGAAAAAAGTTACAAGTAAAAATATTTAACTTTTAATTTCTACTAAAAAAGAATGTATCTTTAAAAGTTTTTAAATATTTTTATTTCTAACTTTATTGTCTAAACGTTTATTCATGAATATATCTGTATAAAAGAAAATTTAACCGTTAGTCATTATTATTATTAACACACTCATAGTCTCAAATAGCTAGACATAGCAGTCTGGATATTGTGAGCTTCATAAACAATTAGTAAAATCATTGTCTCAAAGTTTAATTGCCAATTACATTGTCAACAGAAAACCATTAACACAGCATGAGACTGAAGTTGGTGATAATTGTATTTCCTTTTGTGATGAATATGATGTCTTACTAGTTCACAAATGAACTGCATAATGGAAAATAAATTACACATAAAAACATATTGGTTTGAATAAAATTAAATAGTTAGTAAAAAAAAAAGTTTGTCTTGTATCAATTTTTTTCAAATATTTGAAATTTTTTATTAATCATAGTTTATTTCCTTATTTTTGTTTTATGTGAATTTTAAAGTAATTTTATCTTGTTGCTTTGGTTTTATGCACTTTTTGAAAATTACGGAACATATCCCACATTTTTCAAGGTAAATTTTTGTGCAATGTTTTTAATGCAGGTTTTTGTGGAGCCTATCTACCACATAGAAAGTAACCCAGGTGTATAATGATATGGAATAGGGTTGGATGCATCCTAAGTCAATGGGAACCTGTATAGAGATATGATAGTTGCTATGCAAAGTAAATTCACCCCTGAAGAGAGCCAAAGGCAACATTCTCTCTGAGTTTGAAATACTGAAGCATAATGGAATCCTAAAGAGGGGTGAAGTATGGCTGAACTATCCTAAATTGTATCTGAATATAATGTGTAAACTTAGAGTTAGCCCATTGGAGGTAGATATGATCATTGGTTAGGTACTTCATCACATCATTCATAGCATCCTACCCAAAGATCCTAGGTCCAACCATAGTGATATGTGACCCTCCTCTTTTGGGGGACCATTACAATAAATATATTTTTGTATCATTAATAATATTCTTTATTTTTTCTTACATTGGCACGTCTTACTTGAAAATTTACTTTGTGAATTTCAGATTTTTCTGTTACTGCTTCGAGCAGTTCTTTCTAGAATATTAGTTATTTTCTTATTGATCTCACTTAAATTTGAACTACTTTCAAAGTCTATCAATATTTTAAATCATTAGCAAGTACTAATCTAAAGTGAGTAGAGAGTTTCTGAAGGAATAAATACCAATTGTCTATATTGTGTTTTTTTTTAAAGAATTTTCACATCTCTAATTTTGCATTAACACAAATCTTACATCTCACTAATGAATCTAATAAGAATATTACAATTTTGAAAGACATATTTTGTGTTAGTCAAAATATAATCTAATTCAATTGTATTTTCATTTGCATACTTCCATGGCCATTTCTGTTTAGGATTTTTCTTAAAGAAATAATTTATAATTTATAAATTTTTGTTTTTTGCAAATATCACAAGTCCTCTCATTTCTTTCATCATAACTAAATTTACACATACTATTTTTATCTTTAAAATTCCCCAATTATAACATTAAAGTTTCACATGACAATGTATATCTATATGAAAATCATTTGTTTCATCATTACAATGAAAACTTGTTTGGGGTTTAACCTGAATTATTTGCATTTGATACATTGTATTAAGAAGAATATCTAGTCTTGTCACCCTGTCTATCAAACTATCAAATATTGTTTTTTCTCTTTTTATTTATAGTTTGTTTAATCATTAATTTTTGGTAGAATTATTCATTTTGATAAAGTCATGCAAATGATTTCTTTAAGCAAACAATAAAAAAAAACCTTTAGGTCTAAAAACAAGAAAAAAAAACATGAACTTAAATATTTTAAATGAATTTTTACAATGAATAAATTTTCTTTGTGATAATAGCAAATCAAACAACTTAATGAATGAATCCAATATTTTTTACATTATGGAAAAAGATTGTTGAGAATAATTAATTATTTATTGGTTAATTAATAACTTGGTGAAAAAATGTCAGTTTAATTAATCAAGTATATTGTTCTCTTAATCTAATTTTAAAGTTCAACTTATAAAACTCAATAATGGATGAATCTACTATTGAGAGTAAGCTGTAGACAAGTTCAGAACATACATATTCTTTGAAATCTGTTATAAGAAAATATTAAACGAGCATTAAAGAAAGACCTACTAAAGTAAACATAAATATTGTTGGAGAAATTATTTTAATTTATCTAATTTCACTCATCAAGAAAAAAAATTGTTTTTTAAAAAATCTGTTTAAACTGATGACATTTGATAGAGCCAGAAAGCAAAACAAAAAACAAGAGAGAGAAGCTGCTGACCTGACAAACCCAATAAAAAACAAATATATTCATTTTTTGCTTGGAGGACAATTATGCGTTAACTATTTTCTCAGAGAAAATCCACACATGGTAAAAAATTATTTAAAATGTTCATGTATATATTTTTTAAAAAATATTTTTAAATCTAACATATTTTTTTTGTAATTTATTATTTTTAAAAAAGCATTTGCACGAGTTTATTAAAATGCACTGCCAGTTTGCTAGAATCTCGTCCTCAGGGTGGCCTTTGAGCGTTCCATCATCAGATTTTCAATTGGATGGACGGTTGAAAAGTTGGAGTGTGGAGTGGATTGAAGCCTGTCCATTAAAGTATGAAGATTGGCTATCTTAATATATAACTGAGCACTTATTGCATATATGTGTAGAGATGATAATCTGAACCAACTGATGATTGCTGGTTTAGCATGAAATACATATATTGGTGATTATTTATCTTTTCGACATATATATATATGTTCAAGTGTATTAATGATTTGAGATAGAGTGGTGAATCGTGCAAAAGTCTGTGCTCATATACCCAATATATTATGTATACTTAAATAAATTTTAAACTCAGACTTTCACACAACCCTCAACTTTCCATGCCATCTCATATTGCTGACCCACATGATCATACACATGTTGAAAAGATAAATAATTACCAATATAAGCATTTCATGCTAAACCAGCAATCATCAGTTGGTCCAGATTACTATCTACACACACATATATATACAATCAGTGCTCATCTTTAGTAACATGGACCAACTAATGATTGCTTGTTTAACAGGAAATACATATATTGGTGATTATTTATCTTTTCAACATGTGTATGATCAGGTGGGTCAGCAATATGAGATGGCATGGAGAATTGAGAGTTATGTGAAAGTTTGAGTTCGAATCCCTTATATTACATTATATATGTGCAGGTATGTGTAAGCCTGTACAGTGTATTAATTTAAATACATTTTGTGATTTAAAAAATCATATATTTATTTAACTATTTCTGGTATAAACAAAAAGTAGAAGAATCATTTTGTAGCGACTGATGGTATATAAGATAGAGTGGCAAGATTAGTTATTTACTTTAGTGAAAAGTATTAAATGCGGATAATTCAGGTTTGTGTCACAGCAATTTTTCATTCTAAGAAATAAATAAAAGACTTTTATATAGATATGCTAACTATTTTTGTTCAGATTAAATATTTTAAAACTGTCATGGGACACTTGACTTGGAAAGTGATTCAAATATTTAAGTACTATAAATAAACTTAATTATGGTAGCAGACATGAGAGAGATGTCACATTTTGCGAAATTTGCAGTATAAGAAAAATTGTATTTTATACATTTTTCTTTGAGAAAAATGCTATATTAGCATCCAAATAAAGATTTAGCAAAATTAGTTTATATTTTGTTTAACTGAAAATATGCATTTCAAGCTTATAATATGTTTAAGAAGTTTCTGAATATAAAAAAAAAGTATTAAAACTTTTCACAAGGCAAGCCAAGATGATTAAAAGTAATCCGTTTTATTGAGAGCAATTCATAATATTTCTCTTGCATAGCATTTTGTTACAATAACAAATTCTTATAATTTCCATCAGCTTTAGTGATGGTGAATTTAATTAATTAATTATTGAATGAGATTAATATAAAAAGTTTTAATAAATATTTGAAACTTTTAAAATGATTTGTCTCAATCATGTGTATTAGATTAAAACATTTTCCAGCTTTACATAATAAACGCTCAGTTAAATACAGAATCTAACTATGAAAGTTAATTAGATATTTATGCCATTAAAGTTTATATATTTAGTAACGAATTAAGTTGAACATTCAACAATAGCAAGATATTTTTTACGCTACTTAATTTAAAAGAACAGATCAAATCTTAAGAATACTTTGAATTCACAGTCAGTTTCTGCATCAGCTTATTCTCTGCTTGTGATTTATTTTTGCACTAAATCCATAATCATATTATATAGGTACAAACTCACTCTCTGGATTTAGAAGAAAAAAGATAAAGTTGCTGGATTTAATTATTCAGGCTGACATCTTAGAAAATTTTAGAAATAGGATCAAAGGTATGCTTTCCATTTTTAAAATAAAATAATAGGATAATCCCTTTAGATAATCTTAGTGCAATAGTTGTTTTATCTTTTAGTTTGAAGATGGAAGTAATTTGATTTTAATTAAATAAATGTCTTTATAATCTTTTTTTAAATACAGAAATAAATAACAGAGCTTTTATTCTTATTTTACAATCTATTTCTAATAGTCATTATGATATATTGAAGCTATTACAAAGTATTTTGCAATTAAATCTGATTTTAAATTCTAATTATATGTCTTTAAAACAACAACCTCTATTTTTTATTTGTGCAATATATATATATTAAAATCAAATTATATAAAATTAATCATTGACTTCAGCAATAGACTAAATAGCACAGACGTTTTCGTATATTTAAATACTTAATCCAAAAAAAGATATTTCCTAATTATTTGCTTGCTTGATTCTGATACTTAATCATTTTTAGACTTTATTTTATTAAATTCTATAACTAGCCCTGTGTATAGTTTATCCGTTTCTTCTTTAGTAGTAATCAACACACACTCGCCAGATTTCGTCTTAAGTATGTGCAGGAGATATTCCTGCTTCAGTTTTTATATATGTATAAAGAAAATAGAAAAGTCTTATAATACAAAAGAAAAATGAAAAACAAATAAGTACTGGAAATAAAAATCAGTTATGAAACTGTTAACGGAGATATCAACTAGTTGAAAATTTTAATATCTTTAAAGAATCAAAAAAAAAAATTTAAATAAAGGTGAATCATAATGGAAATTGTTATGCTAAAAACAATTAAAAATCGTAAAGAAGATAAAAATGAAATAAAGGCACTACAAAAAAAAAAAAATCCTTATAAAAAATGAACCTCTAAAGGAAGGCAATTTTACCATAAAGTGAAAAATAATGACTATCTATCTTCACTATATGCAATGTTGAAAATCTCCAACATACACCGTTTAGATGAATCATTTTTATTATATAAATTACTTATGCTTTTTTTCTATAAGGCATATTTAAATTAGTATTTATAATTAAATATATTAACATATAGAACATTAATAATCCATCTAAAGACAGACAATTAAATTATATCCTCTAAACCATTAATAATTGGATTTTAATCTTTTTACTGAAACAAAATTAACAGAGAAAAATTCTGTTTTTCTGTGCGCTTATAACTAATTTGTTGAAAGCAAAGACTTTCTAATGCATATTAGTAATAACAATAATGAATATATTTAATAAGAAATGATTGTCTGCAACTGAGATAATAAACATTAACACTATTTTATTCTAAACAAATTTATACATATAATAATTTGAAAACGTACGCCCTCTATATAATAAAGTATTAATGAAATCTTTTATTTATAATCAGAGTACACTATAAGCAAGAAAGGCTTCTAGTTTTGTTTCAATAAAAATCCAATTACTGTGCAATTTAATTTAGCTAACTTTAAAAAGATTTTAAGTTCTATATGTAGATGGATATGTAAAACTGTCTTTAAATAGCCCATTTCAGGATAAAAGTTTCTAACAATCTTTCATAGAGGAATCATAAAAGAAAATATTGCTTACTTATCTTATTATTGCTTGCTATAGATTTGAATAGTTTTCTATCCTGGATGTACCCTCTAGATAATAAAAGTAAATACAGTACTCATTTATTAATAAATATTGAATGTTTAGTAAAATTGATATAGTCAACCATATGAAAGAAAAATATTATGCTTGTTTGGAGCCTATTAAAAAAAATTAAATTTTACATAATCTGGATTTGACACTACATTATGGATATGTTGGATGAATTACTTTGTCTTCACAATGAGAATCTTCATTCTATGTGAAAACACAAGTATATATAAAGTGAAAATTAAAAATTTGTTTTGCCTACCTTTTTTTTAACAGTGCTAGTTGGAATATTTGTTAAGGGCATTCATTTATTTCATGTAGCGAAAAAATATTAAGATGCAAAATCAAAGAACTTCTATTATTTTGTGATTGCCATAACTTAGATTCATTTTGGTTTAACTTTTGTGAATTTAGCACAATGATTGACTATCTATGAAACTGATCTATTTATTTATTGAATAACATGACAGATGAATTGCTTCAAGACTTCAATGTATTGCTAATTTTGGCCAATTAAATAATAAATAGTTTAGAAAGTGATATAACTATCTCAATTAAATTACTTTTATGTAGCTCTTTTATTTTGCCAAATTTATTGCATGAAAATGAAATTTGGACTTCTATCAACATAATATAAACCAAAAAAATGTTTCATTCAAAGTTGCTTCAAAAAAACTTGAAAGTACAATGGGAAAATCTTAAAACCAATTGGTATTCTTCAGTTTTCTGGATACAATAATATTGAATCTACTATTGCAAAAGCATTATTTTTTAACTTGCCAAGTAAAGTAGATTAATGATAACAGACAACCTAAAAATATAGTTCATAGTGAAGAGGGAATTCTTATACACAGTGCAATAGTATTAGTTTATTTTAGAAATATATGGCTGAAAATAGGATGCCATGGAAAGTTATAATTAAGCACTATAAACTTTGTGCTGCAAAAAAGTTAGGACTATATGAGAAGCAGTATGTAAAAAATATGGTTCACAGATTAGTCATTACATACTTCATTTTTAACTTTTTATTTTTTGTCTTTCTATATTTTTAATGGCTGCTTGTAGTGATGGTGATGACCTGGTAATATAGACATGGAAGCATAAAATCTAAAATTTATGTAATAAACATTTTTCTTTAAATTAAAATAATTTATTATTTTTAAATAATTTTATTCCTAATATACAACAAATTTGTTTAACAAACATATCAGGAATATTCTAATATTTAGTACATAGAGGCCATCTATAATTTGATTGCTGGATATGAATAATTCAGCCCTCTCTTGGTTTTTACTTATAAAATTTTAACATGAGTGACCACTTTTTTTAACTAGATGTACATGACATATTTTTCATCTACAATCATTATAAAAGATTATTTAACAGTTTATTATCAGTGAAAAAGATCAGTGCCCAAAAAGTGATAAAACTTTTGAAATTATCTTTACTTTGGTGATAGTCTTATTTTACATTCTTCATTAATTTTTTTTACTTCTCAGGGATTTTTCTTTCTACTTCAGCATTATTAATGGATGTCGTTTTTATAATTTTTATTACATTCACTTTTTATATAACCAGCCAATATTTTAACCAATTTATATTTAGATCAAATACTTTTTTGGTATCTTTGTACAAATGGTTAAGATAAAACATACTGTAATGGGATAAGGCTTGAATCAGATATCATTTATGATGCAGATAGATAATCTTGGTCCTTCATTGTCATTAAACCACTAAACATCACACAATCACCATTTCTTATACATGCTCATAACTATTATTTAAACAGGCAAAACTCTCCATACAGTAGTGCCACTCAGTGCAAGCCAGAGTAATCAATGGATGCCAGAAGGCTTGTGCATAAAATCCCTATCTAGTGCCTACTCATCCAATATCCCCAGATATCCAGAGATTCCAAGGCTCCTCACTGATGAAAGCCACAAGCTAGAAAACAGTATGGGTATATTGGATGAGTAGGCACTAGATAGGGATTTTATGCACAGCCTTCTGGCATCCATTAATTACTCTGGCTTGCACTGAGTGGCACTACTGTATGGAGAGGTTTGTTTGTTTTAATCCTTCATTGTCATTTAAATATTATGGCATAGCTTAAAAAAACATACCTAGATAGATATGCCATGAATCTATCCATTTACTCTAGCTTGTTTTGTTTTTGATAGATTAATACTCATAGCTTTTTAATTCACATGATTATTGCTTTTTAACATAATAAAGTTTGCAAAGATTTTATCTCTCTGCTTTTAATGGTTCACATATCATAATGTAAAGTTGGTTTATGTATCTATCTAATTATATAGCTATGTTTAATTATTTATTTGATTACATATTAGATTTATTATTTGAAAATCACTTTGCTTAAAATAAAAACATTTTTGGAGATAATTTATTTACTGTTGGATAAGTTTATTGGATAAGTTTTCTACAATATTTTGGTATTTATCTCACATAAATAATCAAAATGTTCATATAGTCTAAAAGAAATTTTTAAATTTATTATATATAAGGAGAGATACAATTATCTTATTCTTTAGCTGAGAGTGAAGATCAGTACACATTTCCAGATTCTTCTGTTCTCTGTATGTTTATCAAGATGCAACTGCCATTACATGATTTATAGTTAAGTTTCAAGCTAATCTTCATATTCTACAGACAATTAGAACTACTTATGTAGTTTCCAGTTAATCTATGCAGATTGCTTTGATATTGGTAGATTAAATAGTGTAGTATTTTAGCACATCTGATTATTTTGCTTTTTTATAACAATAATGTTTATGATATTTTATATCTATATATATATACACAAAGGAAACACATACCACAATATAAAATTGGATTATGTATTTGTCCAATACTATTATTTTGTTTATTTAATTATTTATTTGATTTATTATTTTCAAATCACCTTGCTGGTAGTAAAAACTTTGTTGGAAGTAATTTATTTATTGTTGTAAATTTAT
The DNA here is from genome assembly GCA_028023455.1 of Epiperipatus broadwayi. Lineage (NCBI taxonomy): Eukaryota > Metazoa > Onychophora > Udeonychophora > Euonychophora > Peripatidae > Epiperipatus > Epiperipatus broadwayi. The sequence goes on from JAQFVV010006410.1 coordinate 634,363, forward strand.
TGGGTGAGTTAACTATTGATATTTTCGTATTTATATCATATGAAAATCAGAATATTTGTCTATTCTATTTTTTTCAAGAAATTTTTAAAACATTTTATAATTGAGAGAGAATAGTGAACTTTTGTTATAATTTTAAAAAATGTCACAAAAATAGTAAAATAAAAGTTATTATTAGAATTTTTGATTAAAAAAAAAATTGACTATTGCCTTCTAGTAATAAAAAAAGCTATGTATATATTGGCATTAATATTCTGTAGATATATATAAAGAGCCAGAATGGATGAATATATCAAAATAAAAAAAGGAGAACGGAAAACCTGGAATAATAACTATTTGGTTGGAAGAATAGATGAGTAAACAGATAGGAAATAGATAGAAAGTTAAAAACATAGATAAACAAATAGATAAACAGATAATAAAGATAAATAAATAAATAGATGGTAGAGATAAGTAGATCAGAAATGTAGATATATAGATATTTTGGTAGATAGATAGATAGGTGAGGGAATAGGCAGGTAAATAGACACCCATAAAGATGTAGATGGGGGGATTTATGTATGGAAGAATAGATAGGTAGATAAATAGGTAGATAGACAGCCAGATGATAATTTAGTAGGTAGATGAAGAGGGGAATGGAAGTATGGGTAGTTAGGTAGGTATGAAGATAGGACAATGTAGAGACAGTTAATGAGAAAATGAGTTGAAGAATGAATGGATAAATAGATACATAATAGATATACACATATTTAGATACAAAAATAGGTAAGTAGAAAGACAGACATATTTATATGAATAGATTTAATAAAAATAAGATAGTCATATAAATAGATAATGTATGAATGAATGGATGAATAGACATTTGGTTTTCTCCTTTAATCTTTTATTATATGCAGTAGTCAGAGTTAGTAATACTTAATTACTAGGTGACTGAGATACCTACAATTGAAACATTTTAATGTAATGTGAAATATAATAGATTTGAAGTACTAATAAAAATATAATGCAGAATTTCTATTTTTTAAAAAATATTCAAATAATTTTTTATTTGTATTTCAATTGTACAAAAACTGCCATAGATCATTTTTGTAACTTCCAGCTTTTTCATATCTTTTCTGAATAAAATCTTAGCAATAGTAGCAATAATCATGTTAATTTGTATTTTCAGGCTATTCATTAGTATGAAAAAAAAATTATGATACCATTATCATAACATGAATTAAAAAAATCCCTGAATATAATGTCTGATATTCTGCCTGTTCTGTCTGATACTGTAACAATGAAATATTAAAAAACTTATGTTTTTGTGAATGCCTAAATGAAAATCCCATCTAAAAATTTAGAAGACCAGTGTACAATCATAGCTCAGATTTTTTTAAGAGTCAATTTCTAATTTTCCTTCATGCATTTTTTATTAAAATATTTTTTTAGAACAGTGACTATACTGAAATAGGTAATTATCTAAGGTATATCATAACAAAAAACAAGATCATAAATATATAGCTATATATATATATATATATTTATTTAATAAATCTTATTGTTAACATCAATGTATGGGCTATTCACAATATCTCTCAAACAGGATATGCTTTATTTTTTTTTTGTTTTCTTTTAACTAAACATTAAGTTTGGATACTACATGTGAATCACAAGAAGCTTTATTTATTCTTTTCTCTGTGTTACTTTTGTTTAATAAAAGAAAGTAACTTAAGAAACAATCAAAGAAGGTATGTTTTCAAGTACAGGATTAATGCATCATTATGTCTACCCTACTAATTAATTGTATTAATGCATCTTTATCAAGAGACAAATGGAAGTTCTTAACTAACATGCAACAGTTTAAGTTTTATAATTAAAAAATATTGAATTGTTAAATTCCAAGACAATTATAATTAAATAATAAAATACATTTCCACTGCAATTTAATTTGCTAAATATATATATTACAAATACCATAACAAAAGAATATTGATAGATAAAATGATTCTTAGGGTCAAGAAGAAATTATCCACTTTGTGTTATTTTGTTTGAATTTGGATTATATCAAGAGGAAAAAACAATGTTGAAGTAATGTTGGTGTGAAAACTATAACACATTGGAAAATCACCTCACAACTTAGACAACTGAAGTAATGTGAAACATGTTTTGAATATATTGGTTGAAATATATACAATGTATATACACAAATCTACCATTGCAATAAATTTACTTATTTTTAATAAATCAACTACTAAAGTCTTAAAACAAAATTTAATATATGCATTTTAATTGTTTATTATCTTATGGTTAATTAACATTTGATCATCAAATAGTCATTCTTTTTGAGGTAATTGGCCAAGTGTCCAAATTGAGATACAAGATCCCAGGATCGTTTCTGGGGCTTGCAAATCTGACATTCGAACTTCTTATGAACTCCTAAGCAATAAAGCCGTATGCCGTTTTTGTTATATATTAATATAGAAACTCTTAGCTCGCATCTTGATTCCATCAGAATCAACACTCATCTAAAGTGCTCAGATAAGTCTTTTATAGTACTTGAACAAATTCTTGAATATATTTTTGCCTGGAAAAAAAATTAAATTTAATACAAGTTGGTACATTTAATTTATATTATCTATTTGTATAATAATAAACTTATACAATATATATATATATTACAAAACTACTCATTGTTCTGTTAGAATACACATACATTGAAAGCAAAAAAAAAAAGATTAAATGATTCACCTTACATATATTTTCACTTTTAAATTGTTAGATCAACTTGGAAACTGTCAGTGAATTAAACAATACCTATTTTCTGCTTTTCTATTCACAATAAATCAATGACCTTATTGCTATACTCATTTAAATTCAAGTCGCATTTTTATCTATGGAATAAATTTATCAAATATTTTGTGAGGATAAAGGTCATGTCAATTTTTTAAAAAAGGTTTTGTTTTAAAGTAAAACAAATACTCTGTATTTTTTTTTTTATTTAGTAAAATTTGTTGAGTAAAGTATTAAAAATAATAAATATAGTAAATTACATATGAATATTTACAACTATATGAAATGAAAAAAAAATCTAAAACAAAAAGATAAGTCATTATTACTTTACATTAAGAGAATAAATTTAGATGGATGGACATAATTTTACAATTTGCCGTGCACGATAACTTTTAGAAGTAAGTGATCTTTTACTTACATTATTACTAAAGCACAAATATTGGAAACAAGTGGAAAAGGATTTATTATAAATAAAAAATGCAAGTACAACATTGTAGAGATTGATGGTATATCAGACAGAATGATAAAATCAGTTATCAATTTAATAAAATATATCAAATATAGATAATTCAAATTGTGATTCAACAAGTTCTCTCTCTTTATGATAACAAAGTAATGGATTTTTAATTAAATGTAAAGAATATTTCTAATCAGATAAAAACTGTTTGGGGATTTTAATGCTAAAATTGGAAAATAATTGAAAAGTAATTTGAATATGAAAACAAAAATGAAAGAGGAAATAAACTAGTAAAATTAGTAGGAGGATAATTTGTAAAGTATAAATTTTTTTGAAAAAATGCAAAATGACAATTAATATGGAAGCAGCCAAATAAAGTTACTACAGAATTAGATTTCAAGACTGTATTGTACTTAATAGATTCAACACAGAAAATGATCATTAACTGGTGAAATTTAAGATATGTATTTTTTAAAAAACAAAACAAGAAACAGTATTAACAGTTGGTATTCCTATCCTTCAGAAATATTCCAATGAATTTAAGTTATAACTTGTAAGTCATTTTAAAATTTAACAAATCTTCATGATGGCTTAGACTTGAACAAAAAAATATACTGGATTAAGGCAACTAAACAAATATCCACTACAAATAGCAGCAATTCAATAAAATTTTAATTGAGACAAGACAATGCATAAAGAAAAAATGAAAATATTTTTAAATGATTCTTTTAGAATATTAAATTATGTTAAATTCTAAAAAATCATTCATTGCAAATTCCTAAAGAAAGCTATAAAAAACATAAAAGTCTCAAAATTGTAATACTACATCTTGATAGTGGAAACAAAATTATTTATACTATAAGAAGAGAATATGCCACTATTACTAAAATGAAGGAGTAAATAAGTGATTATTTTATCTAGTGCCATGTTTACAATTATATTATATTCAAATATCAGCCTTTCAAGCTAATTGAGCACGCACCTTTTGAGAGTGTTAAATAAATGAATACTTTCCTCTTCAATCCAAGATATAGTATTTATGCCTGCATAAATACTATATCTTGGATTGAAGAGGATGGTATTCATTTATTTAACACTCTCAAAAGGCGCGCATAAATACTATATCTTGGATTGAAGAGGAAAGTATTCATTTATTTAACACTCTCAAAAGGTGCATGCTCAATTAGCTTGAAAGGCTGATATTTGAATGTAATAAAATGAAGGAGGAAATTCTACAAAGAATTGTGTGGTAATATTTATTCCAAAAAAGCAAAGTAACTCATATATAAAATCCCATAATTCAATGCCAACTATTTTAGATGAAAAAGTGAGATATGAAATAAAATCATTGAATAACAGAAGTCTCCAAAAAGTGATGGAATTATTACTGGTATTTTTTTAAAAAAGTAAGCAGGATTGTGCTATAATACGTTTTGTAATTAGACATTGTCTGTGGGTGGTTAGTTCAGTGGACAGAAAAAATTAAGAAATATATTATATATATTGCAACCTTTCTATTTAATATATCATTGTATGGTTGTTGTTAATGGACAATTTTAATAAAAATTTTAAATTTTATATAATGATTAATAAAAACATGTTTTTTAATTTGTAGAGAAATTTAACTATATTGTTTGTTTAGTATTAAATTTGAGTTAATATTCTTTAGATAGATATAATCTATATAAGTTATAGTTTGTAATATAAATTGTTACTATTTATTTTAAAATGAAAAAGTAAATAGTAGTTAAAATCATGCAAAGTAGTTTGAATTAATAGTTATAATGATTAAAATTAATATTTTTCTAATTATTAATAATCAAATTGAAAACAACTTTTTATTTACTGTTTGAAAATCATTTAATTAATGATAAAATAAATGATAAGTGAGATGTGTGTTAATATATCTGTACACAAACATTCATTTAATAATAAATTAAATTTACTTCCTGATACAATATTTCATGTGTTGTTTAAATAATAAATGTTATTTTTTAATCATATAAATTTCATTAAAAATTTCTAAAATCAATAGTTAAAATAATAATATATATTATAAAATTTAAGTGTTAAAATTTAATTTTAAATAAAGGGTATATTATTATAGGTTAAATTTTACATTATTAAAATTAAGAAATACTGATTTAATAATACTAGTTTTATTTTATTTTTTTAAATTGCAGACAATAATTAATATTCATTTTTGCTAGATATTTGGAAATAATTAACCTATCAGGTATTGTGAAATTTTTCCTATAAATAAAAGATAAGCAGATGATAGAGGAAAATAAATCAAGAAAACATTCAAGGAAGAAATTGTATTTTCTTTTCTTAAAAATTTTCAGTATAAATTTATTAAAATATACTTTTTAGTAGTAAAAGTTAATAATAATAATTTATACAAAAACTTGGAATAGATTTTAAGAAGTTGTTAATTAATTTCAGCATCGAATAAGGAACAAACTATCCACATTGGTATTCTACATGGGGCTGACTACAAATCTATGATAATAATTGGGATTAAACTTCATTCAAGTACACAAAATGTGCTTAAACAAAGAAAAACTGCAGATTATTCAACCATTTTTTTTTTTACATAAAATGAAAGAGAGATATAAGGAATTTATTTCTTATTATTTTTTCATATTCTTAATGATAGAAAACATTTTCTACTAAATCTTATCTTTAGTAATGATAGAAATAATTGCTTACATTCATTAAGACTATTGACATTTAAAAATATGAATTTATTAATGACATTATTAAAATGATAATAGACTAAGAGAAGAAAGATATAATGCAGATTAATTCTTATTAAAAAGTTTACAATTACTAACTTTAATATCATCTAGGCATTAATAATTTACTAACATATTGAATATGAATTATTCAGAGAAGTAATCTTAAAGCTTTTAATTCTACAAGTATATATTTTTGAAATTTGAGGAAAGAAATGAAACTTTAAAAAAAAAGTTTTTTATTAAATGGTTAAATAATCTTATAGATATCATATATAAGGAAGGATAAATTTATGATACAAAAATTTATTATTGTTGTTAAATAATTTTTATTTGGATTTTACTTATATTTTCAAATGATGCTATTTATAATGGTGAAAAGTATGAAGGGGAGGAAAGGAATTTCTCATCTTTCAAGCAACAGTTGGTCATTATTTTGTCATAGTAACCATACTTTCATTGAAATGTTGTGTTATTTATTTATTTTTTTAGTTACTCTTATGATAGCCAGGCACAGCCACTTGATGGCATTGTTTTTATGAAAAAACAATCAAATGTAATGTTATTGGGCCAAAACTTTTATATTATTAATGAAACCAAACAAAAATAAAAAGAAATAATTTTTTTTTTTTTAATAAAATCTTGTTCTACTTTTTTTCCGTTTTTCAAAACAAAAAATAAAAACAATCACACCTTTTTTATTTGCAAGACTTTCATTTTTCTACTATATCTTCAAATTTTTTATGTTATTTTTTTAAAAAAAAAAACTTTTTAATTTTGAGTATTTGTATTAATTTTTTTTTTTTAATAAAATCTTGCTCTACTTTTTTTTTGGTTTTTCAAAACAAAATTTAAAAACAATCACACCTTTTTTTTCCAAATACTTTTTTTTTAAATGAAATCTTGTTCTCTTTATTCTTGTTTTTGTTTTTTGTTTATTCTTTTTCTAAACCAAAAATAACTTTTGTTGTCTTTTTATTTATTACTTTCTGGAAAACAAATCTTTTTTTAGCATAACAGATGGACTGCTATTTCTCTCATACACTCTTGAAAATGTGACTTTCCACATTATATCTGGGAAATCATGCTTGGTCCTACACTTTGCCAATGTTTTCACATTTCAAGTTATGTAGGGAAGGGTGATGATGGTGTGACAATTCTTAGTAATTTAGACTGTGTGATTTAAGTAGAAATTAAAATACTATGTATTCAACATTTAAAAAATTATGCCCATTTGAAATACAAACATCGTAGCATGATACGATAGCCAACTGTGAATTGTGCAAATTCACATAAAGTATTGCAAAGCTCAAAACAGGCCATAATATTACTGTGCAATGCCATAAAGTGGCTTAAAATAGCTAATCCAACAAAACTGTTTTGTTAGCTGTAAGTACGGTCATGTAAATGGCATTTTTATGTTTTTTACACCATCAAGCAGCCATGCCTGGCTATCAAAAGAGTACCATTTTTTATTTCAATGAATTGAAGAAAACTTTTTGTTTATATTATTTTAGTTATATTAACTGTAATATTAAGATAATATTAAGTAGTTAGAATTGTTTATTTAAGTTGTTATTTTTTAGATTTAAGTATTCTAGAATTTCTTGTAAAAAAAAATAAAACATTTTTTTTTCTTGATTGTAATTTTATAATGTGAACAAAATGATATTCACAAGAGAGTCATCAATGGTAATCATAATATTATGATTAAGATAATATATTATTTTTTAATAAGATATAAGATATTTGTATTTAATTTTTAAGTACTGAATCAGGTAAAAATAAATAAGTGTGATATTTATAATGTGTGAATTTATATGAAAGTATATGATAATATATCTATTATAATATTAATATGAGTGTATAAGTGTATGTATGACTGATCTCTTTATAAATTAAAGATAATTGATTTATTATATTTGATAAATTATATCATAAAACTATTTGTTTGTTTTTTAGTCTTCTTGGTATGTCAAAAATATTAGGATGTTAAGAATAAGTTTAGAGGTTATTAGAAAAATGATGAATAATATTTTATGTGATGTCAAGCATTTTATATGGATTGTCATATTTTAAATAGTGATATGGAAAAGTAGATTTATTGGAAATCCTGTAGTGTTGTGGATGTGTTGATTCAGGCTAAATAGGATACAGTATAGAGTAAGTCAAAATATTATATAATGAGTAGTGACATTTTCTAAAATCTGTATGAGCTTGAAATAATAGCCAAGATAAAAAAATTAAGGTAGACACAAGTTAATATGTGGCCTTAAGTTACATACAGTTCACAGTGTCATTTATTATAATTTTATAAGATATCCATACCACACTTGTTATCATAAAAATTGCATTGGTATAAACATTGTATAAGAGAATTGAAGATTTAAGTAATGATAATAGCTAAACTTTCAAATGAGGATATAAAGTAAATCAATTTATTGCAAGAATGATGAAACACACTACAAATAGGATGCTAAAAAATGTAAAAAGAAATATTTTATGAATGTTTTTATTGGAGATCAAAATACAGAATGAAAGTATGAAGTATAAGAAATATGATATTGAAAAAAAAATCCTGATAATTATCCTATCTTAATGAACATTTTAAATAATTAATACTTATTTTATAACAAAATCATAAAAATAGAAGGAGTAAAATAAGTTATAGAGTTATAATTAGATAATATTATATGAAGGATAATATATATATTTATGAAATATTTGTAATTTGATGTAAAATACAAATCACATATTTTTGTGGATATAATTTTAATACAAAAATATTAAGAAGTATAGAATATACTATATTCTGTTTGTAAATAATTTTAGAATAAAATATGAATTATTTTAGTTTATTATAATTACTTATTTAATATTAATTTATAAAGTTTTGTATAATATGTTAAATATTATTTATTGAATATAAGATGTGTAAATTATTTTAAATTTGGTATATTACTATAATGAATATTAATGTTTGGTTCTTAAATTAATAAAGTATTGAGAGTTTTTTTTCTTGTTCCCAAACCATTGTTCATCATCCTTGCCACACCTACATTGTAATAATTAAATATATTTAATAATTTTGGCACGTAATTTAAAATAAGATAATAAATAAGAAAAGAATATTATGATCATTCAAAACATTTGATGTTGTATCCAAAATATTAATTAATTTAAATCTTCTTTATCTCTCTAGATGATCATGATGAAGAGTGAATAATTAACATGCCATATAAAAATAAAATGATTGGATTATAATACATTGTGATAATAAATTATTTTAAATGAGGTTACGGTAATTAATAATGATAAGTGTTGGTTAATAATTTTAATTTAGCTTTAGACAATTTATAAGAAAATTGGTTAATTATTTTAAAAGTTAGGAATTGTATAGTATATTTTTTCTTAATTATTTTTAAATGTAGCTCGATGTAAGTAAAATCCCTCTCTACATTTGGTTAGTAAATTAATTTATTCATTTTAAGAAACAATAATTACCTGAAGTGTTGACTGAGTTAAGAGATGTTTATAAAGAAGTACTTTACAATCACTTTAATAAGCAGTTGAATATTATATTATAATTAAATTTACATAGAAAATTTCAATATTAAATATTTTTTACCAATTTTATTGCAAGTCATTGATATTTCATTGGCATAGTGTTTTATGATATTCCTACACCATTGAAGGTATGCTTTCAGTATATATTCAATGGTAAAAAGGGGGTACCTTAATGGTTGATTGGATAACAAATCTAATGATTATTGTTATTTTATTGTGAAGTAATTTATTAATATTGATATAATATATTAAACAAGAAATAAGTAAGATTTGTATTATTAGAATTTTATATAAAAGAAAGAAATCTGATTGGACTGAGCTAGAAATTTATTGTTTATATCTACCATACATAATAGTTGATGGGTTGATCATCCAGTTAAATTACAGTATATAGCATATTTTATTTATATACTAATTTTAATTTCAGCAAAGATTGAAATATATACTATGTATATATTGTAACCTTAAGTTTTGTCCTGTGAACTACATCTGCATATAATATGAATATTTTTTACATGGTATTTTTTTTTTCAATAAGTTAATTTTCATATTAAATGTGGTAAATAATTTAATAAGTTAGATTTAGCCATATAATTGTCATTATAGGCTATTTCTTTAAATATGTTTTAAAAAAGCTTAATTAATTTTTAAATCTCAGTTAAGCTAATACTGTAATTTATATGTGTTTTAAATTCATTGATTTAACATTTCTATTAGTTTATGGCTTAAACTTAGTTTAGATTACAATTACACACTATCTGTAGTTTTCTAAATAAATAAAGTAAGTAAATTGCATTAAAACAAACATTTTAAATAATTGAATAGCATTTTATAGTACAGATAAGGTAGTTACAATTTATTTAAACATTTCTAACTTCACATTTTCAATCGTACATGTGTGTGCATGTGCGTCTAAAAGTTGTTTGGACTGAAGTTAAAGTTTTAAAAAAATTGATTATAACTAAAATTCCTTGAGATCATGTTTTGTCATATAAATATAACATACTATGTATTGAAAACTTATTTGCTTACTTACTTATAATTAATCAATATTTAGCTGGCAAATAGACTTGTCAATTTATTTATTGTACTTTTAAAACAATGAATGGCTAAATAATTTTCTGCTTTGGAGCTCCTGAAATTAGACCAAGTCATCTCACTGCAATATCCTACAAGTATACACAATTCTGAAACATAAACAAATTGCCTTGGAAAAGGAAGGAAGTGTTAAGCTATAACAATAATTTTCTAACATTGGAGAAATTCACATATGTAGAAATTACACCATTATAAACTTTTTAACAACTTTGAATTTATTGTTTTGATCATATTTAAATTTTAAAGTAAACTTTTTATTGCTAAAATTCTTGAAAAACAAGAGTTATCTTCAAATTGATGAATCGTAAGTTATGTTTTGAATTTGCACTTAGTTATAAACTTCATCATGACATGCTGTTATATATTATATCATAGCAAAACTTGGTTCTTTATCATCCTTAATTTTTTTGATTATAATTCAAATTTGAACTGCTGCTGACTTTAGTAATGTTTATTTGTCAAGCTAAAATTTATAAATATAACAAGAATTTAACTATTTGATTGATTTAAAGAATGTCTACAAAAGCTAATAAAATGCCTTTAAACTTTGTTAATTATTGATGTTTGCAATATTTGCATTATTTTATAATAAGCTGTTTTAACAGTGATATGTTTTTATATCTAAAATAAGGATTAATGCATTTGTAGGAAGTGTATTTTATTTTGTAAAAATAATGTGAAAATGAATTATTTATTTCACATTTATTTATTCAAAATAAAATGTCTTTACTTAAATGCTTAATATTGTCATGGAATATTTTGTTTGCTATAATATAAATTGAATAATGTGCTCTCAATTTTATATTGCAATTGTATGATTTTATGTGTTGAAATATAAGATAAATAATGTGCTCTCAATATCATATTATTTCATATTATATTAATATTTTGTGTATTGCCTTGCATTATTTTTTTTTATGTAAAGAAAATGTGCTCTCAACTTGCTTTAATTTATATTAATGCTCTCAACTTTGCAATTCCAATTGGGAAGAATTATTTCTAAACTTCTTATTATGTTGTTGCTTTAATTTGTGTCTCAGATTTTCAAAGTGTTTCTCATCTAACTGTGATCTTAAAACTCTTAAGAATATTTTAAAATAATATATTCTAAAATTTTAATGAACTCACTCATTGTATGATCTAAAAAGTTCTAAAGTGAATTTAGAACACATGACAATGTTTTCTTTATGTTTACAATATTTTCACTAGAACTTTATTTATAATTTATATGTATTACAAATAAATAGTAGAGTTCTCAAAATACATTTGTATTATGATATTAAAAGATAATATAAATATTTTGTATAGGGTTGTTTAATGAATAATATGAGTGAATATATGTCTTTGGTTATGATGTATTTTTTTATAAATTATTTATTATTATTATTATTATTATTATTATTATTATTATTATTATTATTATTATTATTATTATTATTATTATTATTATTATTATTATTATTATTATTATTATTATTATTATTATTATTATTATTATTATTATTATTATTATTATTATTATTATTATTATTATTATTATTATTATTATTATTATTATTATTATTATTATTATTATTATTATTATTATTATTATTATTATTATTATTATTATTAATAATAATAATAATATCCATGTTTTATTAGTCTTTCACATTGTGTTTGTGATATTATTCTTATATAATAAATAGTGTGTTTATAACTATTTTCATATGTTACATGGAAGTATGCTTTTGAAGTACAGCAAGTTACGGATGACTTAAATATTGTATTAGGCAAATGTTTATGATGCTGGATTTTTATCATGTTTCTTTAGGTTAAATGAAACAATACTTTATGTTAATTTGCACTTATAAGTGTTGATGTTTTATTAATCCCATCATTTTTTTCAATCTTATTTACTGTTGTTTGGTGTAGATGTTGAAGACCTACGTGTTATGGCCTTTGTCCTCATTGCTTCTGCTCTTATCCAAGCAAGTCTAGGAATAAATGTGTTAATATTCATTGCTGGAATATTGCATGTGCAAAGACTTTGATAAAATATTATTTAAACCTTATTTGATAAAACATATTTTGATAAAACATACGTTTAAAACTTTAATAATTACTTTGCATAGGCATAGAAAAATTATACATCTTCCCAAATTTTATGTTGTTTTATTGTTAGCAACATAGTTTGTTTAACACACTATTGATAGTATTTTGTAAAAATAATGGATTCAGAATGATGGTCAGATATCTAAATAAAGAGGGAACTTTATTTATTCAGCAGTGATATATATTTTCTTTATCAAATCTAAGTGATTATTAAAATAAAATTGTAACTATTATTATTTTGTTATTAAATCATAAAATATTTATAATTATTTCTGATTGTTATATTTAATAGCATTAATAAAACTTTGTTTTATTCTCAATTTAAAATTTGTCTGACTATCATCATCTTCATTATGAAAAAATCTCAATCACACAAATATTATAACATCGTACATAAAAGTCACTTCATTAAAATTTATAATGTGTAGTATTGAAACTACTTTGGTATTGAAGATTATTTTAATTAAATTATTTTTTTATGTTGATTATAAGAATGCTTTTGTGATCCCTGGGTATGAATAAAATCTCTTTCTTACTCATTGTATCACTATTATTATCATATATTGTTATATAAGAATAATTTAAATAAAGTGTGTCATTATTTAATTATAACTGGATCTAGTAATTTATGTTTCTTGTTATAATAATTCAGAAGAGTATATAATATCTTACTGATTATTAATATATAATGATTGTATGATTTGAACCCAAGATATAAATTTTATTGTATTCATTATAGAATAATGTAATGATCACATTTAGTTTTAATAGTAGATTGTATGTAAGGTAATCTTCATGGCTATAGTATGGCCATCCATATTGGGCTCTCTCCTTCATTTGCTGAGATTGACCTGTATGGTTACAATATACATAGCATATTTTATTTATATACTAATTTTAATAAAATATATTTTAGATAGCAGATAATAAATAATTATGTAATTTTTAATATTTTCTCTATTATAGAATTGAAAACTTCCAGTGAGCTATATGTAAACTAACTGTTAGAAAACTTAAGTATAGAATGAGGCCAACTACACTTTAGCTTTGATTGTATATAAGCATGCCATTTACTGATGAGAGCATGACAAGACAACTATAAGATATTCTGAAGTTACTATATGTAATCAGAGGGAAAGGCTGAGCCTCATATTTAGCAACCTCTAAATATTAAATTAATCTTGTTATTAGATATAAATATAATTTTTGATAGCTTTAATATAGATGAAATTAATGTGGAAGTAGTGAAAACTCCCAGTATTTTATATGTAAATTAATTATCAGCAAACATAAGTATAGAATGAACCCACCTACATTTTATCTTTGAAATTATGTTAGGATGTATAAATCATGCTCTGTGTGTAAGTATATAAGTAAATAGTATGCTTATATATGATTAAAGCTAAAATGAGGATGGGCTCATTACACACTAACATTTGTTGACTATGAATTTACATATAATTTTCTGGAGTTTCAGTACTTCTGTAGTAACTTCATTTATATTTGGGCTATCAAAAAGTATATTTAAAAAATAAAAAAAAGTATAGCTTCACCATCTGTAAGAACAAGTTGGTTGACACAATGACCCAATCATATCATGTTTTGGTTATACAGCAATAAAAATATATTTTATGGTCAAAAGCAATTCTAAGAATATTGACTGAGTCAATGCTCTTGTGTTTTATTGAATGAATAATGTTTTTATATGTATATATTCTTTATATTTCATTAAGAAAATAAGATATTCAAACAATAATTGAAATATTCCATAAAATTTATATACATATTGTGTTTTCTATGAATATATATAATGACTCTTGACCTAAGATTATATATATATAAATATAGGGATTTGAACTCAGACTTTCAAGCACCCACCAACTATCCACACTATCTCATACAACTGATACACATGACCACACACATGTAGAAAAGATACATAATCACCAATATTATATTTCGTGCTAAACCAGTAATCATCAGTTGGTCCAAATTATCATCTCCCACACACCTATATAATCAGTGCTCAGTCTTTACATTAAGATAGCAAATCCTCACACTTTAATGGACAGGCATCAATTTACTCAAACCTCCAACTTTTCAGCCATCCATATCATTGAAAATCTGATGATGGAAAGCCCAAATCCCATGCTGATGCCAACATTATCACCGTGCTCATGTTGACTTGAAGTCACTCGGACCCTGTATATGACCGTATCCATTTAAATGCACATAGCAGAGGGATGGGCAGGATACAAGCTTGATATGTAAATATTTAAAAATCAGGTACTCTTCACAAACATGGAGCTTAATTGTAAATATAGGGATTTGAACTCAGACTTTCAAGCACCCACCAACTATCTACACTATCTCATACAACTGATACACATGGCCACACACATGTAAAAAAGGTACATAATCAACAATATATGTATTTCATGCTAAACCAGCAATCATCACTTGGTCCAGATTATCATCTCCCACACACATAAATAATCAGTGCTCAGTTTATATTAAGATAGCAAATCCACACACTTTAATGGACAGGCATCAATCTACTCAAACCTCCAATCTTCAGCCATCCATATCATTAAAAATCTGATGATGGAAAGCCCAAATCCCATGCTGATGCCAACATTATCAACATGCCCATGTTGATTTGAAGTCACTCTGACCCCTCATGTATAGAACTGTATCCATTTAAATGCATAAAAGAGGGATGGGCAGGATACAAGCTTGATATGTAAATATTTGAAAACCAGGCACTTTTCATAAACCTGGAGCTTAATTGTAAATATAGGGATTTGAACTCAGACTTTCAAGCACCCACCAACTATCCACACTAACCCATACAACTGATACACATGACCACACACATGTAGAAAAGATACATAATCACATAATCACGAATATACATATTTCATGCTAAACCATCAATCACCAGTGGTCCTATACATGAGGGGTCAGAGTGACTTCAAGTCAATATGGCATGGTGATAATGTTGGCATCAGCATGGGATTTGGGCTTTCCATCATCAGATTTTCAATGATATGGATGGCTGAAGAGTTGGAGGTTTGAGTAGATTGACACTTGTCCATTAAAGTATGAGGATTTGCTATCTTAATATAAACTGAGCACAGATTATATATATGTGTGGGAGATGATAATCTGGACCAACTGATGATTGCTGGTTTAGCATGAAATATGTATATTGGTGATTATGTATCTTTTCTACATGTGTGTGGTCATGTGAATCAGTTGTATGAGATAGTGTCGATAGTTGGTGGGTACTTTAAAGTTCAAATCCCTATAACAATTAAGCTCCAGATTTGTGAAGAGTGCCTGGTTTTCAAATATATATATATATATATGTCCACAGATGGCGTTCTACCAAAAACGCCAATCAAGCGTATGTTTTGTTTACATAAACACCAGATATACATATTTCATGCTAAACCATCAATCACCAGTGGTCCTATACATGAGGGGTCAAAGTGACTTCAAGTCAATATGGGCATGGTGATAATGTTGCAGCATCAGCATAGGATTTGGGCTTTCCATCATCAGATTTTCAATGATATGGATGGCTGAAGAGTTGGAGGTTTGAGTAGATTGACACTTGTCCATTAAAGTATGAGGATTTGCTATCTTAATATAAACTGAGCACCAGATTATATATGTGTGGGAGATGATAATCTGGACCAACTGATGATTGCTGGTTTAGCATGAAATATGTATATTGGTGATTATGTATCTTTTCTACATGTGTGTGGTCATGTGTATCAGTTGTATGAGATAGTGTCGATAGTTGGTGGGTACTTTAAAGTTCAAATCCCTATAACAATTAAGCTCCAGGTTTGTGAAGAGTGCCTGGTTTTGAAATATATATATATGTCCACAGATGGCGTTCTACCAAAAACGCCAATCAAGCGTATGTTTTGTTTACATAAACGTCAGAGTAGTTAGTATTCACTATCTCTAACTATAATTCCACTTTCAGATCATGATTTCAAGCTATTTGCTATCGTCAGTGAAAGACAGAAATAAAGAAACTAGATCTAAATACAAACTCTGAGCGTTTATGAAACAATTTCAATGATATAGATTGCAGAGGCTTCTACTATGTGGTGATGCTGAACTGAGATCAGACCCATATAGCTATCTGGTTTGCTATGCTGAGTTTGAAGACATTACGTGTCTAAAAAATTCACGCTTGCAAGCTGAATAGAAATTGTTTCATAAACGCTCAGAGTTTGTATTTAGATCTAGTTTCTTTATTCCTGTCTTTCACTGACGATAGCAAATAGCTTGAAATCATGATCTGAAAGTGGAATTATAGTTAGAGATAGTGAATACTAACTACTCTGACGTTTATGTAAACAAAACATACGCTTGATTGGCGTTTTTGGTAGAACGCCATCTGTGGACATAAATACAAGCGTTAGCAAGTTTTTTAACTTGCATTTTTGTTTATCATAAATGTACCTTTGAGGTCTTTCTTGCAATGATATAGATTGCAGAGGCTTCTACTATGTGGTGATGCTGAACTGAGATCAGACCCATATAGCTATCTGGTTTGCTATGCTGAGTTTGAAGACATTACGTCTCTAAAAAATTCACGCTTGCAAGCTGAATAGAAATTGTTTCATAAACGCTCAGAGTTTGTATTTAGATCTAGTTTCTTTATTCCTGTCTTTCACTGACGATAGCAAATAGCTTGAAATAATGATCTGAAAGTGGAATTATAGTTAGAGATAGTGAATACTAACTACTCTGACGTTTATGTAAACAAAACATACGCTTGATTGGCGTTTTTGGTAGAACGCCATCTGTGGACATAAATACAAGCGTTAGCAAGTTTTTTAACTTGCATTTTTGTTTATCATATATATATATAACCATTAGAAACAAGTCAACACTTAGACAATCCCAATATAGATAACAATCAAGAATTTCAAGCTGTTGTCAAGGCAATCTCTTTTTTTTTTAGCAATAGAAGTGCATAGACACTTCTGTTATATTGTGAATTGATGGTTGGTTTGTGGTGCATTGAGATTTTGAAGTGATCACAGTTTTAAGATATCCAAAATATGCTCTAAAGTGATTCATAAATATAAGCTTTAATCTTTTTAAACCAAGAAATCATGGACGATAACATACAGTTTATCCACTTTAGCTGATCACTCAGAATATTTAAATATCATTTCAGTCTGTTGAATATATAAAAAACAAATATGTTAAAAGTATCATTTGTTTAGCAATATTTAAAGTAGCTATGCAATTTTTGAATTTTTTACTATATTGAATTCTTTATAACTTGTATATCTCCTGCATTCATTGAAAAAGTATATCAACTAATTCAAAAATATTACAATTCTATTTGATACCATTTGGTTTTCTATCAAATATCTTTAAAATATATTAGCGTCAAATAACCTTAAAACAGGTTTGTCAAAATTGGTCTATCGTAATTGGATTGTTAATATATAATATTTTAAAATTTAAAACTACTTTGCATGAGTAAATTTAGTTCTCTAGACCAGTGGTCTTCAACCTTTTCACACCTGCGGACCGGTAAAAATAAGGATAAAGTTCCGCGGACCAGCAAAAATAAGGATAAGATTTCGCAGATCGGCAGAAGTCTATAGATAAATTTTCTTAAAGATACGCATAATTGTTATAACTGATCAAAACAACAATGTTAAATATATAAAATAAAGTTTTATATATATATGGAGTTTATACAATAAAAAACTTTTCTTTTAATTTTTTTAGAAAAGTAATAAAAAATTTAATTCTACCTCCCCCCCCCCCATAAACATCTGTGATAACTAAAAAACAAATTAATTTATGAATGATTGATTAGATTTTGTTTTCGTTCTGTTTTCTTTTTTTTTTAATTGGGTAAAAATGAGATGAAAAAATAAATAAAAATTGGCTATATTAATTAAAAGTTTAAACTCTTATTATTTATTATTATAAACTTTTTACTGCCCGTCTAGCACGCGGACTGGGCCGCGGACCAAGGGTTGAAGAACACTGCTCTAGACAATATCTAAATATAGAGATATTCTTTTGTCACTTATATTTTAATCTTTCTTATCATCATTAACTATTTTTAAGATCAAAAATAGCCATTTTAAAGTAGAGAAATAATAATAAAAACATATATTAGCATTCATCAAAAATATTTTTTTATGTACATCTGAAACTTAACAATGAATGAAAAGAATAAAATAAAATTGAAAGGTGTGAAGATGAATGTGATTAAATGTATGAAAGGGCAATAAAGATATAGAATTAAAATTTAAAATGAGCTTGGTAATTAACAAGTGGCTATATACAAACAAAAATAGATGGTGAAAAGAAAAGTAATTAATCCTGCATATCTATGTACAAAGAGAAAATATTATTCATTAATCTACTAAGAAAAACAAAAAATAAAGACTTGAAAAAAAAAATAAACATGACATTTTAAGGCAGTAAGTAACTTGCTTATACTGAATATTTCATATGTGTAAGTAGAGGGATTTGAACTCAGGATTTTTAGTCGATTCATTCTCCACTCTATCTCAAGAAACTGATACATATGATCATACATGCAAAAATATAAAATATCCCCAATAAACGTATTTTTTCATGCGAAAGCAGCAGTCATAAGCTGGGCCAGATTACAACCTCTCACACATATACAATCAATACTTAGTTTAATAAATTAAGATAGTAATTCCTCAAACTTTAATGGGCAGGCTTCAATCTTCTCACTCTTTCAACTATTCAACCATACAATAGCCATTCAGAAATCTTGCAAGAAAAATTAATAGAATAATAGAAAGAGTGAATTTAAACAAAAATATAAAAAGATGTTATGTAGTCACGCCTTCATTACAACTACTTTAGATTTGCTCATATATAAACATTTGAGTCGTAGGGGTAAGAGGATTCCTTTTTACTCTTATACAAATACTATATCATGTGGTTGTTCGAAGGTATTCATTTATTAATAACATTCTCACAGCGTCTGCGCAATTAGCTTAACAGGCTGTCATTCTATCGTAATAAAAAGATGTTCCAAATCAATGACTACAGATAATATGATTTGCTCTGGATTTACATTTCTTTAACAATAGAAATCAGACTGGGTAGTTAAAAACATACATCTCAGTATTAACTTTTTTTTAACAGACTGCAAAAAACAAAACAAAATGAGTAATCTTTATAAAACAAATTACAATTTTAAAAAATGATTTAAATTACATATAATGAAGAAGTTGTTTTATTATCTACTATTTTGCATAATTAGGTGGAGTGGTAAAATAGTGGACTGAAGGTCCGTGAATTATGACCGACTTCTGTCACTCCTTGTATTCAAACTGCTTATAAATTCCTAAACAGTAAACTATCCAATTATATTTTAGCTGATACATTTATTAAAATAAAACTTTTCAAAATGTTTGATATTTTCTTAAGGTGTGTGTGCATCTATACTATGAATTTTGTAACCTTAGGCACATTTTATTTCAAAAATTTATTTTACAAAAATGTTAAAAAATATATTTATGACTATGCTGATATAAAGTCAAATATAATTTAAATTGAAAAATATTTATTTTTATACAGTGTAGTTGAAGTAGTTATATTAATTGATGCGTGAAGAAACTGTGCCGAATGCTATTTGATCCGTTAAACATGGTGCCCACAATGAAGCCAACATTAAGCTTTAGACTACAATATACAATAATAATGCATATATCAAAGTGTTTTTTTATCTTAATGACTTAAAATATTGTATAAAATGCATATTGTTGTGTTTTTGTAATGAATGGTATTGCTAGAGAAATTTGACTTTTGAAAATATGATACTCATATGTATAATTATTAAATGAAATAAACAGAAATATAGAAATGTATATCAATTAAAAAGATAAAGATAAAAAATATATGTAGCCAATCACAAACCAGTATAGCCATTCCAACTCTAGAAAAGAGAAAAACAAACAAATAATAATTCAATTCATTTATTTAAGTGTAATAACATCATCTTATAGCCAATTACAGATTGCATATAAAGATAATATACAATGCAAATTACATAATAAAAAAAAGTAAGAACTAGAAAATATATGTCTTGGATATAAAATTCATATTTTCTCTGTTGTTTGATTGCAAATGAGTGTTTGCCAATGACATCACAACCACTATGCTTATGCAAAAGAAGTAATTCTGCCATTAAATAAAAAACACTGGGAAAAAATTGAATGCTTTTAATTACAAAGATATAGTATACATTTTGTGGTAAAGTTATCCATCTAGTTCCAGAAACAGCCACAAATGCTGATTTGTAATTCAACATTAAGACACTCTATGCTTTCATAGTGTGTCAATATCCTAATATAGTTCAGATAAATGACATACATAGCAATTAATAAATAGTAACTATTAATTCAGAGAGTGCTTTAATAAATATATATTTGAAGCTGTAAAGCTATCAAATATAACAGATATATTTAAAAATGTAGATGTTAATTTAGCTTTATAAAAATTCAAAAATTTATTTATATAATATTACAATGTTTTGTCTAATTTACATTAAATCTTTAAAACATTTGTTAAAGCAATCAATTATTACAAAAATTACAGGCAGAAAGCCTGGAATTTTTGTATTCCTTTGTAATAACAGTCTCTCAATTCTCATATTTAAAATCTTTTGTTTAATTTACATTAAATTTTTAAAAAAAGTTGTTAAAGCATCCAATTAAAAAAACCATGAGCTTTTACAAGGCCAGGTTCTGACATCAGTAAACAGTATAATTATTAATAAAGCTAAAAAAAACTTAGGATTGACTGACTATCAAAAAAAAAGTAATTTTTTGTTCAGAGGGTGTTCTAGTAAATATATATTTGGATATCATAAAGCTAGCAAATATAACACATATATTTAAAAATGTAATTTAACTTTAATATTACAAAACTAAATTTCCAAATTTTAATAGAGTGTTTTTTTAAAAAAAAAATTACATTAAATCTTTAAATTTTTTTTGATAAAACAGCTAATTATTACAAAAACAATGGGCTGGACTCCTGGAGCTTTTGTATTCCTCTGTAATAACAGTTCTATCAAGTCTTACATTTAAAATCCTTTGTTTAATTTGCATTAAATCTTTAAAAAAATTGTTAGAGCAACCAATTAAAAAACATGGCTCTTACAAGGTCAAGCACAGCTAGTATATTGTAACAGCATATTATATACTGTTACATAATATATATATATATATATATATAAACATAAATTAATCAGATATGGAATTCAAATTTAAGAATATTGTAAAATTGCTTAAAGTCTAAATTGAAATTATTAGTAAAAACCTGATTATAAAAAGAGGATAGCCTGAATAAAGAATATTTAAGTATATTAGAATATCAAAATTGAATATAACATAGAGAAACAGATTGAGTATGATGCTCATAAGACCTTACTGTAATAGCTGAAATTATATCAAACAGAATAACTTGCTGGTTTATAATTTTGAAATTTAAGATCTCTATGTTTCTATCTAGAAGAAAGATAAGGATCAACTTTATTTTTTAGGAAAACATATTTGAAGAATTTATTAAACACTGATTGTAATAAACTATATCTTTGTTTGGAGTTAGAATTTTAAATTATTGAACAATGTTCAATGATATAGAAAAACAATCATAAAAATAATTTGAATTTAGTATAATCACTAAAATAATAACCAAGTCCAAATATGATACCCATCATTTTAAATGCTTTGGTAACAGTCATTTCTATACGAGAAAGAAAGAATCTATTGTATCAAAAATCTCAGATATTTTTGAGATATAACAAGATTAATTTTGTAAAAATTATTAAAATAAAAAATATAAAATCTCAGATTTTTTAAAAAATGAAACAAGGGAATATTTACTAATGTTAATTTGACATAATTATTTAGAATATACCAGGTGCTAAAGTTATCAATATCTTTCTGAAGATTGCAATCACTGATGTGATTCTTTTAAATATTTTACAGACATCAGCATAGCATAGAAGATAAGATTTCAGGTGATTCTTAAAGTCATTGATATAAATGTTAAAAATCACGGGTACTAAAATACTGCCTTACTATCCCGAGGAACACCTAAATTACATTTAAAATTAAAGAAGATATTATTGTTGAATTTAACATATATTGTATGACTAAAAAAATATTGAAACCAGTAAGTTTAATACAAAATCACATTTTAAATAATTTGTGAAGGATAATGATGTAGTCTACTTTATCAACGACTTTCAATAAATCAAAATAAATAACATTAAGCCTCTATTAATCCTTATTTGATATGTGCTATATGATTATAAATAATAATAATAATAATAACAATTTACTTATTAAACTATAAAAAACAAAATATTATTTCATATAAAATATAAAACATACTATATATATATATATATGTCGTATAATACAACCAATGACTTAAATATTTGTTTAAAAACGAAATTTCAAAGAAAATTTCTGCATAACCATATTAAATAATTTCGGATCTTTATAAGTAAACTGCTTCTGACTGTAAGTCATGAAAAAAAATGGTATATTCATAAATATTTAATAGACGAACATGTATTTACAATAGAAAATCTAGGATCTAAGCAAGATCTTCTGCAATATATATATCTCAAAAATTACTCTATATCAATATAAATGAATAACATACTGTTTACTATAAGTTCCACAAATATTTTCAACAGATGTGGCATGACATTTACAAAAAAATTCCGTAAAAGAGAGAAAATAAACATGGAAAAAGTAAAACAATTCTTTCATATAAAGGTATTATAAGATAATATGTTTTGATAATAAATAATATAAATAGTAATTAAAGCTAATAAAGGTAAAAAATTATGTAAATAAAAAAAAACATATATTTACAAAAGTGAAAACAAATAAACTCGATATGATTTAACCAGGGTAATCTAGAATCAATACATACACCCAGATAATAATTATTAATAAATGAAATATTAGCACAACTACAAGTACTGTCACAATGCAAAAAAATAATTATTACAAATAATAATGTCAAGAGAATATGGTACACATTTACAAGAAAAATTGTTTTATTCACATTAAATAATAAATAATTAAAAGCTAACCATTTGCTAATTAAAAATAAATCATTAATTTTTTTTAATGATAAAGTATATGAAATCACAGAACAAACAAAGTAATATTGCCTGCAAAACCATAACTCTTTTTATTGTAAATGTAGTGAGAATATATTATTTATGTAAAATAAATATAAACTAGGATCCAGGATAAAATCTTGAGTACATGGTGATTTACTATTGTAAAAGAACTAGTAATATCAGAAATATTTATTGCCTACTATTTATCCGTAAATAACTTGCAATTAAGAAGTAAGAAGACCATGAAACAATATGAATATAGATATTTAAGTAAAATTTTATGGAATGTAAAGACTATCTCTTTAGCTAAGTCTAAATATATATAAACACTTTTGGAATTCTTATCTAGGGATGATCTCAAATTTTACACATGATTATAAAAAATATTCAATGTACCAGAAATAAAACCACAAATGTTCAGACATAAATTATTTTTAAGTAAAAATGACATCATTTTCTCTTTAACTATTATTTCTAATTGTTTAGAAATTATAGAAATAATAGAAACGAGTCTATAATTATCAAAAAATAAGAAATCACCAATTTTCAAAAATAATAATTATCAAAAAATATGAGATCTCTTTTTAAAAATATGCATAATAATACAACATTTAAAGAGGTGGGAAATAATCCACCACTTGAGGAAAGATTACATAAACAAGAACAGATATATATATATATTGAAAATGCATCGAATTCAGCTGAACAAATAATATTTAAATGATCAATTATATAAAACAAATAGTAATATCCTTATATAAAAAGGAATTAAAGTAAGAGGAAGAAATGACAAATCATGTTTTAATACACTAGCTATTGGCACATATGTAAAAAATTATTAAATAAATCAGCAGATATTTTTCATTATTTTGAACTTCCAAAAAATTATTGTTTTATAAATTTAATTTGGTTTAAGAAAGATTTCTGTATTAAAGTAAAAAAAAAAATTCCATTAAAAAAATAGTTGTATTAATAAAAAAAATATTGGAATTTTAATTTTCTGATATCAGATTTAATTTCAATATTTAATTTTTTTAAATTTACTAAATTTTCATTCAAAAATTTAAATAATTTTTATTATTAATTTTGCTTGTCAATTTAAAACAATCTATTGATTTTATAATTAAAGATTTACAAATATTCTACAATTTTAAAAATGTAAAATTAACATCATTCAAAGCAAAAATATCCCAGTTCAGATTACATAACAAAGTTTTTAATTTATTAATTTATGACATAGAAATGTTTATTGTTAAAAAAAATTAAAACAGTTACAAAATGATTCAAAATAAAAGCTTTAACCATAGGTTTATCTGATAATTTATATGGACCTACCACACATTGTTTGAATTTATAGTTATGGGTACCTTTTTATCTACATGTTTAATTCATTTGTGCCAATCAATATTGAATTATACATTTCTGAGATCAAGTCAGCACCTAAATTAAGATTCACTTCTACTTAAAATTTTTATTTTTGATCATTTTGCAACTATGTTCAAATTTTTTAATTGTAAGCAATAAAAAATATTCATTTGCTTGTTAAGTTATCACATAATAAACTAAATAATTTTGTTGTTGTTATTGTTATTGTTGCTGTTATTGTTATTATTATAACTATTTTTTTTATTAAATACAATAGAAATAAGTTTTGCAATAACTATACAAATAAATCTGCAAATCACAAATATGTCTACAAATATAATAAGTCGGTCCATTACTTTATTTAAATATTTCACACTGCTAATTTTTTCTGAAAAAAACTTTTTTTTCTAAAATACTTCAACATATCTAACTGTAGCTCTCCAATATATTCTATTTAACAATGCAAATCTTTGGAATGGTTTTGAAGTAATTTTATAACTTAAATGGGAAGTGCCTCTCTTATGAAAATTATGTTCAAGTTCATCATAAAACATTTTTTTAAAAAAATGTATGATTCATTATTTTCAAATATTCAGCTCAATGAAGATATGACTTTTCAATATGTCAGAGCCAGCAAGTTGAATAACATTGTGACAGGCCGGATTTACCACAAGAAAGGAGAGAACTCATCTCACTATGGTCAGACCTAGGGTCTTCTGTTAGGATGCTGTCAATGATGCAATGAAGTACGTAATATGTAATCATATCTACCTCCAATGGGCTAGCTCTGTATTTACACATTAAGTTTAAATACAATTTGGGATAGTTCATCCATATCTTATCCCTCTTTCAGGCTTCATTATGCCTCAGTATTCGAACTCAGAGAGAAATCTATCTTCGACTCTCTTTAGGGATGAATTTATATAGGAAAGCAACTGCTGCATCTCTATATAGGTTACATTTGATTTAATTCATGATCCAAGCGTATAAAGTTTGTGTGCATGTTTATCCTTGGTTATTGGTTGATAAGTGAATGCATAAATAATTGTGATAAACTAGAGACTAGTTTAATGTAAATAAATTTGACATTTATTAAATATTAAAAAGTAAAATGAAAAATTTTAAATTCTTTACCAAGATAAAGTAATATAATTGTGTGTCGAGGATATATTTCTACCATATCAACAATTAAAAATATTTACAATTCAAACCCTTATCCAATGGTAGAAATACATGACATGGCACTAATTATTTACAAAGCAAATAAATATTTTAAAAAAATTATTAAATTGACCATAAAGCTGACTAGCTAATTTACAATATTATTCAGGTATATCTGTAGTAGTTTTGTTGTCCAATTCAAATTAGTGATGTTCCACCTTCTTTGGGGACCCCCTATCTTTGTATAGTTCCCTAAGGTTGACAGGAAAGAACAACCACACAAAAGATTAATCATTTATACCAAAAAAAAATAAACATAAACAAACAAATAACATGAACTTTGTCCTGTAATAAGTATGTAATTAATATGGAATAATCTTAAATATCTTATCTAATTTCATACCATAATGATCAATGTCAAGTTGTTACAAGGAGAAAACTGATCTAAACTTTATTTAACAAAAAAAAATTATCTAACTTAATGATTTTCCCACCTTGTTTTACTGCTTTGACTTATAATGAACTCTTCCAAATTATAGACACTTAAGCTTCCAAGTGTGGAAAGAAAATAATAAAGAATTTTACAAATATATAAATAACAAGAATACATAAAATCAGAACTTTGATTAAATTATTTTGATTAATATTCATGAGATTGGCAATAAGGTTCTTCATGGATACAGTCCATCTCTTTTTTGGACTGCTCTCCTCGGTTCACATTCATCACTTGGAATTCCTATGCAATGCACTTGAAATAGTATTATATCCTTTCTCTGCTGTTGTTCTTGATCCAAATAGATATTTACTGTAAGACAATTGGGACTTCTTTGGGCATTACAAGAGTAAAGATGATAATTCATTGTGCTTTCAGGGTTGGGATAGTGGCACTTCAGTTCTATGGCACTGTCAATTTAGTCAAAATACATTGCACAATGATTTAGGATTTAATTTTTATTTATTTGTGATTTGGCATTTAAAGGTTTATAAGAAAAAAAATTACTTCATCATTTTATTCAAGTGTTGGCAATGTTCTATTTCTTCTTTGTTCATGTTCAAATAATAGCACAGTTTTTTCCAATATCAATTTAAAAATAGTTCACTAATTTTATTAAACTGCACTAATGTATCAACGTCTCTTAATTCAAACATCTGTTTTAATATCTTATGATTTTGGACTAAGAAATTTATATGGATAATTCAGTGTATTTGAAAGAGTCATCCATTTTCCTTTGCATTTGAACATTCGATCTCAGGTTGTTGGCTTTCTATGATGATTATTATTTTAAAAAAATAATAAAAGATGACAGAAATGAACTGGGTTTGCTTTTATACCAAGCTTAGCTTCCTGTGTATTGCTGTAACTGCCTATTGTTGCACAAGTTATCTTGGTTGTAGTTAATTAAAAAAAAGATAATAAGATTACATAATAGAATTCTAAATTCATTTTCTACACTTGGTTGCTTAGAAACTAGCTTGACATTAGGTCATCACCATGTTTACTCAATCTCTGTCTTAATTCATGATGTACAACACATTGATTATTAGTCTATTGTTAGTGTATATATATATGAATGATTTCTTTAAATGGACTTTTATTTCTCATTAAGTAAGAAAAATTAATTTATTGCAATATTTATCTAACTTGATATTTGATATTTAACAAAGCAAATATCCATCATATATATATATATATGTAACGGGCACATACATATGTTACATTGTTTTTTCATTATTAAACATGAAAAAAATAAAAGTTCACAAATAAAACTTTTTTTTTTAAGAATTAAAAATTGAAAATTAAAATTCTATACTAAACTCATATATATAAAATCGCACAGATGAAAAAAAATTATTAAAATAAAACTTTATTAAAAATAGAAAAAGTATTTTAAAAGCAAAAACTTCAAAAGATTTAGAGATAAAAATATATCTTTAAGTTTGGAAAACAAATTAATTAATGTTATTGAAAAATGGAAATGATTATTTTACTTAGTCAAAGTGAACTAGCCCTTGGGCATTTTAAATGTATAAGCATCGGTCAGATAGGAAAACAATAGAAACTAATGGCAAATGAAAGAGATCCATCGGGGAATCGGACCTCAATGGAAGGATCATCATCATCGATGATGTAATGTCCATTGGATCCTAAAGTTATATATAAAAGAAAAAGTTTGATAATAAAATTTTTAGTTGAGTAAAAAAAATAGAAGAGATGTGACTATATGTTTTAGTGCAGAGTGAAGGAGAAGGGATTGAAAAGACGCACTCTTCAATCCTTTCAATCTCATTTAAAAAAATGAAAGAGAAATGAAACATCGCTTTTCCTATATTGAGGACCACAGGATCATTGAGGGATTTTAATGCTGGATTCCAAATGGCAAGCAACAGATAATTAATGAACATTTCTAAAACCGTAAGCACGTTATGAACTTAAATGAATATTAATTTGAAAACACTAAGAACTTTAAAATATAAACTTTCCCAGTATTTAAAAAAAAAAGAAATAGAATCCTATCTGACCAAACTAAATTCCTTATTAATTCTTTTTATTGATGTATTTTTTTTTAATCATTTTCATTTATTTATTTATTTTGGTTCTGCTAAGTTTTATTTATGATTTTTGTTTTTTGCTAATTTAATATTATATAAATGTTAAACTTAAGTTGGGCGTGAATGGCTATATAGATTTGTAAAGTTATATTAGGGGAGGGTAATCTTAGGTTATTTGTTTTGTAGTTAAATTGGGTCAATGGATTGGCTATATTGGTGTAATTAGTAGATGTAGTACGAGATTCACTATGGGCAGAATCGCTTTATACACTGCACACTCCCTTTTTGGCCTATGGAATGTGATTCGTAAGTCAGCAAAATGACCACAGTCCTTTCCTATGGAGTTTTTTTATTGTTCTTCTTGTCAGATAGATGTCGTATTCCTATCTGATGAGAGGAAATTTCTTCTCTTAACCTTTTGTGCTACCGTATTCGTATTATGTTGAATGCATTGATATATCAGATGAATTGATGTTAGTTTGACTGCAAACTTTTGGCCTAAGGTTAAATAAGGATAGAATATTTTCTTTCAAATGCAAATCTGTGTAGTCTATTCATACTCGACACTCTAAATAAAAATGCATTAAATTTAAGTTGGGTATGGATGTTGCATGGATTCGTTATCGGTTAATTATGTTTTTGGTTTTCATATTTGATCAAAATATATAGATATTCTGTAAATAATGATACCTTATGGTGAGTATTTAAAATGTATTTATTTGGATGTCTTTTAAGTTATTGGTGTCAATGTGGTATCTTATGATGAATGCCATTGGTTTCTTGTATTCCCTCTGTAATTGATGGTATCGATGACTTTGTATTTTGATCGTTTATGTTTATTTTGAAATGTTTTAACCATGTAATCTATGTAACCGATCTATACTCAACATTTTAAAACAAACTTTTATAAACCCATCTGTGCGAACTTATAAAAATTAAAATGTAAATTTATAAAAATTAAAATGTAAATTAAAATCAAAGTTAAAAATGTAAGTTAAATTTTAAAATGTAAACTGATACTAAAACAATTTTAAATATTATATATGTGCGTAAATAAATGTTTGTGTGTATAATTACTGGCAGTGGCTTATTTTATTCTTTTTTATATATTCTTAGATAAGAATTTATTATAAAATATAAATCTCTGCTGTTCCACTGAGCTAGTGACAATGGGCTAATGACCGGAAACAAAATATATTAAATTAAAAAAAAAATTTTTTTTTTGACTTGCGTATCTGCCTACTTTATAAATTTTTCTAGGCTCAAATGCCTAGATGGCGCCCCTGTAGTGTAGATATGTTAAGTCTCCCTTTCTCCAGATCATTACAATATATATATATGCTTAAAAGAAAAGATAGTGCACATCTGACCATCTATTATTAGTTAAAACTTTTTTTGAACTGGCTTGGTTTGGTGGTGTGGATCTAATATAGGCTAGTTTTGATAGGATTGTAATTCCCTTACAACTTATTGCTTGATTTTTTAAATCTTACCATTGTATTTGCACAATTTTACAGATCATTTTTAAATAAAACTTTTATAACACTTTTATATTACATCCATAAAGTCTCCAAATCTCATTTCCATACAATAGATTAAGCAAGATAATTTCTATATAAAGCTTATTTAGTTGAAGTAGTCATTTCATTGTGATAAAATATTGTTTTTTTTAAAAACTAATATTGAGTCTGTACCTTAACATGTAAGTTCATCATTCTCCTTAAAAAGCTACCAAGATATTTAAATTGGTTTATATAACCATTCAAGCTTAAACTTGCTGAAGATTTTTCTTTCATCACTGGCTAATAAAAAATTTGAATCTTTTAAACATTAATTACCAAAAAAAAAAAATCTTTATATATTGCTTTCAAAACATTAAGTACATTCTATAGAAAAAAATTTGAACTGGTAAACACAGCATATTTATTACCTTATTGTAAATCCAGAATTCAAAAAAGTTTTTGGTTTTACTCTTATTTGATTCAAATTAAAAATTCTACCATCAAATTTGTGTTACATCTTGATTCTATTAAGCAGCTAATATCAAAATTGCATTGATAATTATTAGAATAAAATTAGTTGGATCATCACTTTAAAATTGATATTCGTGAATCCAATGATCATTTTGCAATTCCTATCCTAGCTAACAATGGCCAACTACCATTATGAAAATTGAAAACAATATTGTGATTAAGAAACAGTCTAAGCAAGATGTGAGTAGAAGGTACTATAATATCCATACAAGTGTTAAAAACAAGATATAGCTCAGATGATATATAAATCATTTAGTAATATTTACTAAGGCAATAAGTCTCACGAGTGTGCACTTAAAAATGTGAAGGTAAAGACCTCTACAGGTCTTAACCTCAAGCTTACACTTTGGAAGAAAAGAAGGCAACCCTTCTTTACTTCAACTTACTTTCTATATAAATAGGTGAAGCTAAAGTGGTTAGATCTGAGAGTGTGGTTAAGACCTGTAGAGGTCCCTACCATTGCATTTTTAAGTGCACACTCTTGAGGTTTATTGCCTTAGTAAATATTACTTACATAATCAATGTACATTTAATAAATTTATAATTATAAATCATCTAGATAATCAATGCATTAAAAGCATAAACTATTTAGATGCAATAAAGTTAAAGATTTAACTGAGGGAGAGTAAACCTAACTGAAGAGAGTTACACAGGTAATAAGTTGGACAACAGTAAAGAACAATGCAAAAAAGTCTCAAGTAATTTAGACAATTATGAAGATGAGAACCCAGTTACCTAAAAGACTATAGGTGAATACTAGCTAAGAAAAAAGTTTCTTTGAAGGAAGTGGAAAATATATGTATATTGAAGTACGATTATAATCAAACATGTGCTTCACAATCATAAATGTATATTCGTAGAAGATTAAAACACCTGCACTAATTTATAAGACAATGCAAAAATAAGTTATACAAATATATTAGGTAAACATACAAATAGAATTGCAATTATTTGTTAACCAAGTATAGAAGTATATATGAGTTGTTAGAAGTATTATTAGTGCATTGAAAGAATTAAATAATTTAAAAAATTGAATAATAAGAAACAGTTGTAAGGGAAGAAAAGGAATTAAAATATTTAGATTATTTTTTTTAAAAAGAGGTTAATGGAGAAGTAGTTATAAAGCAATATTTAAAGATAAATATAAAAGAGAAACAAAAGATTTTTTTTTTTTTTAAAAAAAAAAGGATTATTGGAGAGAAACTTATAAAACAATATATTAAATACATATATAAAAAAAGAGAAATAAATGATTTAAAATCATACCAATCATGATCTTAGAAAGTAGCAGTTTTGAATGGTTTTAAATCAAAAAATGATAGACTAACATCGAATATAAAAGAAGCATTTAGACAAAATTAGAAATTGAGAATTATTATTTAAAGATAGTTTCTAAAAGAAAAGGTATTTAAACAATCTTATATAATAAAGATACAAAGAATAGAAGAAATAATATAACATAAATGGAAATAGTTGAATTATAGAGAAAAAGAATTAAAAAAAAAGGTTAATCATTTCAAAATTAGAAATAATAATAAGGATCAATAATTTTATAAATATATCTAAAGCTAATTTTACAAATGAACAAGTATAGATTTGGGAAAAAGACCCTGAATATATATCATTTGAGGCTCAATTTTATAAAAGTACAATTGGTAGTGTGGAAATGTCCAATATTACAAATAATATGAAAGCAGATATACAGTCGGAAATTAGTAATGTTATTAATAAAAAACAAATATTATAAAAGAGAATGGAAAGGTAAATTTAATATATACTAAATTGTGGAAAAAGTAAACAGTGAAGATACCAAAAATGAATAAAGATTCAAGAAATAAAATTAAGATAAAATATGAAGTTTTATCAAATTAAATGAAAATAATTAATTAATGAAGGAGAATATGTGAAAATTTATCATAGCAATCGTCATTAATTTGTATCCATTATTTTGATTTATAACTGATTATTCACCACACCATAACGATCATAAGTTTTTTTTTAAAATCTATCATTTTGAAAACATTTTATAAGATTGATAGTATCATAAAATAGTGACTTTATATCATTTGAAAAAAAAAATGGTGACATTTATGCTAAAAATGCAAACAGCATTTTGATTGTAAAATTAAAATATGAATAATGTACATAACTTTATTTAATTTTCATTCATTGTCTTTGCAAGATAATCATTATATTTTTAATGACATATCTAAAGTAAATTTTACTGACTGCAAAAGTAAAAAACAAAAAGTGTCTCACCCCATTGGTACAACAAATAATCTAAAGCCTATTTTGATGAAGTACAACAACCAAATATATTAATAGTAAAAATGTGTATATTGGCTTAAAAACTGGATATTCATTCACTTTTATGGGTTAAAATTCTTATTAACAGCATTTTACTTGAGCAAAAATTATGATAATTGCAATTGTAAAATTTAGTTATTATAATTGCAAATTATTTTGAAGGAACAAAAAAAGATTTTGGGCATTATGCAATTAATAATTAATTTCATATAATCAAAGTTACCAAATATGTGTAAAATATCATTTGCTGTAATCTTAATTTTAAATCATAATATTGCATTTTGGTTTACACCTATACAAGCCAAAAGTGACATTATTGCAAACATAAAAGACTCTATGCTGAAAAAAAAGAAATACAAATTTCATTCAGCATAAAACTAAAAATAAATTATGGTCATATACTACACTATCAATAATTAATTTTAACTTGTGCACTATATTAGCTAAAATATTTAGTTAACTAATTTTAAATTAAAACTTCTCAGAAAAATTAAAACTATTATTATTATCAGTAAAAAAGGGGGAAAGGAAATGATTTCATGAATTATGCAATTAATATTCAACTTTACATGATCAAAAGTTATTAAATATAAATTAAAAATATTTATTGGAAAGATTTTAAATCATAATCCCATAAGTAGTTTTCAGACATATTCTAAACAAAGTCTACATATTATCACAAAATTAAAAAAATTGTAGTATCAAAAAATAATAAATAAATACAAATATCATTTATCATAAAACTAAAAATAAATATTGGTTTACATATTATTAATAATTAATTTTAATTAACTAAAATATTCAGTCGATCAATTTTAAATTAAACCTTTGTGAATGCCAATTTGAGTCAAATCAAGTTATGACATTATAAATATTTTTACAATAAAAAAGGGGAGTTTAGCAAACTCTCTATATAGTGGAGGCACTAAGTGTAAGCCTTAGTAATCGATAAATGTAGGAAATTTTGTGCACAAAACATCTATCTAGTACCTACTCATTGAATATCCAGACTAGTTTCTAGTTTTTGGCTTTCTCCAGTGATAAGACTTGGATCTGAGAGCACTACCCCTAGATATTAGGATCTAAAGGAACTCTACTAAAACAACCTTTTGTCTATTCAATAGAAATCTGGGAGCCCAAGATGGAAAACACAATAATGTTTTGATTCCAAGCTCATTTCCTTTTATAGTCATATATATTTGTACTCCTAGCTTTACAGTTAATTAAATAGGTAAAAGGTAGCTTCTGGAAGGTTGCATTAGATCCTAATATCTATGTGCAGTGTTCTCAAATACAAAGCTTTTCACTTATGAAAGCCACAAGCTAGAAATTAGTCTGGTGATATTGGATGAGTAGGCACTAGATAGGGATTTTGTGCATAAACTGTCTTATACCATTGTTTACTAAGTTTAGTAATGGGTAGTACTATTATATGGAGTGATTGCTACTATTATCAACAGTCTGTGTAAGCATATGAAATGGTGATCACATAACATTTTGAATGCAATAACTTTATGGATTATACAATTAATAATAAATTTTGTATAATAAAAATACAATACAATGAAGAAGTTTCATGTTTTTAATTTTTATTTAAATGGCTTGAATTCCTACCATTATAAGTACTGCATTGGTCAAAAAATTGCTAGATTATTTCAAGAAAAGGGATGGCGTACATAATAAAAAGTGACATTTCATGCCATAAAAAAGACCACAGCTAATATATTTATATAGAAAGTGCCATTTGTTTACACCTTATAGTACATATTGTAAAAAAAAAAATCTAAAATATTGATTACAATATACAACACATTAAGTACTTTTTTTTCCTTTTTTAATATGCCTAAATTTTAATATTTTTTTAAAGTTAACTGTGTGATTATGTTTTGGTAATGTATAATTCTATAGTTTGGCTACCCTTACATTGTTGATGAACAACAAGGTTTTAGGTCATACAGTACACTTAAGTGAGATATTACTATCCATTGATTTTTTAATTCTAAATAATTCCACATAAATAATATGACTATGAACTTTAAAAAAATGAAACTTTACTTTGTGGTTTTTTTTCAATGAAATGATTAACAATTTAAAGGAACACAAATAATTCTAAACTGTGAGCTTATTCTCTCTTTCTAGGTCCATTTTTCTATAAGTGAACACAGAAAACTACTTGTTTTAGCAATATTAATTTTTTTTAAAGTTTATAGCATGTATGTTTCAACTAGAATTATATTAGCAACTAATATCACAGAACACCACATTATTTCTTCAACATATGAATTAAAGAACCATCACAATCTTCAAGTTGTATTAACTTCAACAACTAATGCAACATTTTGTCAATTATTTGGATAAAGATACCAATAAAAAATTAATAATTATAATATTGGATTGCTTTTACAATCACACATGTAAGGATTAACTAATGAGGAATTAATGCAACTGAATAAAGAAAAGAAAATCAACAAGCCTGTAGAGAAGAACCTGGACATTAATAATTTGAAGGAACTGATTTTATGTCATGAGGTCAACTAGCACATTTGAAGAATTTCACTGCATATTTAAAAATGCTTTAAGTCAATAAATGATACCTTCTAATTTTGCATGAAAAGAAAATCCAACAAGCAAGACAACTATTCATTCTAAACTTTATGTCCAGAGTTCAAGCGTTGTTAGCCAAGAGGTCATCACAGCTACCTTGCAAGCAAGTACTTGGTTGCAGACGGTTGTGGTTTCGCATCCTGGCCAATGCTATGACATAAAAAAAAAAAAAACTTTATGTCCAGAGATCTTCAGCCATCAACATCTGGTATACCTCCTCCAAAAAAACCCTAAGATTGTCAATGAATTTAAAAGACTATGATAGATGCTGAGAATGAATAACTGATGACTCAGAAAACTGGATGACAGTGGGTGCTGAATAGATATATAATAAGAAAGAACAACTTTAAGCTGTTTTTTCTATTTAGATAGATTTAAGTTGCATTATCTTGCATACATACTTATTTTTAATGCATACTTGCATAATATACACATATCACAGTTTACACATGCATATATTGTAGATTTGTTTTTTTAAAAAATATTTTATATATTAGGTTAAGTTGTTTGTTAATACAATATTCACAATTTGTGGTATAATTTTTATTTGCAAGAACAAGCTAATTTTTTTCTCATAGAAAACTAATTTAATCCTTGCTTTTTATATGATATTCTTGCTTTATGATGAGTTTTAGGAAACTAACTGTTCTCACAAAGTATTATAATTTAAATGATGTCTATTGAATGGAGAATGTTATTTCTAAAAAAAAAAAGGCATATAGATAAAGTTTCTGTAATTGATAAAAATCAAGTTTGATGCTTTAAATAAAGTTTATTTTTAAATTGCTTATAAAATTGATTAACATTTAAAAATATATAAATATTTATAATAAATTTGTATTGACACTAATGTAAAAAATGTTTATTACCAAAATGGATTATCCACAGTCATACCAAAATTATTCACAATGCTTATTAAAAGAAAATTACTTCTAGAAAGTAGTTTTCATAATTCCAAAAAAAAAAAAAAAAAATCTATTCCAAGAACTCTACAAAACAATAAGCCAACTGGAGTAAAAAAAGCCAAGACATTCAACAGTAAGAAAGTCAATCACAATCATATAAGCAATTGAAGATACGGTGCAGAAAGCCCTGAAGTATTTTTCAGAGCTGACTGCTTCTGAAGGTTCATTATCAAGTATACGTAACCACACAATAAACTGATATCTTATTATTTAATTAGTCTTAGAGTCACTATTGTTGTGGATTAATAAGTTATGTCTTCAGACTAACATGTAGTAACAAGTTTAGATAAATATTACTGAGCCTGAATTTACATACATTTGGCTGTAGAAAAAGAAGAGGGTACAAGATCATTCTGGTAAATGTGTCATAATTTTTAAATAAAGCAGATGTTATCAAACCAAATATAAGTCACTAAAACACAAGCATATAACTATATTATAAAGAATGTTTACATTTTCTATTGCTGTGACACTAAAGTGGACATAAAAAACTGTGTAGATTTAGAAATGAAAAATAACATAATTGGGACTGAAAAGGTATTTGTCTAAAGTTTGTAAAAACAAACAGAAAAAATCTAAAGTAGATTTACTAATGAATAGCAAATTGAGGCAAGGATCTGACAAGAGTTTAGCAAATATTAATAAAATAATAAAGAGCTGATATGCATGTAATTTATTAGTTGTGAAAAAATGTGATCAAATTATCAGGTTGGAAATTGATAGTGATGCAGGTGTGTTCACACAAAAAGATCTGGATTAGCATTAAAAGAAAATGGAAAAGTAAGATACCAATTAATAAGATGAACTTGAATACCATAGATGTAAACAAAAATTCCATTGATATTAAAGGGAGAGTTACAGTGCCAATAAAAGTAAACATACAACCAAAAGTTTACCACTCTCATATTTTATATAAGGAAGTGAGCCTTTAAATTAAGCCATTACTGACTTAACCCTCTAGGAAATTAACATTATCAAAAGTACAACTAGAAACTAATGTATGAAAAATTTTCTCAGCTCTTTAACTCCTGTTCAGAAATGTTGAAGATACAATCAGTGGATAAGAACTAATTTCCATTGCCCAGGCAGGCAAATGCAATGCAAGGAAAGTTGCATTTGCTCTCAAGTATAAAGTTGAAGATGTGCTGAATGATCCAGTCATTAAAGGCATAATTTAGCTGATGGAAGAATCTTCCTATTCAAGAATTGTTGTTATTCTAAAACCTGGTAGTAATGTATGATTACATGCTGTCTATTGCATAATGGCAAATAAGAACATAAATAAAGTGGTTTATCCAATAAAAAGCATTAGAAAGAGCTTTTCTACAGAAGATTTTGTATTTTGATCAAATAGATTTGCAGTTTACATTTTATCAAATCTCAGTTTTCTGCTAGAAACACACATGATTCTGTTTAAATTTTACCAAGTTATGGAATAACCATAGCACATAATGTTTTCAGGCTAAAACAAAAAATTTGAAAGGAACAGATAAAGTTATATCTATCATATTTTGGTAATATTTTAATAATCACAGAAACTGAAAATGAGCTTAAAAAACATGTGGTCATGCATAAAAAAGATTAATAAAGTTGGAGATAGATTTTATGTCTCAAAATGCATATGGTCTGCTAGAAAAATTATACTTTTCAGACATATCATTATGGATAAGGGCTAATATCCCAATTTGGAAAAGATTGCAGTAGTAAAAAAATACTCCAAAACCAAAGAAATATTGTAGACTTGCAAGCCTTTTTGGGTCTACTAATTTTTTTTGAAAGTTCCTAAAAAGGCAAATCTCATATGGCTACTCCACTTTATGAATTTTTAAAGAAGACCCAAGGATAAAAGTGGGGAACTCAACAGAACATTGCCTTCAAAAAATTATAGACTTGCTTATGTCTAACCAACTTTCAGTGCATTATCACAAAGACAAGAGTTGTTATTACTACAGATGCTTCAGAA
This sequence comes from Epiperipatus broadwayi, assembly GCA_028023455.1. Taxonomy (NCBI): domain Eukaryota; kingdom Metazoa; phylum Onychophora; class Udeonychophora; order Euonychophora; family Peripatidae; genus Epiperipatus; species Epiperipatus broadwayi. The sequence continues at coordinate 673,228 of JAQFVV010006410.1, forward strand.
TTTGGAGTTAGTGTTGTAATTTTTTATAAAGTATATGAAGGTGAATGTCCTATAGCATATGCATTCAGAACATTATCTGCTGCTGAAAATAATTGTAGCCAACTCGATAAAGAAGCATTAGCAATTGTTTGTGATAAAAAAGTTCCATCACTACATTTATAGATGTTTGTTTAAAATCTTTAGTGGGGATACTTTAAAAAAAGTAAAAAGACTCCAGACCATTCTAATTAATATGTTATATTAGATTAACTTCTTAGCTTCCTATAAATTTGAATTATTATACAAGCCAGGAAAGAATTTATGAATGCAGATGCTCTTCTTGAATATCAGATATATGCACTCAGGATCCACATATTACTAAAGTCAATTATATTTATGCTATGAAATTGAAATAGTGAACAGTAAAGTTGTGGCCAAACAAATGAAGGATGCTGCTGAATATCTGTTAGTTAAGAAATAAATAAAGCAAATTTGGCCTAGAATTTGCCAAACTACATTGTTCACTAAATTTGGAATGACCATTAAAGTTTATCTATGTGCATACTAATAACTCAGCAAATTTTAATTCAAACCCAGGAAAGAAAATTTGTGTTAGAAGTACCATGTGGGGTTTGCCCCAAGTTTTAATTTCAATCAGGGGCATAAATGTATGTTAGAATTACTACATGAGGAACACCCCAGAATAGTGTATATAAAGAAATTAGCTTGCTTGTGTAGAAAATCTTTAAAATGTGCACAACTTGCCAATCAACTGTGTGATTACCACAAAATGAGTTAGAACTGTGGTCTGAAGCCACTATATCATGACAAAAAATTAATCTGGAATATATAGGACTATTCCCTAGATATATATTTTTAGTCATAATTGATTTATCTTCATGAATCTCCTAATATTATAAAGTTTTACCATGAAATGAGAGATAACTATTTGTGAAAAAGTTGAACTTAAAATTGAAGCTGGTGTTAAAAAGGGAGTCATCAACCCAAATTTTGTTTTTTATTTTATGAGAACTTTTTGGGAACAATTTATAGATAGCTTCAAAAACCAAGAATGTCATTTTCTTGCTTCTAAACTTAATTATGTTGATGGTTGTGTTATTTTTTTCAGTTCTAAAAATAATTTAGTCAATAATTTTAACAATTTGAATGCAACCTCAAATTCTTTATTATTCAGTAATAGAAAAAAAAAAGGTTTAGCAACATTTAGTTGGTTAGTTATCAGCTTAAAAATGAGAATCAATATAAATATTTTGCTAACTTTTTAGGTAGAAAAGAACTTGATTGGTGAAGTGCAACACAAACTCAAGTAAGCTGCTGCATTTAATAACTAAAACATAGAATATTTTATATTAATAGTTATATCTATAACAATTAAATTAGTTGTATGTAAAAAAAATCAAATTTCAACCATTGTATGAATATGAAACATAAATCTTTTATTTGTTAGAAAAGACACTGGAAAAGTCTCATTTAAGGATTTTCAATAAAATTTTACAAATAAAATAGCAAGTTCATAAAACCACTCAATTTGTTTGTGACTTTTAGAATGTGATGCTATTAAATGGGAAATTGCAAATATGTATGACTTTCTTAGGTGAGATATTGAAATGATTGAAAAGTAATATATTTTTTAAAATATGTTTTATGATATACTTGAACATTGCTTTCATTAGAACTAACACCATTTAATTTATAAAGATAATCTCAAAAACATTGCTTTATTGATTATTCTCATTGAGGATATATAAATGAGAGAGCAATACAATGTAGATCTACAATTAGGCAATGGCCTAATTATAATCTTGTGTTAAAGTCCTTCAAAAGGGAAAATTTCTGAACAAGTTGAAAGATAGCATCAGTAGATGTCAAATAAATAGATTAAAAGATCAGCATGTAATTCACATGAACATATTTGTGACTCATAGGTTAGTTTGCAAGTTAGTGCTGTATGTATTTATTCAGGGTTTTTTTATTTTTGGTTTTGTCTTCTGGAGTTTGAATACCATATTTGTTTAGGAATGATTGATAATGATGATGATAATATATTGTAAGGAATATCTTCATTTATATGACTGGTTTAATTTTTAAAATATTCTCAGACATTATTTCGAATGAGAAAAACAATATTAATAATGAGTTCATGTTCCATTTTAATTTGAACTGTTTCAATGAGAGTTTTATATTAATGCTAAAATTTCAGGAAGCAAAGTGTTATAATACTTGAAGTTAATTAGTCTGACAAATTTTATACAAGAATTTGGGTGAATTTGCTATTTGTTAAAATTAGATTGGAAAATTCTATTAGAAATATTTTACAGATAACTAGTTTATTTTTATTAATTTTATCATATCAAATATTGTGTGTTACCTTTTTATCAGTGTTTTAAATATATGTTTCACATATATATTTTATTAAATTTCATAGATTTTTTTATTAAAATTTCTAAATTTGAGAATTCAGAATTAGCATAAATAATTTTCATTTGTTCTCTGACATCTGGTGTTATTTCAGGGGAGTTGGAAGGAAAAAATATTAGATTATGCAATATTAAGAAAGTATTTCATTTCTCTATAAATGCTATCTACAAACTTGAGTTATTTTATAGCTTTCAGATGAAAATATAATTTAATTTTCATCCCCAAGATCTAATTGATAAAGTAAAAATTCAGAAATCAATCCATGGATGTTGCTGAATGTCATTAATAACTCATCTTATAATGGTCATTTCTATGGTAGAGAGAAGAAATGTCATAATAATCTTTGAGAATCAAGTGATGTAATATTGGCATTGTGTGTGATTATTTACATCATCTGTTATCATTTTAGAAAAGTTTTAGCTGCTATTATCAGTATAGTTAAGTTATTGAATTACATAAATGAGCTAGTTATTATACTACAACAACTTTTATATATAGTTATCAAATTTGTCAAAGTATGAAAATTTTTAAACATTTAAGTTTAAGAAATACAATTTGTGTCAAATAAATTGTAAGCAAATTATATCTTATTAAAATGATAAATTAGTTTTGCAACTTAGCAGTGTAATCTAGAAAATAAAAATTCTACTTATAGTCATTTGTGAAATTTTGCATAGGTCAAGCACACTTCAACTAACATCATTTTGTTTTTTGGCAAAAGCAACTACAACTGATAACATAGCACAAAATGTTAACATAAATCTTGGCTGCTGATAAAATCTAATTTAATAGATTATCCTTTAAATAAGAATCAATAAAAATATTTTGTTGCCTTAGTAATCTAAAAATTATTTTTATTCTACCAACTACTAGTAAAAAAAATATTCATCCTTAAAATAATTTTATGAAATATTTTTTTTATATATGTATTATAGATTCTATTAAACAGAAAATATTTTGGGGACAAAAAAAACTAGGTCTAATAGATTAAGATTTGAAATACAGTACAGGTGTTTTTATACCTGGAACTTAATTGTAAATATAGGGGATATGTGTCCATGCACATGTTCATAATAACATTATATAAAATACAATAGGCCATTATTGGTTGTGGAAGGATTTGATTAATATATTTATATATTACAGATAGTAGCATATTTGAGAATTTAATCACAGCTAAGGGTAAACTTATTTTTTAGTTTGCAAAATATCACAAGATAAAAATGATGGTTATATCTCCAAAAGTATTAGATAATTCTCATATACTAAAAGAAATTTGATTTCCATAAGCCTTCTAGTAAAGGGAAACATTCGCTTAGTGCTCATTGGTTTGATATCTTTTTTTTATCACCAGTGGTAAATACTTGTACAATCATTGTTTCTTTAATTTAATACTTGTGTGATAAAAAAATGATTCTTAAATCTTACAACTAAATTGATAACCATTTACTACTGATATTAAGTATTTGTGTATTATATTGATATTAAATAACTAAAGTTGGATTGTTAAAAAGCAGTTACCTGAAGTAATCCTAAGCTCATTTAAAAAATGTTCAAAAACATGAAAAAGTGTTGTTGTAGTAGACTAATAAACTAACCCATAAATCTCTTTTACTGAAATTCATGTCAATCAATATATTAAAGCGGTTATAATCAAGACTTGGTTGATCAATTTTGGTACCTGAGACAAGCTGTAAAAATTGTGTAATTGAAAATTATTGAAAATATTTAAAGTGATCTATTGAATGTAATAGAAAAAAAATATGAATTAAATAAAAATATTTATTATATATCCATTTATAATATCTCATTTTAGTACCTATTCACCTGAGGCAGGAAAAATAGACATCTACATCTAAAATGTTATTAGAAATAAGATCATAATACCAAAAGAAAACGTAACAAAAGTTTATTAACTTTATATAACTAAAATATATATCTTCAATATAACAACTAATTTTGCCCATTTTCTGGTCATTCAAAATTCGAACTCAAAAGCAATTACAAATTGAAAAATCTTCCATTCTCTAACCTACCATATCTTTTTGTATGACTTCTCTTCAGTGTGCCCTAAACAGTTTCACTACTATTGCACACACACGGCTAAATCTGCAGTTTTTATTGTTTTGCATAATTATTTTTTAATTGCATAATTTGTCTGATCTGCTGCGCATTACTAATTTTCTAAAGTGTAACTTTATTGAGGGATTTTCTTTATTTACTTCCTGTCTAATTATACTCACAAACAAAAGATTTTATTTACAATACTTTTCAAATATATACATACATAAACTTTTTAGTCAGACATTGCAGTATATATGATGGTATTTGAAGATTTTGAAAATATTTTGCTTTTAATTTACGATTTTTTAATAAAATCTATATAAATTTTAACCCAATTGCTTAATACCAATTAATTCTTTAAAATATATATTTATGTTTAAGTGAAGAATTAAAAATTATAGTTCATTTATAATTAGTTATTAAGAGTTCAGCAATACCACTTACACTCCCTGGATCACTACTGGGAGTTGAATGAGATAGTAATTATGTAACACTTATTAAAATAACAACTTTTAATTTAAGTAACAATATTTTAAAGTAGTTAATACAATTTTTATATTTCTGTTAAGTGGAGATAAAATTAAAATTACATATTTATGAAGTGCATTCAGTAATTTCCCTTTTTAATTAAAACGGAAGGAAATATTGTCGAAGCGCCCTCTGATAAATTGCTGAATTCCATTGCATTATCTATGCGCTGTTTCTTTTAAAATTTAAATCTGAAAACAATTTGAAACTTGGCTGAATTTGGAAACTGATTACAAATTATCTTATTTTCATAAATTAACATTAATGAACAATTGAAAAAAAAAGTGCACTCTCTCTAGAGTTTTTAAAAATAACTAAATTAATTGCAGTTATTATAACAATTAGATTTTGAATACTGTATTATTTAAATGAATATTTGTTTTATGTACATATAGAAATTGTATAAAATACTGCAAATACTTGCAATACTTTTGTTAATATGATTTAGAACTGCTATTTGCATCAACAACACTTTTTTTTTTTCTTTTATAAATGAGATGGATTTATACAGCATCTAAACTGTATCAACTGCTGTGTTTGTGGCAATATATATATATCAGTAAGAAAAAAAACCATGATTAGCTTACTGTTCAAACATGTCTAATAACTAATCACAGATTTGTAATGTTATGTTAAAATAACTCATTCCAAAGAAGAATCAAGTAATTACAAAGTTAATAGAAAACAAATAAACACAATATACATTTAAATAATTTTATTAACTGCCAATTTAATAGAAATGTATAGAACCGAATAAATTTCTCAAGTATTGATAATATTGTTCTTATAACATGTATATGCAAAACTAGTAGATATACAAAACTTATTAGGAGGGGGTATGATGTATACAAGGACTAGATTGACCTAAGACAGTTGTATACAGTACACATTAATACACAAGTCAAGTTTAAACTTAACAAAAAACTTCATTTACTCTGAATTGAATATATAGAATATTAACAAATATTAGTAACATCATCTAGAAGCTTTCTAGTTGTTCTAACTTTAATTAACTAGCAGATACAAATAAGGAATCTTCTGTATTCTTCTACCATGATACTAACTTGTACATTTTCTCACAGTAGAGTTTATACATGCAAGTTTCATAGCATTGAATTATAATGCTATATGTGTTTAATAGCAATTATATTCAGAAATGACAACTCTTCACTTTTAACTCTGCATTCTAATGCACCATTGTCTGCACATCATTTTGAGCATTCAAATGTATGTTCCACTTTTCACACACATACATATGGTTTGACAGCTTTGGTTTGCTTTTCTAATTTCCATAATTGATTTTCATATTTCCTCTTTTGCGAATTTGCATACTTGCTATAATTTTTATAATAGCTTAATCTTTGTTATTACTGCTTTTAATAGCTTCTGTTTCTGACTAATTATATATACACATATTCGTGAAACTTTATTTACTTATCTACATTAGTGAAGTGAATTTTTTTTAGGTAGAATAGCCCCCCCTCCCCACACACAAACTTTATAAACAAAAAAAGTAAAGTTCAATAGCAAACATAATCTTTCAATTAGATTGGTCTCTCATTCTTATTAGTGGAGGTTCTGGCCTTTCTTCTTCAATATGTTTATTTCTACAAGTGGATCTGGTAAATTTAGATAAACTTTCTCTTTTCTTTATTAATTTTAATGATTTGCAAACACTGAAATAGAAGATGATACAGAGAAGTAAAAAGATAATTTGGTTATAATTCCAGATAGCTACTTGTTTTTTTAATGTATCCCCTATCCAGACAGTTTCTCAGTACTGAATTTAACATATTAATATTTTTTTTTCTTGTAATATTATCTAGCATCAATATAGAGATATATTCTGAAATGATACTTCATCAGTATCTCTGCAGGAGTTTTTCTAATTACTGAACTTGATGTGAAATGCTGATAGATTATTGCTGTCATTGATGTTTTATGGATATCATCACATTTCATCTTATTAAGTGTATGAGTCAGTGGTTGAACAGCCTTTTCTGCTAATCTGTTGAATTGGAAGATGATAAGAAGTATTAATAAATGTTGAACTTCCCTTGTTACCTAAAAATACTTTAATTACAATGGTCTAAAGCCTTTGCTATTTAGCAGGAACTATTACTTCTGGATATTCATGTATCACAAAAGGTTTGTTCAATACTTTTAATATATTTTCCATGTCTGTGTTTTTGTTTATATCAAATATTTTGATCAAGCCAATAAAACCAGTATGTAAAATTCATCTTTACTCATAATATCTGTTTGCATTTTCTTGGCAGCAAAAGTCATATAGTGTTTTTTGATTCTCTAAAATTACACAAAATATGATCCTTCATCTTCAAACAATGTAACCTATTCATAAATTTTTTGATAATTATTTTTATAAATTGGAATAATAGAATTATTCTTAAGATCAAGTAGCACAACTTCATAAGCTCATATATTTATTAAATCATCTGCATTCAATAAGAGAACCTAACTAACATACCTATATATTTAAAAAAATCCCATTATTTTAGGTTTAACATATCTCCATTGTATTTTTTTTCTAGGTATCTTCACTAGAACCAAAAGCCTTTCAATTTAAAGATGACAAACAGTTGTTTAATTTTGTTCAGCTAAATATTTTTGTCCAGATCTCTCTTTTTTTTAAATAAACCATATTCTTCTCCATAACATATTTCTTCACTTTCCATAGTTGTGAAACTCTGTTATTCAGATATTTAAACTTAGGTTACATGGTTGTCCATGTCCAAATTAGAGACTGTATAACATGTAAAGTATTTGATAGACATAATCACTATTGCAGTGGAAACTTTACTAATTATAAAACAAAAGTAGCTGCAGCAATTGAAAATATAAATAGTCTTGATTCTAATCTATATTTTATAAATAAACTTGAAATGACATCATGATTTAATAAATATCCTTCTAGGAATAAAATGAAAATAATAAGAAACAATAACTTAAATGAAATAAACTAATATGTAACCAGACAGACAAGAATATTTGACTAACTATTCCATTAGATTTTATTGAATTTTGCTTTTTTAAAAATCAACCACTAGTTTTATCTTTTCAACATATATGTGTTCAAATGTATCAGTGATATGAAATAGAATGGTGAGTCATGTGAAAGTCTGTGCTCATATACCCTATATATTACATATATTGATACAGGTATATAATATGCCTGTATTTCAGTTATAACAAGTTTTAAGTAACAAATACCTAAAATATCTCACTAATCTGTAATTAATGCATCCTCCTAATAGATTTATCTTCACTTATTCATCATCCTGTATTAAGTTTTTATCTTTCAAACATAATTCTGCATCAAATTTTATTTTCTATTCATAAATGGATGACTTTTATTCTAGCTATCAGCATTATTTCTTTATTATATAATCTCTCCATTAGTTCATAACATTATACAACAATATTCAATCTATCATCTTATATTTTTTGACAATTGTTACATACATTTAGTTGAAATTCTACACATTTTGCAACTAATTAATTATGAAGAATAAATGATTAAGTAAAGTCTAAATCTCTGTGATTAACTCATTGTAATGGATTAAAAACAAAGTCCTTGTCTGACTTTGTCAAATAATTATTTTTCTCTAAAGTCTTTTTATATCCTATGATAAAGCAAAATACCTCAAATATTTAATATTCCTTCAAACATCACATGATCACCATCTCTATACTAGCACATAATTTGTTGTAAACAAAGGCAAAACTCCCCATACAGTAGTGCCACCCTGTGCCAAACAGAGTAATCAATGGATGCCAGAAGGCTTGTGCATAAAATCCCTATCTAGTGCCTACTCATCCAATATCCCCAGACTAGTTTCTGGCTTGTGGCCATCATCAGTGAGGAGCCTTGGATCTGAGAGCACTGCACCTAGATCTTAGGATCTAATGCAACCCTCCAGCAGCCACCTTTTAACTCTACTACAAAACTATGAGAATGAAATTGAAAACATTGTTAATATCTTCAATCTAAGCTCAATAGCTTATATAGTCATATGGGTCTGAACTCAATTCAGCACCCATACATTTTGGTGTCTTTGGCTCTTAAACAACCATAGTCACCACTATCCTATTAGACAGGATTGGTGTTAAACCATCAAACATCACATGATCACCATTTCTATACTAACACATAATTTGTTGTAAACAAAGGCAAAACTCCCCATACAGTAGTGCCACCCTGTGCCAAAAAGAGTAATCAGTGGATGCCAGAAGGCTTGTGCATAAAATCCCTATCTAGTGCCTACTAAAGTAGAGTTAAAAGGTGGCTGCTGGAGGGTTGCATTAGATCCTAAAATCTAGGTGCAGTGCTGTCAGATCCAAGGCTCCTCACTGATGATGGCCACAAGCCAGAAACTAGTCTGGGGATATTGGATGAGTAGGCACTAGATAGGGATTTTATGCACAAGCCTTCTGGCATCCATTGATTACTCTGTTTGGCACAGGGTGGCACTACTGTATGGGGAGTTTTGCCTTTGTTTACAATATTCCTTCAATTATTAATATAACTAATACATTAACTGTACATCAAAACACATTGTAATTACAATCCTATATATGTATAATGAATTTTTTGCTGTAATAGAGTGATTAACTATGGCTACAATGCAATATAGACATCTACAGACTACAAAAGGTATCTCATACTGCTCCTAAGAAGAGTATTTTTTAAATATAAATATCATTTTTTAATCTGATTTTCAATATAAATATTATTTACAATGTATATTAAAATGTTTGTATAAAACTTTTTAAAAATATATAGCCATAAAAATCACAAAAATTAAAAAATAAAATTACTTTTGTTTAACTGGATTCATTTGATTACTTTCTTATAATCAGTTATTATAATAAAATAAATTTGGTCTCTATTATTGTTTCCATTAATTAGCAATATTTTTTTTATAATATTGGTCTTATAAAGTAGAGTAAAAATAGTGATCATTTGTAAAGGATGGAAATTTTTACAGCTATTTAGAATTTGAGAGATATGAGATAATGCTAAACCTAAAAAAGGGGGTAAAAATTTATAGTATATGAGCTAAATTTAACTAATTTGATTTTTTCAAAATAAAAATAATGAGATGAATACTTGATCAATTAAAAATATATGAAATAAAATAAAATAATTGTATTACTGTTGTGGATTAATGTTAATGCTAGTGTAATATTTGCTGAAAATTTTATCTCACTAGTTTTGTACAAATCATTCAATTTATTTTTATTTTACTATTGTGATAAATTATGGGCCAAAAAATTATAAATATAATCTATTGCTACTAAATTTAATGTTAAAACTCATAATTCCTCAATTCTCTAACCAAAATTTGATGACAAAGATCTATCCAATAACCCTGGATGAAATCAATTTTAAAGATTTTTGTAGAATTATTTTTATAATGAAAAATAAGTTTTTCTTTTTAAACTTTTTTGTGTCTGTTATGGCATCAGAAAAGGAAGTGCCTTCAATCATGATCATTTTTGTAAATTATACAATTACTCTAGTAGATTCTTAAACTACATTGTTTACATTACATGGAATTAAATTCTTGATTATTTCAATCTCATTATTTCTCAATACTTATACTTACCTATGGGCATAAAAAATTACTTATAGCTTTTTTTTTGCATTGAAAAGAGACATTTCCTCCTGTTTACATTTATTCAATCATCAATCATCACAAAACTTTCATTAATCTCTATTTATTCTATATTTAGAAATATCATGTAGATTATTATCTTTGTCAATGTTATATTGGTTGGGCTTTGATAAAGGTTTAATGTACTCTTGCTTTAGAACATACTAGTTTACTAGTTTCAAATATTTAGATTCACTTATTCAGATGTAAAAGACTCGTTATAAATCAATTTCTATATATTTTCAAGTTATGATGACACTAAATCATCTGATAAAAAATTAATAAATTCTATAGTAATGAGTTTACTAATATATTATAGGTCACCAGTTGTGCTTATTTAATTTTTCTGTGAATGCTATTATAAATACTTTAATTTGATATCATTTTTGTATTTTTTCATTCAAAGCATTTTAATTATTAACTTTGAAAATTGAGATAATATGAATATATTTTAGACTATTTATTATATTGGGCAAATTTATAATAGTGATGACGTCATTGCAAATTAAGATGAGAGGATTTTGGCTTTGCAGAAAAAAAAGGGGAAGAGGATTAAATAAAGTACTTACTAATTTGCCTTTCATAAATTATGCTTCTAGTAATTTTAACTTTATTTTTAAACCGTTTATACTTCCTTATTTTCATGCAGGTCTTCTTAATGAATAGATTTCAATATTAAATAATGAGCATTGCCAATTGCTCAACAAGCTTTGTGATAAATGCTTAGCCAGAGAAAGCATTTAAAATATATCTGTCAGGAAACCCCACCACCCGACCCAACCCACCCCAACCCAACCCAAATCTCTCCATGGTTTTGTGCTTTAGCACTCCTCAGAGAGCGTTAGGCAGAGGGATTTTAAATGCTTTCTCTGGCTAAGCATTTATCACAAAGTGTGTTGAGCAATTGGAAATGCTCATTGTTTATATCTTACAAGCTTAAGAGAATGGAGTCATGTGATCTATGATTCTATTTTTTTAGTTGACTATTTATAGATTTCAATATTGTTTCAACAATAAGATGAAACATAAGATCTTAATTGTGACTCACATTAAAAATTTAAATCTAAACGTCTTTGACATATTTGTTATTTATTTTAAAATATTTATAAAGAGATTACGTTCTATAATATGATAGAATTAATCCATATTTTTTAAAACAATTTGCATTATCCTTAAAACTCGATGACCAAAGGTAATTTGTATTCTACATAAATGCTATCAAATGTTTGCTATTTATAATTAATAATCAACCTAATTTGTCACTCTGCTGAATTTATATCATAAAATATATACCAAAAATGATGATATATAATAAGATATCATTTTATTAATAAGATACTAATCCAAGTATTGTTTATATTTGTATCTGACTCTCTCTGCTTTATCATCATTCTGATAATGACCATTTTATTTTAAAATATATATTTAATCGCTCTCTATCATAACATTTTTATTTTAGAATTTCCCCCCTCAATTTTTGATGCTATATAGTAAATTACAAAACATTCCCAAATTTAAATTCTAACTTTTATTTTTTTTATTATATAAATATTTGTTTCTTTAAAGCTTTTCTTAAAATAAATATTATATTGTTAAAAATAATTATTGTTCATACAAAATATATATTACATGACAACAGTCACAAGCTTATCTAAACTATGATTCTTCAATCTGTTATCAAGATAACCTCCATAAGTGAAAGATGGAGGTTGCCTAGATAACAGATTGAAGGCTCATGGCTTAGATAAGCTTGTGGCTGTTATCATGTGATTATTTTTATAAAACCAACTAGCTTTCAACAAAATCAGATTTATTATCTAAGTTAAATATGTATAATTTTTGTGTATTTTTACGATGAATTCAAAATTATTATAATTGTTATATCACTCATATTTTTTTTCCAAAATATTTATAATTTTTGTGAATTTGCTTTATATGAGTGTAAATAAACATAAAATAAGCATGGTTTAATATATATGTAATTAAAAGTGCGAACCATTTTCCCTCAGATTATGAATAAGTAGGACTAAGAATAAAATAGTCACCTATTTTTTAATTGTTAACACTTATAAACTTACTCTTGCTAAAAATTATGGGAAATTTCAAAATGAAATTCTATATGGCATTAATAATTATTAAACTAATAATTAAAGAAAGATGTTAATACAATCTAACTTTTAATAACCTTTTTTTAAATAACCTTTTTTTAAATAATCAAGCAGAAATTAATAACTGTAAACATAAAAATAACATAGGTTAATATTAACATCATTATTTTCAACCATTATTAATTCACTGCAGAATGAAAGTCTCTCCAAGTTCAATCCATCTTCCCAAATCTCTAATTTCTTTTCTCCACAGCACCCCAGAACACTTCATTGTTTTATCCATCCATTTCAGGTGTGGTTTTTTCTAGGTTTTTTTACAATCTCTTGAAATCCAGCTTAAGATTTCAATTCATCTCTTGTAATAATATGTCCAGCCCAACTCCAGTTCTTTAATTCTTTCAGTGATATCAGCATCAGTTTGTTGTCTCACCCATATATTTCTTTTCTGATCTCTTCTTGTTACTCCTAACATACTTAATATATCTCCATACTTTGTTGAGTAATATGTTTTGTATTACTCTTTTTTTAAGTGTCCAAGTCTCAGGTTCATAAGTAAGAACTAATAACATATATTTATTAAAAACCTCTGTTTTCCAAAAAAAAAAAGCATATTTCTCTTTAGTATTAAGTTATTTCTACAAAAATCACTCCAACCAAGTTTAATTCTATGATTAATTTCATCCATTAGGTTTCCATATGTAGTAATAATCTGATCAAGGTAATTGTTAACTCATCATTATCATTATTTATTTTCTTTTTTTCAAAAAATTCATTGAACATTATTCTTTTTAAGATTTATTTTTAATCATACTTTCTTACTTTCATCTGATAACTCTTGCACCATTTTCTAAAACTCTAAAGTATTATTTGCAAAAAGTACTACATACAAAATCTAGGGGGCTTAAATTACTTTTATTCATTTAGTTTCCCATTTTAATTCACAAAATATTTCTTACAAAACTGCTGTAAAAAATATTTTGGAGATATCGAGTTACTCTGCCATAAATCTTTCACAATGTTAATATTTATGTAATATAATTGTTGTTGCTGCATTTTTATAAATATCTTTTAAAATATGACACTATCCTGGGTCTATGTCTTGATGATTCAATGCTTTAATCACTGAAGAAATGCTTGTAGAATCAAATGCTTTTTCATAAACAACAAATCCAAAACATAAATGACAACTCATTTTTATTGGTCCTTTCTATAACATGTCTCAATACTTGGATATAATCTATTATACTAAAACCATTTTTAAATCCAGCTTGTTCTTTTGATTGGGTAAAATCCAAAGCTCACTGTAGATGGGTTGTAATTATTTTGATAAAAATTTTGTGAACTGAAAAAAGACTGATAGATCTCTAATATGTAATATCTTCTTTATCACCTTTTTAAAATATTAATACTGCATTCTTTCAATCATATGGTACATCTTTATCATTTAGATATTTGATATATAACTTTGCCAAAAAATTTTCTATTTCTTTACCTCCTTTTAATATATCGATTATAATTCCATCATTACCTGAAGCTTTTCCCTTCTTCATAAATTTAATTGCATATCTCACTTCTTCATTTAAAATTCTGGGCAATTCAAAAGATATAGTAGCTGTAGAAAATATTTTTCTTTGTTCTTTAATGCTATATAATTCGAGAGAACTCTTCTACACATTTCATAGTGTCATCTTTTATTTTGTAATAGTTCCATTATTTTTCTTATTGCAGAAATAAATTTTCTACCAATAGACCAAGATGTTGTTTTACACTCTTAAGATTTTTATTTTCTTCTATAGTTTTTTTTGTTCGTTCACAATTATACTTTCTTATATCATTAGCACCTCTTTTTCATACTATTTTATAAAATTTGAGGTATTCAATCCTTCTTAATGCATCATTTTTATGTTTTCATATTCCTTCTTTTTTACATAAACTCTCTAGTCTCAGTAGAAATTTTACTGATCAATTGCTGCTTTTTTTCTACCAGCTATCTTTATTGCAGTTTTTAAAAGTGCATCCATTATTTTTCTATTAATTACATTCAAATCTGAATCATATTTAAAATCTGTTAATATTTGAAAACGATTTGCAAGTTCTAATTTTAATTCATTAAAATGTTTCTGAAGATTAGAAATATCAATTGTGAATATAGTTTTTCTTACTAATTTTTGTCTCTCTAGTTTTGAATTAACATGTCTTTCATTTTAATAATTGATGATCACTTCTTGTGTTGAATTTATTAAGATCATTACAATCTTGAAATATGTATTTTCTGTTAGTCAAAATATAATCCAATTCTGCTACACCTTCATTTGGATGCTTCCACGTCCATTTCCTTTTAATATTTTTCTCAAAAAAAAAAAAAAAAAGAATTTATAATACAAAGTGTTTCTTTTTTTGAAAACTCCCCAAGTCTATGATCTCTCATTTTTATCCCAATAATCAAATTTACTTGAAGCTCTTTATCTTTCAATTGTTTACAAATTATAATATTAAAGTCTCCCATTACAATTTTAAAATGTTGTTTTGTCTGATTCGAAGCCTTTTATACATCCATATAAAAATCTCCTATTTCATCATCACAATGAAAACTTGTTGGGCCATAAACTTGAAATATCTGCATTGGATATCTGCTTTTAAGTTTTGTCTGAAACACCGCCAGTCTCCACATTGTAGTTCCACTTTTTATTTATAATGAATCTTACTCCATTTAGACTTTCAGTGTTTGTGCCCTTGGTACATGTCCACTTTTTAAATCAATTGACTTTTCATCTTTTCTTCTAACTTCACAAAGTCTAATAATGTCCCATTTAATACGAGATATTTCTTCCAATTCTTGCAATTTTTTTGCATTTCAAAGTGATTTCCAGTTTCAGCATCTAAATAAAATTCATCATCAAATGGCAGCCTGGATCTGCAACCAGAATATTCTTAGTATCCTTTGTATTTGCCCAACAACTGCTGCTTTGTCTGGTGACTTTACAGTCTCTAGGCAATAAGGACCATGATTCATTTTTGTCTGTCACATGATTGTAAATATATAATAGAAAAAACATTTAATTCACATATATATTTATTCTGTTTTCAGGAAAACTCAACTGATTTTAGTTAAAAGCTATCAGTCAACTGAAAAGAAAAACCATGGTGTTTCTTGATCTTAAAATCAGAGGTAATAAGCTGAAAAACTCATTACACTAACTAATGCATTTTGGTGAGCAGCCCATTCATGTTTGTATACTATTTGAATAATCATGTAGTAATAACAGTTACAATGAAAAGAAATGTACTAAGTAGACATTAGGAATTTGCTCTGCTCAGTTCCTTTAAAGCCTCCAAAAGGAATCAAAGGGTCTTCTTTCAGTTAACAGTAAATCCCTTTCTGCAACCTATGTTAATATACATATAATTAAAGGAAGCAAACCAGAATCCATCATCTTTCTGCTTGATTGTTAAAAGATTATTAAAAGTCAGATTCTATCTACATCCTTCTCTAATTGATTTATCATCATCATTAGTATTTAGTCCCATGAAAAGATCTAGAGAATGTCACACCATCTATTTTTCCAATCCATTTTTTTCATTGCCCATTTCTTCAATTCCATGTAACTCTTCCTATCTCTTAGAATGTCACACCATCTATTTTTCCAATCCATTTTTTTCATTGCCCATTTCTTCAATTCCATGTAACTCTTCCTATCTCTTATATCACCCAGCAATGCCATTATTTTCTATATTTTTTTCTTATTTCTACTCACCATTCCCTCCAAAACATCTTTCATTAAACTATACTTTCTTCTTAATATATATCCAATCCAGTTTCGCTATTTCTAAATTTCCTTAATCAATGTTACTCTTTTCAAAACTTCTTCATTTGTTATTTTATTCATCCAACTGATTTTTTTATTCTTCTCCATGCCCATATTCTAAAGGCTTCTAATCTGTTACTAAATTTATTTCTCACTGTCCATTATTTAATAATTATTAAGGCTATATTTTCATCTAGCTAGTATATTAATTTTATTCTAAATTTCCACCAATATTAATGAGGGTAATATTATAAACATCAAAAGCTTAGAAAATATATGATCCATTTTATTTTTGAATCTTGTTAAACATAGAGTGCTATTTTTATAGCTTGAAGGAGACTGGTTCGCTTCTTTTAATTATATATATATATATATATATATATATATATATATATAATGGATATATATATATATATATATATATATATATCCAGAATGTACAGACTGTTATGTTTTAAAATGAAAGATCATAGTAATAAAAGTCTTTTTTTCTTGAGGGTTATTACATATTTCTTTCTTTCAATAAAATATTTTATATAAAAGGATTGGTTTTTGTTATATTTTCATCATGCTAAGAAGTGTTTTATTAAACATGGCATTTTCTCTTAATTATTTGCTTTTGGGTATCAGAAGAAAAAAAATTATTTTACTGACAAAACATTCTGAGCTTTTGTTTAGATACAAACTGAGTGATCTAAATTAATGATGCACAATCTGTGGATTGTGACCCCATAAGGGGTCACAGAAAAATTATTGGGGGTCATGAAACTGTTAAAAAATTATCATGTTGGATAATAAATTTTTAATTGAAAACACAAAAACCTAAAAAACATTAAAAAGTAGATGAAAATTACTCAACTCATTATTGTGTGTCTGACCACTTTTGTATTTAAACACTTCCTTTTTTATATTCCAATCTGCTTTGTATAAACAATGCATCATAATGATACTTTGCTTATATTGCTCTCATTTCACTTGTTCACTCTTAGAGTTTTGTTCTTTATGCTAGTATCCTCCTAATGTTGATATATGGTACTATGTTCTTAAATGTACACATTTTCTAAAACAAACTAAAAAGTTTTAATTACTATAAATCAACAGATCTATTAAGAACCAAGTATTATTATACATTTATCATATTTATTTTTTGTCATAAGGTTTACTATTAAATATTTCTTAAACCCTGTTTCTCAATTTTATGGGCATGATAGAAATTGAATTTTTTAAAAAATAAATGGGAAATAAAAACCAAACATTCAGAAAATGATAAAGATAGTACCAAGGAAGAAGATGGTTGAAGGTCAGAAAAAATAAAAAGACTAATACTTATAATAGGATGGTAACATCATATAATGGGTTACACAAAAAATCAGTCTTAGTATGAGGGTTGCAAGTGTAAAAAGGTTGTGCATCATTGATCTAAAAAATGAGGCTTTGTATTTGATATATAATGGGTGAGGATTTTTTCCAAATTATGCAAATGGATCACTTTGAATGCTGCCCATAATATTATTGATAAACATAAAATCAAAAACTTTTTTATCTGATATTTTATTTGTTTAATAAATATAAATCTAAATATACAGAAAATATCCACAGTTTATTATCTGCTGCAAGGATTTTTACATACAGTCATTTGTAGCAACATCTGTGGGAAATATTTTAATAATGACAATCCCGATTCTGATGAAGATTGCATAAAAGTCAATTTTGATCTGCCATTTAAAGAAAATTATTATACATCTAAACTTTACACATTAATACAAAAAAAAAAAAAATTCAAAGACAATGCTAATGATCTGAATTAGTTTTAAAAGTTAAGATTAAAGTAATAAAATCATATTCACCACAAAACTAAATTGTTTTTTAAAAAAATTTCTTTATTCACATGATCATCATTTCTTATACTTACACAAACTGTTTATACAGAGGCTACTGTAGGGAGAGTTGAGCCTCTGTGAACATTTCTTTATTACTGGCATTAGTATATTTTAACTATGTGGTATTTGTCTTTTGACTTTTTAAATATATAATAAAAATTATGTTTTTCTATAAGCATTTATTCACTTCCAAGGAAAATATTACTTTTTTAAACTTCTTCTTTTCTTATGTATTGTTTTCTATTTTTATATCATACCATAATAAAATAAATAAATAAATAAATGATTGAGCAATGCTTTCAACCTAGAAGGTCATATTCATAGTGCTTGAACTCAGCAGCTGACATTATTATTGAAAGAGAATAATAACTTAATAAAAGGTAGCTAATGTGTAAATTTGTTGATTTACATATTCCACTTTCTGGCCAAAGTAATACAAGTGTATTTTTTGTAAATGCATAGATGTTATTACTAATGAACCATGCATCTTTGAATTTTCTTTTCAATCATCGTCTTCTGCACACACTACACTAATATTATGTGGATTGAAGTTACAGCCAGATTTTATTTCATATTCAAAGAATACTGACTTCACATTGGGATTTTTTTTGCACAATTGTAAATGTGTATATGCTGCACCAGTCTAGTGGTGTTATTAGTGATAAACTTTAGCCTATGCCAATAGCATATAAGATTTTAATAAAAATTATATAAATATTTCTGAATAAAGATTCAGTACATAACCTATAAAAAATTTGTGAAGAATTAAATGTTTTTATTCTCTTGGTTTACACTTTAATTATATTTGTTTTTTGAAAAGTTAGTAGTTTATTTATTTTTTATTGGATTTTAAATTTGGACTTAGAAAAAAAATATGTCTATTAATATTATTTTGAATTGGCATATTTTAAGTTGGTAAAATAATATTAATAAAAAAAGGATATTTCTTGGATACAATTTGGCATTAGTATGTTTTACTTAGGTTTTAAAATAAAGTGTATATATGCAAAAGCTTTGTAAGTTTTTGAAACCTGGGAAAGAACTATTCATTAATGTTCTTGTTATTCTTAATTGGTATTACATAATGAGACTTTATCTACAAATTATTGATAGAAATGTACAAGTCACCACTTTCAGAATATAAATTTGTTCAGAGAAATAGGAAATTCGGAAAGCCTAGAAAAATTGTTAACATGATCTTCATCAAGGGCCAAAATGTCAAACTATTGCTGATAATCAACTTATCATCAATAAAAGCAATTAATTTATTTCACTACTTCAATAAGAGCAGGAATAAATCAATAATATTGCTTCTATTGGGAATTAGTAAATACAAAAAAAAAAATACATATGACAAAAGGGAATCTTATCCCAATTCTCTTAACACTTTAATTCTAATAGTTTTTTTTATTAACAGTTGATTATACTTCACATTTATTAAAAAAATGATTATAGTCCCCAATATCAATATCCAAATTTGCATTACATTATTGGCCAAGATTAAATTTAATATTAATACATGGAAAGTCAAAGGAATATGAAATTTGACATTACATCATTTAGCATAACTCTGAGTCTCTTAAATCTTCAAAATGTGTATAATTTCTGCAGAGAATTTATAAGAATATTTTAAAATGTCAATCCCTAAAAAGCTTAATTAAAATCTTAGAAAAAATTTCAAGCATTAAATTTTCCAAAATGATTAGTCTCAACTTTTCAAAAAAAGGATGCATATATAAATAAATAGGCTATTAAATATAAATTCTAAATGTAAACTAAAAATCTTAGAGCTGTTGAATTAATAATTCTTTTAGCAACATTAGTATACTTATGAAAATATTTAAAGCACTCCCCCACCCCACAAACCCTATAATATTTCAACAATGCCCACTGAAAAATATCAAATCTGAACCTCAAACAGTCAAACTCAAAAGGATAACTTCTTGAGCATTAAGCTGCAATGGTGTTATATATTGGAATGCAGATCTAATCAAGCAAAGAGCATGAAATTAAATTAGCAATGCTGTATTGATTTTAAATTAAATTTCAGATCATTGCTAGTGTAATTTCATACTCTTTATTTGACTAGGTATGAATTTCAATATATAAAATTGTCACAGCACAAGAAGATATTATTTTCAGTTTGACTATTTGAGGTTCAGACTTGATATTTTTCTTAGCGAACATTGCTGAAATATCATAATGTTTGGAGTTGGTGATTTAACTATTTTCTATTTAATTTTCAGCTAGTGATGTGCACTGAAATATTTTCTTATAAAAATGAATATTTAAAAATAATTATCTTATAACTTTCTTAATTAATTTTGAAATTAAACAATTTTGAATATTCAAATGTCTTTATTCATAAAAAAATCTAATGACCTTGTTATTTTAGAGTTCTTACAAATTAGAGTACTGGAAGAGATGACGATGAGCTTTGATTCATGAACCTTAACTTCAAATTCTGCTCTTCTACCATTGCATCAAATCACATAGGCTATTTTATTCATGCAAATTTTTGTTTAAAATTTTTATATTGTTTTGTCATCTAATAAACCTACAATAATATAAAGTTCATTATTTAATGTTATGTTGCATTTATTTTTGCTGCTGAAATAAAATTACCATAAGTTTTAAGTATTAAAAATAAGTTTCTTATCAGTAAATAAATGCATTCAAGTATTTACATACATTCTACAAATATGTTACATGATAATTTAATTTAATTACATAGTAACTGCTATATGTATTGTAATAGTATGGACATCTGGGGATGGACCTGGGATGATGGAACTCATCATCATCAACCCCAAGTCAAAATAAAAAAATTCAATATAAAATTAAATAAAATGAATGATAATGATTATGAGGAGTGAACCCGAGAGATCAAAACAAACATTATACCAGCATTACAGAGTAATACAATTAATCATTCATCATTATAAATGATCCACAATAAAAGTAAATCAACAATCAATCTTGTGGCTGGATTTAAAATAGGTCTACTATAGATCAGGCTAATTATTTAACTTTTGCCAGCTTGGAGCAGATTATTTAGACAATAATTTGGATGCAAAAATTTAAATGCTAATCAATAAAAATAATAAAAATAATGCTAGGATACTAAAACATGCTGATCATCATCAATGCTCTGACCACTTAGCATCATTAATATACAGACCAATAATAAACTTAATTTCTAAATAAATATTTAAAATGAAATGTAATGCATGAACTTTAAAGGATATTCCTTTTGTGCCAATTAGGATCATCATCAACTGGATGTCCATAAACATTAAATATTAACCACTTTTATATAACAGACCATTATGCACAAAGAGATATAATACAAAATATAATATTTTTAATCTATTATATGATTGATTAAATTCACTAGAATAACTTTAACAATGAGATATCACTTTATTAATAACAATAAATAATGAAATTAAGGGCTGCAGAATATGGCTATACATATAAATTAATCCTTCTGATTTTGATTAATACAAAAAGATCCACTATTACATTGTAACTTATAAATATGTTTCAATAGGTTTACATAAAACTCACTTATATATAAGCATGCAGACATGCAGTATAATAATTTATGAACATATTTGAATTGTCCTAAACCTATAAATGACATTCATTTTTATATTACAATTAATAGCTAATTTAACATATGTGTGTGCATGGAAATGTGTGCACACACTGGTGTTTATAAAAATACATCTAATAAACCATATTATATTTTCATAATACACAATTAATTCAATCTCAAAAGCATACATAAAATTCCCACATATATATATATATATATAAGAACTCGGATGTGCTGTATAATAATTAAATTAAAATGTTCAAATTTTCATAGATTAATACAAAAATTCAGTTCATTTTCAATAATACATAGGTGTGTATATATATATAAATAGTATAAATTAAAGCTATTAATTCATTATTTCTAATAGTAAAAAAGGTTTCTTTTAAAAAAAGTAATATCACATCTTTGACAATCCTTCATAAAAGTTCTTTTTTTAGTTTTACAGATTGTGACAGCATGAGGATTATGAAGTTATATAAACTTATACAAAAATTCAATTCATTTTTAATAATACATAAATGCACACACACACATATATATATAAATAAAATAGATAGTATGAATTGAAGTTATTAATTCATTATTTCTAATGGTAAAAAAGTTTTTTTTAATAATATTACATCTTTGACAGTCCTTTATTAAATTTTTTTACAGTTTTACAGATTATGACAGCATGAGCACTATGAAGTAATAAATGAAGGCAAGATGCAATGTATCCAATCTCTGCTAATTCACAATGGTAGTTTTAATTCACATGGAGGTCAGGACCAGATTTTCTGTGGTTATATTGTGTACTAGCTGGTACACCTGAAGTTTATCAAATTCTAGATTAAATGGAGCTGCATGCCAACAGTTACCAGATTATACATTTCAAAATATGACAATAAGCCAGTCTACTGTTTATAAGGGACCACTTATCCAGAGTTCATCAGCTTGTTGCAGAATTAGTTTATACATTTACTGTTTTATCTATATGCAGAGAAGCACAGATAAAGGTACTGTATCATATGTATACAGTACTGCTGGTGAGTTATTTTAAACAATTTCTTTAGTCAAAATGAGTTGTAATTTTTAAATTAATTATTTTTTTAAAGTAAATAACTTTATTCAACAAAAAGTAAGATATGTTTACAATATATTTTGAAAAAAAAAGTAAACTTCAAAAATCTTTCTAGATTAGGGAACCAAAAAAATATGCTAGAGTATTTTTTAAGATGTTTATAATTAATGAAGAGAAAAGAACTTTCCAAATTAAATCACAGGATAATTTTCTGTTTTTTTTAAACTTTTTTCATACTATTTTTGTTATATATATATACACATTGATATAAATTTTATGTATATTTTCAACATAAAATTAAATGTGAAAAATATATTTTTAATAAGTTTATTATTTTGACAAATTAAAATATTATATGATAAATGTCAGTGTGAGCACACATTTCCATGCTCATACACATAGATGTTAAATCAGTCATTAATTATGTATTATAAAAATGTATTTCATTTATAAGTTTATGACAATTCAAATATGTTTATAAATTATTATTCCACATGTCTGTTTATATTTATATATGTTTTATGTAAACCTATTAAAACCTATTTGTAAATTACAATGTAATAGTTAATTTCTTTTTGGTATTATTCAAATTCAGAAGGCAACATTTATATGTATAACAATATTCTGCAGACCTTAATTTCATTTCAATTGTTATTAATAAATTGATATTCCATTGTTAAAGTTATTCCAGTGAAATTATTTAATTCTAAAATATTATAAATGGTATATTACATAAAAGGGATTTATATTTAGTGTTTATAAACATCTAGTTGATGTTGATCCTGGTGGCACAAAAGGAATATGCTTTAAAGTTCATGCACTACATTTCATATTATTTATTTAGAAATTAAATTTATAGATGGCCAGTACATTTGTGGTACTAATTGGTTAAAACATTGATGATGATCAATATATTTTAGAATCCTGACATTATTACTTTTTAATTGACATATTCTTATGAATTAGCACTTAAGTTTCTGCATCCAAATTATTATTATATTGTATTCCTGCCCTAAATTTGGCAAGCGCTAAATAATTAGTTTGGTTTATAATAGACCCATTTCAAATTCAGTCATAATATTGACTGTTAACTTAGTTTTATTGATGATCATTTATGATGATGAATGATTTATTGCTTTTGCATAATGCTGGTGAATTTATAGTTACTTAATTACTAATGATCTGATATCTCATGTTCATTCCTCATAAGTTATTCATTATACATTTTATATTGACTTGGGGTTGATGATGATGAGTGCCATCACCCTAGGTTTACCCTTATTTCTTTATACCATTATAATATATATATATATATTGTAATCTTATGAGCTTGCCAATAACTCTTAACAAGTTTTTCAGAATATCCTGAACCCCAGACTGGTTTCTGCTTCTGGCTTCTTTGGTGAGTTGCAATATATATTGTAATGGATAATAGAATGAGGATGTGCTATTTGGTACCTATAAATAAACCAAGATGTTAAAAGTTTGATGGGAATCCAATAAATAGGCTTTATTTCTAAAATGTTAATTTGTAACATTAAATTAAAGACTCTTAATCTAAACTAGGACTAGATATGCAATACCAACACTTGATTATTCATGAACCAGTGATGACATAAAACTTTGTTAACCTTTTAAACAACAAATAAATTAATAAGTAAAGCAACTTACACATAAATAATGTCCATTACTACACTATTGCATGTGAACATTAATATTTCTAATAAATCTCAGGGTTTATTTAGCATTTCTGACATTGCATATGCTAATAAGTATATATAACTATTCCTTTAAAATTTATACGTGTGTCTAGCATAATATCACATGTGCAAAATAATACTTTATATTATTTCTCAGGGCTTTGAACATCATAAAAACTCTTATACATTTTACATAGTAAAGTTTATTAGGATATGATTGAACACAAGTGAGCATTTTGTGATTGTATTCAGTGCATATCTCTTAGCATATAAAAAAAAGCGGTGAAAAGAATGGAGAATGAGCTCTTGCAGACTGCTTAAAATAAATAATATTTACTTAGCTAAGTTATTTAAAGTATAACAAAAATTATGTAGTTAAAATTAAATTTATGTGACCACATCAATGAATAAAAAGTGATGATGAATAATAGACAGTCATTATTTTAAAAACAACAATTGAATAATTTTATTAAATAAAAAAAGAATGCATAAATATGGGAATAAATAGGTATAATATTAATATCTCTGCTAAAGTTCTCTAAATAAAAGAATTTGTTTATAAGCACTGTTAAAAAAAAGAGATCTCAGGTATTTGCAATGATGTGTAACACAAATACAAAATTATTAAAGAAGATTGCCAATAAATAGGATTTAAATATATACTTATTATAGTAAAATCTAAAATAGAATATTTCCTCTAATGAAACATACTATCAAAATGGTATCATATCTTTTTATCTAGGAGCAACATTTATTTCACTCTAGATAAATATAATGATAACATGACCAATTTATATAGCATTAAGGTCTTAAATGATATATTCTACATATGACCTACAACCATGGATTAACCCTTTATTTCTTATATTCTAATCTTATTACCACAAGTATATTTTAAAGCATTATTTATTCTTTTACATTATATAAGTACTTATATATATATAAATCTATAAGATAAGAGCCTCTTATAATCAATAAGAGAATTTAATAATATTATTCTATAACAGTAACAACCTATCTCTAATAAAAACAATGCAAAAACATCTTATACCAATTTAAATATTGAAACCATACTATCTGGTGTTCTTATTGATGAGAATGTTGATAAATATTAATACAAGCAATTACAATTTTATTAAAAAAAACATAATAAAAACAAATGATACAACCATCATTATCCATAAAAGTTTATAAATAACTTCATCCATTTTCTTTATGTGTATATTTTTCTGTAGGTTCCATTAATAATTTTTCTTTTATGAATATATTCATTATTTTATTCTTTTAAAATCCCACATTAGAATGTATGATGAGTTTCTTATTAGTAGTATTTCCAAAATTTTGTTAAAGATGAGATAAAATTCTTTTAGTAATGATTATCCATTTGTGATATTATCTTTTATTTTAAAAGCAATAACAATATTGATAATAACTATTTTTGAATCCATCAGAAGATAATTAGGTCGTGGATTCCTAAGGCAATGAAGTTTTTGGTTAATTGTAATTGTTAAGAAATAAATTATGTTATTCCATTTTCAATCTCCTTCAAGATTAGTTTTTTTTTTTTAGAAAATTAGCAAAAATCACAAACATTAAGTTAAATCAGAATTTCTCAGGTATGCTTAATTAGTATTCATATCAAAAAAACAAAAACTAAACCTGATTTAGCTTAGCAAACTTAATAATTGCAAAACTATTTGAAAACTCAAACATTTTGCTATATTTCAAAATAATTACAAGATTAAAATTTATCAAATGAAAAATTGTATCAGCTTTAGAAGGTAAGCAATTAATTATTCTGATAATATTAAGTCATGTTGATGATAATGATCAGAAAGGTTTACATTTGCCTCTGAAGGTGAATGTTCAATGGTCCTTTTTAGTTCGATATATTTGAGTCAAGAAGCCATAATGGTGAATTGAATACTTAAAACTTATAAAGTTTACTAGATGGAATTTTATGCAGCCTCAAATTTTATCAATTGTATGCTTTTATATTGCATGACATATGATTGAAAAATAATGTAGATTCAAACTCTTCCTTCACTCAGTTTTAAATTTTATCAGAAACTTGGGAGTAGTTACTTAGCGATGGTTTCTTTCAAGCAATAGGAACTCTTTTTCAAGCTTTCAATGCAGCAAAATCCACCATTTTATATTATCTTTTATATACATAAAACATTTTAAAATAAAATTATTATAAATATAAGTATACTGTACACTTATTTATTCTTATTCTGATACCAAATAATATATTAATACTTTATTTATTAAAATGAATGATTTAATTTTTTTAATTGACCATTCTCGTTTTATAAAAGATTTTCTATTATTCCTATGGCTTCATACTAAATATATTTTTAATCTCTCAAGAACATTATTTTATTATAGCAAGACATAAAAAAACACATACATGCACATTTAAATGTTCTACACAAGTTGAGTCTGTTAATAAGTGATTTTAAGTTAGATATTAATTGCTGAATTTATGATTATGTTGCAATCGATTTTTTCATTTTACTAAAAGACAGTTATTATATAGGGTATATGAGCACAGATTTTCATACGAACCACCACTCTCCACACTATCTCATAACACTGATACACTTGAACACATATATGTTGAAAAGATAAATAATCACCAATATGCGTATTTCATGCTAAACCAGCAATCATCACTTGGTCCAGATTACCATCTCTACACATATATGCCATAAGTGCTCAGATATATATTAAGACAAGTGTATCAGTGTTATGAGATAGTGTGGAGAGTGGTGGGTCATGTGAAAGTCTGTGCTCATATATCCTATATATTACATATATAAACACAGGTATATAATAGGCCTGTGTATTTCAGTTATTACATAGTAGAGATGTCTGCCCTTCCCTTGTATTAAATGGATTATGTCCTGCATATGAGGAGTCAGATTGGCTTTAGGTCAACATGAGTGTGACAGGAATTTCGGCCTTAAGGTGGCTTTTGAACATTCCATCATCAGATTTTCGATTGGATGGACAGTTGAAGAGTTGGAGTGGAGAGTGGATTGAGGCCTGTCCATTAAAGGGTGAGGATTGGCTGTCTTAATATATATCTGAGCACTTATGGCATATGTGTGTAGAGATGGTAATCTGGACCAACTGATGATTGCTGGTTTGCATGAAATACGAATATTGGTGATTATTTATCTTTTCAACATATATGTGTTCAAGTATATCAGTGTTATGAGATAGTGTGAAGAGTGGTGGCTCATGTGAAAGTCTGTGCTCATATACCCTATATATTACATATATAAACACGGGTATATAATATACCTGTGTATTTCAGTTAAAAGACATTTAACAATAAAATGTGTTTCAGTATAATATAGGATTGATTACTTAATATTGTTAATAAATAATTTATTAAATTTAACCACAATTTTACAAATTTAATATATATTTTTAAACTGATTTTAAATTATGTTTGCCATTTTGGGTATTCTCTAGCACCGCTGTCTTCATATATATAATTGAAGTTACAATTTTTTTTTTAAAAAAAGCTGATTATTCTTCCTTACGTTATGAATAAAATAATACCTTATATAATGGCAAAGGTCAAAAATAGAATGGATCCAATTATTCTTTATGCTTTTGATGTTTATAAGCTTATGTTTGCTAATACTGTAAGAAAAATTTTACTATGATTTTCCAAAATAACATACATATTATGCAATAAATTATATTTTATTTTCTTGAATGCTTTTTTTTAGTGAATTCTCATTCAAAATAAGTAAAAATTTTAATGCATGAAATCGTTCTAGACGATTTATGTATCTGCAAATAAGATATATTTTTAAAATATCTACAATATTTTTTATCATTGTAAAAGACCCCATCGTCACCATGAAAACATTGCTTCAGACCCCATTTTTGGGGCTGGCTCTGGTTTTTTTATTATAGGTTAAAGTACAAATTGCACTGTCATATTTCACATGTAACTTGTAATCCAATATGCTATTATCTTAAAATTTTTGTGATGAATATTTAAACTATATATTGGTATGTAACATGTACATTGATTCAGAAATGGTGCTACAGACAGTTTGGATAGAGAACCAGTAATTTTCTGATAGAAACTACATATATATAATACTAAAACATGTTTTCAAAGCATTACCTTTCATCAGCTATGCTAGATCTTTTTTTTTTTTTTAGTAAAAAATAATTTTAAAAATTCTTTTTATTTCCATTTAGTAGTGACCAGATTTTAAATACCTAACTAAATCTTGACAAAAACAAAGGAAATACAATGACAGATATCTATGAACATTTTATTACTACTTATTAATCTTTTTTTTTTTTTGAGAATATGAAGCACAACAAAAACTTTCTATATACATTTTTAAATTAGTAACAAATTCTAACAAATAAATTGAATGTATATAACAATCTGAAACTAACATAAATATTTGTTAGAGTAATAGAATAAAAACAGAAGACTAATAAAACAGTATCTAAAACTAAATTCAATAGAATTATTTAATTTTTACTTTTAACATAATCTTTATTGATGAAGTATGTGGTTGCATAGTTTATCTTAGTTTAGATGTATAATATCTATTACACATATACATATACTTTAGTTGTATTAAGCAGGTTAACATATCTATCTATCTATCTATCTATCTATCTATCTATCTATCTATCTATCTATCTATCTATCTATCTATCTATCTATCTATCTATCTATCTATCTATCTATCTATCTATCTATCTATCTATCTATCTATCTATCTATCTATCTATCTATCTATCTATCTATCTATCTATCTATCTATCTATCTATCTATCTATCTATCTATCTATCTATCTATCTATCTATCTATCTATCTATCTATCTATCTATCTATCTATCTATCTATCTATCTATCTATCTATCTATCTATCTATCTATCTATCTATCTATCTATCTATCTATCTATCTATCTATCTATCTATCTATCTATCTATCTATCTATCTATCTATCTATCTATCTATCTATCTATCTATCTATCTATCTATCTATCTATCTATCTATCTATCTATCTATCTATCTATCTATCTATCTATCTATCTATCTATCTATCTATCTATCTATCTATCTATCTATCTATCTATCTATCTATCTATCTATCTATCTATCTATCTATCTATCTATCTATCTATCTATCTATCTATCTATCTATCTATCTATCTATCTATCTATCTATCTATCTATCTATCTATCTATCTATCTATCTATCTATCTATCTATCTATCTATCTATCTATCTATCTATCTATCTATCTATCTATCGAATTCAAAGAGAATTATACACAAGTAGAGGAGAATTAATTACAATATGATCTGTACTGTTAATGTTAATCTGGTTTTATAGCTTAATGATCTATTTGATGACTGATTAATTATATATGAATTTTTAAATGTAGAAATTATATAGTTAATGAAAGATATTGGTTATTAAAGCAAAGGTCATATATTAATTTTACTGACCAGTGGTTACAGTGGTGTAGGTAAAATTATTAAGCTCCATGTGCCTAATATATATATATATGCAGTCACATGGAAGTGTGAGGTTTTGATCTCTAATTTTAATTTTATTTATTTTATTGTAGATTCATGCAGATATTTTGAGGTTGGGTTGAAGCAAAAATGACATCTAAGGAATCGAAGAGTGAATAGAATAAAAATAGTTGCTCTAATGCTTGAGAAAAGTTCTCTCTATATACTATTGATGAGCATTATAAATGAAGCTGATTGGGACATAATGATAGATGTAATGAGAGTTCAATAAATTTGAAGTGAGGGCCATATTTCTAAAAAGTATGATTACTGTCTATTTTACTAATACTGCTAACAGGATAAAAATGTATCAGTTGACAGTAAATATATTCAGAAAATTTTAATCATTAATATTTATATATTTCAAAATATTTTAATACTTTATAAATATAGCCTTACTTCTCACTATATGTAAAATATATAATTGTTAATTAGAAAAGATATAAATTAGTATTAAAGTTTATCAGCTTAACGTTTTCGAGGGTCCATGCCTCATATTCATAGCCTTCATAAAGCTATGAATATGAGGCATGGATCCTCGAAAACGTTAAGCCGATAAACTTTAATACTAATTTATTTCTTCTCTAATTAACAATACTTTATAAAGTAAGTTTAAGTCTTACAATGTGTTCATTTTGCATATGCAATGCATAAAGTAATAAAAGGGTTTAATGATGAAATAGTACTTCTTCCATCTGGTATGCTTACAACTTGACTCTGAATTTGTGCTGATTAAAATTATAAATTTTTACACTGGTTTCTGAGTTTTTTTTTCAAGTAGCCCAGCCCTAGACCAATTCAACTAATCATCCAATATTGGCCAGTAAATGGGTATTTAATCTTTCATTGAGGCACAAATAAGAATGGAAAACGATTCTTCCCTGTTCTTCTATGAATCATTGCTAGAAATATATGATTTAAAAGCGGTTTTTTCTACTTGCCTTTATAAATCAATAAAAGAATAGAAAAACATTACATGTGCCTAGAAAATGTAAAATAAGCCAAAAATATTTTTTTAAGGTCAGTTTGTCATGTAATAAACGGCAATTAGTATCAATGAAATTGATTCATTTCAAATATAAATTTAAATATTAAAGATGATAAAAACTATATTCAATGTAAAGAGATTGCTTTTTTAATATATTAAATAAAAAATTGATTGATGAGTATTCTAGAATAAATATTGGATATGACTGGCCTTCAAATTAAGATATACTTTGAAAACAAAAAAAAAGTTGTAAACTATTTAAATTAGTGTATAATTGTAATATGAAGCTACTTATAAATGTCATTATTTATGTAATGTTGTCAACTACATTCAGAAATTTGTCTTAGGCAATAATAATCGATTATAAAACATAACATTATTGAGTTTATTTGACTAATTATATAAAAATATAATCAATACAAGTTAAATCATGGGCTAATCATTTTTTTTTTTTTGCCAGTTATGAAAGTATGTTATATTACAATCATGTTTTTATTTTTATTTTACAGTTGATACTTTTTTAACTATCTTGAGTAAAAATTTCATTATCAATAAATATTGGATATTTATCTGGAATGGATAAGACTGAAGAACATTAAAAAATTGAGATTGTCTGGAATTCATAAAAAATATTAAGTTTTAAATTTAATTTTCAAATTCTAATAAAAAAAAGTGCACCCACTACTACTATACAACAGGAAGCAAAATCTCCATAAGTTTGTTAAAGCAATTTCTTATTAAAACTATTGGTTAAGGTGATTATTACTAAAAGAAAAAAGTATAACAGACAGCAAATTTTCATTGCTCAAACTTGCATTTTAAATGTGAATTGACATTTAATCAATTTAATATTCTAATTTATCAACAGTTTTTTAGGTTTTGAACTCAGACCATACTCTATCTAATAATATAGATCTGACTAGAAAAGTTCTGAAAATGTAACATAAAGTAAAGAATGGTAAAATCTAACATAATGTTACATAATTCTCGAGCATGTTTATTGGAATATCTAAAGAATAAAGAACAATGAATTTCTCCATAAGCATAGTAAAAAAATTGCCTATCATAATAAAGTTGGAAGGCACTAGTAATAAATATCAACATCTATAAACCCATTAATTATTTATTTTTACTTAATCTTGTCAGAAATATTTTCAAGATATATATATATTAAAGAAATCTCAGTATTGCTGTTATTGAGAAGATAAACGAATTATTACACCGAAATTTGAACACTTAGTAATAATTAACAGTCATTAATTTGTTAAACAGAAGCAGTTAATTACTTAAAAAATTAATGATGTAATAATAATAAAAGTTTTTTTTTTTTTTTACAAAATGTATTAATTTTTACTTAATTAGTAACTATTATACAGGCGGGAGCTTAATCTCTCGAAAGAAAATAATGAATATAAATTACAGTTGCGGCCATTGGGTGTTAATTAATTTTTTCACCTGATTACATTTTTTAAATAAAATGTATTTTTATTAAAATTATCTAATAACTATTTGAGTAAGCCGGGGAAAAAATTGTGTAAGTACGGGGAGAAAAATTATGGAAGGTAATTAAGATAATTAATTAATGACAGAAATATTACAAATTTCTTTATTTATAAAAACAAACGCGAGCTTAAAAAACAATTTTCTACCGTTCGCCTTTCTCTCATTTATTTTAAAGTGGAATAAGCATGATCTATTTCGCAGTCATTATGGTTGTTATATATATACAAACACATAAGTATTTAAGTTTAATGCGATATAATTCTATTTTATTCAAATTCACCTACGACATTGTGTTAGATACATATGTATATATATTTCTCTTTGTTTCATTTTTTGTTTCAACTTATTCTTTTTGTCATTTGGATTCAAGCGTTTCTTATACCAACAATAACTTCTATCTATTAACTCTGACAATGAAATTTAGTATTTTGATCTACCACATTTTCATTTTTTAGTTATACACACAGTAATTCTATTCCAGTCTGTTTTCTTATCTTGTTCTCTTTTCTCTCTCTTATTTTTTCTGGAGTTATATAACAGATGTACTAATTTTTATGTTTGGGTATTAATGATCCCTATTTTTCTATCTTCTTCTTTTTATTTATTTATCAGAATTTTAGTGCTAATTTTCTTTTCTTTTCTTTTTTTTACAAATTTCTTCTACAACAATGTTTACTAACTGACGGATTGGGATTGAATCAATGACCTTGTCAGTGTTCTCCCAGCCCACCTAGCCTCTGCTTCTCATCTTGACTTTAAACCTATACTTATTATCAATTTGGACGTGCCTTTCAATGCTCAATGAGGCATACATAATTGTTCAACTGGGACAAAGTATGGACCGATCTAGAATACTACTGAAGCGTTGATCCAACATTCATGTATATATCCACTTCTCATTTAGCTATGGACATTACTTGGTATTCATGTAATCATCATTGTATAAAATTGTATAAATCATTTAAATAAATCGTTATTTTATAAAAATAAAAAAAAAAACAAAAACAATGTTTAGTAAAATTGAGATCTTAAATCAACAGATTTAAAACTTTTAGAAAGCTAATCTATAATTAATCCAGTTTATTTTGGTTAATAGTTAAGCACTGATCATAAAACGTGATTGTAAAACAATAGAGCCTTCATCATAGATAAGATTTTACTTTCCAAATAGTAAACTCATCATTTAACTTTTTTTCAAAATTTTATTATTTCTTCTTTTTCTCCTTTAAAATCATTTTATTCTAAGCATTTTCTGATATTTAGAAATTATTATGAATCAAGAGAAAAAAATATTAAAAATATATGAAAATGGATAATAATAATAATAATAATAGGAGCACCACCTGGCTAGAACAGAGCAAAATTCTCCATACAGTATTGTGATGCTTAATGGTTTAACACCTGTCTAGAACATGGCTGCAAGTATGCTAAAAGTCTCCAGCGATTTTTAATATTATTATTTGCAACTCCATCATAAAAGGTAATTTTAAATTATTTTTTTAAAAAAGCAAGTACAAAACTTATATATATTGTAAAAGTTTGCAAATATTCGTGTGTGGATCTGTCAAGGGGAAAAAACCACTTAGTTCACAGCGTCTTAAAGATAATGTAAATAGCTGCCACGCCTTCAGTTTTACACAATGCCAGTGAAAAAACAAACCTAAGAAATAATGTTACTTTAAATAATCCCTCCCCCCCAAAAAAAAAAAAACATTTGCTGATATTGCAAAAAAACTTTGGAACCTCAGCACTAATTACAAACATGAATTTTAAACTCTCTTCCCAAAGATTTAGAAAATCTACAACCAGCGATATTGAAAATTTTGATTTATAAAATCAAAATGGTAAAGACCCCCCCCCTTTGTTTTATGGACTGCTAATATACTAGATAGCATTTCTGAGGAGTTCCACAACATTATCCCTAACGGTCTATTTAACACATTACGTCGTTTTTTTCACAGATTGTTCATCTACAAATATTGATTGTTCTTTGTATAAATTGCCAAAAGCTTTACTATATGAAGCATTCACTTTGCATAATCCATGGAATAGTGTTCTATACTTAGCTGATCATCCCAGTCAAAGATATTTGGTCATAAAATTCCATGATCAAAACCAGATAAATAGATTTAAAATAAAGATTAAAACACGGCCATTTTGCTTTAATTGTTGTAAATGAAAACAAACAGACATATATATATATGGCACTCCACACAGGGTTTTCAAAAATTAATGGAGCCTTTCAACAAACTTGTATCATTGCAACCAGTTTATCTAAAGGCTCACCCCCAGTTCCAATATACAGCAATAGCTATGAGTTTAAAATCAAGCTAACAAAAACATTGATACAACTACTATACCTATTTAGATTACACACCAAGAGGCAATGTTTTGTCTGTATATAAGAGGATTAAAGTCACAATGTTTCTTTTGTCGCCAGCATGGTTATCAAACAATGAACTGCACAAACACTCGATGCTGACAGTATAATCAGGTGGGCAACATACACCTAGATGAATTCATAATCAAAACGAAGACAATATTGACAAAACACCTAATTCACACATGAATTCTCCTTCAAATTAAGGTGGTTCACCAATTGATCTCTCCATAGAGCAGACAAATCAAATCTTCAATATACCCATTAACATCAGCAACAAAACTACTCAGAGTGATGATAATCAAACTCTCACCTCATCAGTCAAACCATATAAACAATTAGTTTCAACTCACATAGCAATCAATAATTCACAATGACAATTCTAACCAATTTTTACCTATAATAAACAAAAGCAGCATAGATATCATGGATACACTGACATCATCATTACCAATAGCTGAGAGCTGCAGCACAGATTACACTTCCAAAAGAAAACCTGGGTAACCATGAAAAGGTCATGGTAATAAAAAAAATAAAAACACTTGATACTGAAATTAATCTAACATGCTCCACTAATAATGTCATTTATAACTTAGAATCCTATAGCCCCACTTAACAGACATTCAACAAAAATGGAAGTTCTAACTGAGTCCAAAAATGTTCATCATTCACGTAGTAAAATTCCAAAATCAAGCAATGAATCAAAAACAAACCATGAAGAAAAAATGCTAGCAAAACATTTATTAAATAGTTTGATGCCACAGATGCTAGCCCTGAAAACTTTAATTTTGAGTCTTAGCTGTCAATTTATGTTTATATAGTCCTTATTCAAAACCTTATAAACAAGGTAACAAATGAAATCTAAATTCAGTCAATATAAAACAGCTGACTCTCAAAACATACTCTAATTTTTCTATTCATTTACTTTCAACATTAAGATAAAGATAGGAGCTTTCAATGTTTGAGGTTTAAACTCAATTCATAAAAACCTCCAGAGAAGTAAATTGATTCAATTTACACAGCCACACATTCTGGGTCTCCTGAGAGCAAAAATATATAGTGGTTCTCAGATTGACCTTATAACTTATCTAAGGATCTAAAGCTTTTGCACCTGTTCATAAGATTCATCATTGCCTTTAGGAAGTACTGGCCTAGTTATCACAAGAACCTGCCAATTTTCATTTTCTAAAATCATATATATTGACTCAAATCTACTTATAGTTACTTTTCACCATCATACTGCTGCATTCAACATAATTTTTGTTTACATACCTCCAGGATCAGTTGTCTTCTCAAGATTTCTGCTTACCATCAACTCATTACAATTATCCACCTCTTATCCAGTAGTTTTACTGGTTGATTTTAACATGAGTTATCACACTTTTGTTTCAAAGTGGCTACATCAACTTGCAATACCCCTAATGAGTGCTGAAGGTTTCTTATTATCCAACTCCATCTCATACTACAATCATTATCACACCTCATTTA
Organism: Epiperipatus broadwayi; assembly: GCA_028023455.1. Taxonomy (NCBI): domain Eukaryota; kingdom Metazoa; phylum Onychophora; class Udeonychophora; order Euonychophora; family Peripatidae; genus Epiperipatus; species Epiperipatus broadwayi. The sequence continues at coordinate 710,014 of JAQFVV010006410.1, forward strand.
TTTACCTATGCTTTTATTTATCCATTTAATCTCTCACCCTTTTGTGATCACTCTAGTCAAATGCTCAAACTCAATTTATGTGCAATGCAAACATCAATAATTCAACTTCATAAGACAAAAAGAATAATTCTTTCTGCACACCTGAATTTTTGTACTCTGAAACACATGTTATGCTATTTAAACTTAGCACTATGCAATTTGATCCTGTTCAACAGTACATTTCCTTTATCAATATTCTGTCATTCAATATAAATCATATTATCAAAACTATCCCACCAGTCTCAAGATTCCTAACTTTGGCTGACAAGTTACATAAAAGAATCACCATGTGTTAATCTGCACCAGATACCTATGTACATATAAGAAGATTTATACAAGTGAATAATGATTCCTGTAACACTCTAAAAAAGTACTTCACCACAAAAAAAAATCTGTCTAATAAAACAATACACCTGGACATGAGGGTACATTATATCGGAACTGGGATATCCTTCATCTCTCAGAGTTTCACAAGCACTTGAAATCAAGGTTGTCACCAAAGCTGGTTATAATATGGTAGAATCATATACAAATATTTTAAACAAAAGCTGCAGTCACATTGTGCCTTCATACTACCTCAAAATCTCTTTGGCCAACCAGAGTTAGATAAACGATTCTGTGCTACTGATTTTTTGCTGAAGCTAACCACAATACCAAACTCTTATTATCCAAGGCCACATAGAACCCCTAAATTTGTATTTTCACATCTCAGTCAGTTTACCACAACATATCCATGTGATTTAGCAAATTATCTATCACAAAGGTTATTTAACATAAAAGATCTATATCCAATCTTTTTAATTCCATTCATAAAAACAAGCTTCAACATCCAATCTATTTAATCTGTTACCAATCTTCATGGGGTCCCTTGGTATTAAAATCCTCAAAAAAGTTCTAAAAGATAAAGTCAAACCATATCTATTCCCTCTATTATCACCAATGCAACTTGCAATAAAAGGCTCCTCAACAGGCCAAGTTGCCCTCATTTTCAAAACCATTGCAAATTCAGTTTTAGAGCAAGAAAAATATGCTCTAATAGCTGTTCAAATTAACTGCTATTAATTTGGTTCCTATTGAAATATTAATTCAAATACTTGCAGACACCAAAATAATATGCTCTAATAGCTGTTAAAATTAACTGCTTTTAATTTGGTTCCTATTGAAATATTAATTCAAATACTTGCAGACACCAAAATATCTCATTCTCTCTTATACCTACTAACCAACCTACTCCTTAATCATGAAATCCATAACACAATTAATGGTAGAACATCACTTTAATTTTCTCTTCACCAATCCATACTTCAAGGATCTCCACTCAATTTTTTATTATTCATGTTCTGAATTAACCCTCTCATAAACAAAATACAACAAAAATTACAAAGAAATTCAAATTCTATACACTGGACTACATATACCATGTATTGCATATATGGGTGACTTTACTATTTTTCTTACCTCCAAAAAACAACTACCTACTCAGGAAAACATACTTAATGAATACACTTTCAAATATAAAATCAAGATCAACAATAATAAAACATCAACCTGGTTTCTTTACATTGGTAGGATACATAAGCAAATTTATCATGGTGAACCAACTAATTTTCTTGGATTTCCTTTCTACATAGGACCATCTGGAATAACACAAAAGATATTAAAAAAACTGAAAGATGATGCTGAATGCAAAACCAATTTTCTCTCCAAAACCTATCTCTCATTATATGCAAAAGTATGTCTTTTTAATCATCTTGTAATTACAAAAATAACCTATTACTCATCAATTATAAACTTATAAAAACAAGCAAAACCCCCCATACAGCATTATCACTCAGTGTAAGCCAGACTAATCAATGGATGCCAAAAGGCTTGTGCATAAAATCCCCTTTGTTAGTGAGGAGCCTTGGATCTGAGAGGCACTAGATGGGGATTTTATGCATAAACCTTCTGGCATCCATTGACTACTCTGACTTGCACTGAGTGGCAAAACTGTATGGGGGTCTTTGCCTTTTTAATAAGTTATAAACAAGCATAAGAAATGGTAATCATGTGATGTTTATTCAATCATAAACTTTACTAAATCTTTCACTTCATATATTTACTCATTCTGTAGCAAGCTTTTATGGTGCAGAAAAGTAGTCTCCATCTCTGTAAAATGACTTAGTCTTCCACTAACCAGAAATGGATTAGGTCTTTATTCCATTCAAATTTTTCATAAACAAAAAAGTATTAATCTCCTATCTGCACTGATAAGAAATTTTTCAGCTTTTGAATGCATCATTTCAAATAACAACCACAGATTAACCACCAACTTTACATGGATATTTGTCTTTGCTCATAAACCAACTCTAAAGCATTTATGATCAGGCATTATTTTGGGTGTTGGTAAATACATATATTGGAGCATTTATAATATGCTATATCCAAATCTAACTATGGATTCTCAGTCACCAATACTAAATACGAACAACAATCAGTTGATGCAGTGATTCAAAAAATTTTCCATTGGAACCCAAATTTTTTGACTTTCTCTTAAGGCTAAATCTTCATACTTTACCTACCTCCTATTTCCTTAAAAACTATAGGTTTTACATCAAAATTGGTAGTTTTGTTTCTTTGGCACAGGGAAGAAGAAACACAACAGCACCTATTTCACACCTACATAGCTCTGAAAAATACCCGAGAAATTATGATTAATGCATATAGACAAAATAACATCACACTTGATAACCTAATAGAAATGCTCAGTAAAGGCTCAATACCAGCAATGCATGCAGCAACTTTTTGTTTATTTATTATGTGGTGCACCACATGTACTTTCTGCATTGGAAACAACACCAGAAGGGACCCAGCCACATTCTCTAATAAGCTTGAACAACTGAAGGCCAGAGAGGTCAAAATTGCATATCCATATATTTTTGCTGCTACATGGTCACAATTATAAACCTGAGACAAACCATAACCCCAAACCACCAAATGACTTTGCTGTAACAAGAACTTTTTTTTATGTTACATATTTTATTTTTAATAGTTTTTAACCATCACATCTGTGTATTGAATAGTCTCAAGGATATATTTAATTAAATCAAAATGTATTTTAAACTGATGAACTAAACTCTCAGACAATGAAATATAACCATAGGCAAATGCACAGTTTACAAGTTTACATTTACCAGAAACCTATCTAACAATTTATTTGAACTGTACCAATAATATCAATCTATTTGTTCTAAAGCTATGCAGTTTTTAACGATGTATTTTTAACAATGTAAGTCTTTATGAACAATAAAGTTTGATTTGAAACATAATAATAATAACAATAATAGTAGGAGTAAGAATAGGAATAGGAGTAGTGGTAGTAGTAGTCATCACAGTCATGGTAATCATTGTCATAGTAGTAGTAGCAGTAGCAGTAGAAGTAGTATCAGTAATAGTAGTAGTAACAGCAGTAGCAGCAGTAGTAGCAGTAGCAGTAGCAGCAGCTATAGCAGTAGTAGTATGAACAAAAAAGTTAACAGTATGACAAGAGAAATAAATAATAGGAAAAAAGATAAAAGCTGTTAAAACTATAGAAGGATGAGGAATAAAAATTAGATTAGTTTTACAAAGCTAAGACAGGGATATAAAAACTAACTTCCAGTATAAAACAACAATGTTAAAAAACTACGAAAAAAGAAAAATATATAAAAAGAAGAGGATGAATTTTAAAAAAACAAAACAAACAAAGACGGCATGGAAAAAAAAATAAAAATTACAACTTAAACAATTTGTCAATATCAAATGTTTTTATTAATATTTTAAAAAACAAAGAAATGAAAAGCATTTATGTAATCAAACAATTTATTTATATGAAAAAGTATTCAAAGCCTGTATCTGTAATCAAACAGTAAAAATTGATTTAAAAGTTAAACAACATTTAGATGTATTTTGAACATCTAAATGTGATAAAATACCACAAGCTTATTTCAGTTTAGCATTTTAAAATTCAATTAAATATAACACAAAATCACATTATAAAAAGGTGAAAAAAATTATAATATCGATCTAAAAATGCATGCAAGTAATAAATAAAGTAAATTAATTGGCTTTGATTAAAATGATGTTCAATCTGTCAGAATATCATTAAAATTTCAGAAAAAAATCTGATTTTGATGATGTGGAGAACTTAATCGTAAAATTCCATATATGACCCTATTAAATTCTTACAAAATTATTTCAAAAATAAAAAATAAATAGGTGCAACGTAGAAACATAATAAATGAAATGATTATAATAATGTTATTAGAACTAAAGAACTCTTGATGTGTTTTTATTATTGAAGTTAGACATATTGCATTAAATTGTACAAAAATGAAATATACAAAATGCCAGCATTCTGACATACAGGTACAATTATTAACACAAAACTTAAAAACATTTGACACATAATTAAAATATTGTTATCTTATTAAAGTATTAGGTTTAAGTGAAAAAAATATGATTAATTCAATGAAAACTATAAATAATTCACAATTTGCATTAAAAATAAAAGATAATAAGAAAATATACAAATAAATCACTGAACAGTAAAATAAAGATTTTTATTAAATGGATCTTTATTTCCATTATTATTCCAATTATCGGTTTCTCCAAAATTATTATAATAACGCATATAGTCTTTTAAAATAGTATAGACTTAGTACATACATTTTTTAATAACTGTCTCCATTTAGCCATTAGTTTATGACAGTTTTAAAATTATTAATAAATGTTCTTCTTCAAAAAGACAAACATTTATGCATTTTTTATCTTAATATAATTTTATTTTCCTCTTATTGAAAGATTTTTTTAAAAGTTTTATCGTATTATTTTCAGTTTCTAGTACGACTATTTTTCCGTAAGAAAATGCGTTACTAATTTAAATTTCCAATTAGCTTTCCTGTCCAGCTCTTCATACAATGTCCAATATATAATTTTAGCGAATACAATAATTCTTCCCATTAAAGTTACTAATATTATAATTCTAAGTATACTTTTTACTTCCAAAATCCTTTTAAATAATTCAGTATTTCCTCCTGGTACTTCCATGTTTTAATGCTATGTTTAATTAAGTTTTGACAAAAGTCCTGTAAGGGAATTTAGTTTTCTAAAACTGCATAGTTTAGGTAATAATTTTTATAATTGATTTATAATACTCTCTTTGCAAAATAATTAAATTGGTATACTTCTCAGTTGCAAATAAATTATTAGAGAGCTATTATATCACTGAATTGATTAACTTTAAGCTGATTAAAATTTACAGAAGCAGATTTTTTTAAAAATAGAAAACAAAAATTTTAGATAAAAACAAAAAACTTTAAAAGAAGTAACTTGAAAATAATTGTGCATCGATATTTATATCCAAATAAATACATCATTTAATTGGTGGATTACACTTTCACCTGAATAACTTTGATATTACATAATTAAAATCAAAAATAAAACTATGACTCATTCTTATTTAAAAATATTACTTAAAAATATTAATTTTAAATCAATTTTATACTTTATTAAAGATAACTAAATATTTTAAAATGACTTTTAAAAACAATATTTTATCAATTTATTCCACCTTTTATTTTTAATGTATCTATTTTCTTTAAAACAAATTATTTAATTTTTACTAACTGTATTTGTTTTATAAAAACTAAACATTTTATGACAACTAATTTTAATATTTTCTCTTATGATAGATAAATAAGTATCTTCAATTCTATAGTGTAATTTTTAAAAAAGTAATTTTTGAAACTTTGTTAACACAAACACTAGTAAGCACATATGTATAACAGTATACATGTCACATGACTTACAACCAAGACAGACTGAATCAAATTCTGTTTGAAAATATTAAATATTTAATTGCAACAATTATTATATTAAAGAAATAATATAATAATATAATTTTGGAATAATAATTTTGAAACCATAAAATTAAATATAAATTTCCCTACCACAAAGACTACTTTTAAAACATATAATAGTAAATATAATTATTAAATATAATTTATACTGTAAAATATAATATTTATTTAATTACAGGTTTTAGCTATTAAAATTCAACTTTTAATACATACTTTAAAGATTTATTGCTACATTATTTATTATGGCCAGCTTTCCCAACCATATACAATTAATACATTTAGCTTTATTTAACTGTTTTAAATTTATTTAGCATAATTTTAGGCATTAAATAACTTTATCTTGCTTTAATTGAACTTTTAAAAAGATTGTTAATATAATATAATCATTGTACCAAGAGAACATATCCTAAATTTAAAATTTTTTAGTAAATTGATATAAGTTTATTCTGAGCTAAAGAGAAGGGCACAATATATATATATAACATTTGTAATACAAGCTTGTTAAATTAGATCATGTGACATATGACTTGATTTCTTTGTAATTTTATTTTTTGCTATTAAGGATTTGGTCATTTTATATTGCTAAAATTATTAATATATGGTGTATCTGCTCTTGATTCAGTCCCATATGGTTATTTAAGTTAGATAGCTGGATTGGAAGACATATGAATGTCTGAAAATTTAAGATTTTCTACTTAATAGTTATCCATTAGATAAAGTGCTGGGCTTGTCCTGGTATTTTTAATCTAATGCTTGAATATCCTAGCACCTCACTGTGGAATCCAGTAGCAGAAACCAGTCTGGGGTTGGGGATATTCTGAAAAGCTTGTTAAGAGACAAAACTCTCCATACAGTAGTGCCACCCAGTGCAATCCAGAGTAATCATTGAATGACAGAAGGATTTTTCCTGTTTTAATAACTGTTATGAGCAAGCATAAGAAATGGTGATCATGTGGTGTGAGCATGTTAAGAGCTTAACATTTGTGACACAAGCTTGTTAAATTAGGTCATGTGACATATGACTTGTTTTCTTTGTAATTTTATTTTTTCTATTAAAGATTTGGTGATTTTATATTGCTAAAGTTATTAATATATGGTGTATCTAAACTTGGTTCAGTCTTATAGGGAAATTTAAGTTAGATAGCTGGATTGGAAGACATGTGAATATCTGAAAATTTCAGATTTTCTACTTAATAGTTATCCATTAGATAAAGTGCTTGGCTTGACCTTATATTTTAAATCTTATGCTTGAATATCCTAGCACTTCACTCAGGAAGTCAGTAGCATAAACTGCTCTGGGGTTGGGAATATTCTGCAAAGCTTGTTAAGAGCTTACTTGTGAGCTCTATATATAACCTAATAATAAAGTACATACATACATACATACATACATACATACATACATATATATATATATATATTATACACAATAATACAAGAATTAAGATTTTAAATCAAGAAAGAAATAATAAAAAAAGGAAAATTAAAGAGGCAATTTTTATTAATTGTTACAAAATTGTGATAATAAACAGGTAGACTAGTGAATTACGGGATATGTAAATTGACATATGGTGTCTGATTGATGTTATTTTACTCCATTTTGAAATTAAGACTGTTTAACTGAAAATGGTTATGAATATAATTGAAAGTATTACTATTGATTAAAGTTTATACTGGAATTTATTTTGTTATTTACCATTATTTGGATTATAATTACATTATATATATATATGTAAATTTATAAATAAATATTAGAAAATACGGTACTTAAAAGTTTATAAAAAATATATCTATAAACGATATATGTCAGATTGCTAGGGTATTGTTAAAATTTTCTTGACAATGGCAATATTAATATTATTCACATTTTTAATATTGAAATATTGATTCTTTGATAGTAATATGTCCAAAATCTTTTATAAAATAAGAAACAATGACGCATTAAGTATAGAATCTTCTCACACACGACATATAAATTATTTTGTCTATTACACCATATATTGGTATTTTTAATTAGAGCACACCTATTAATTGTAAATTTTTTGAATATGTTGAACAGCTTGCCTTTTATTTCCCAATTTTCTAAACTATAAAATATCAAAAATCTAAGAAAATTATATTTGCACATTTTTTATCTTTTAATTTCTGTTAACAATAAAATTCTCCAAAAGTAAAAAGTATTTTTTCCTTCTATGAAGTCCTATTGATTTTTACTAATAAGTTAGATTAATTTGAAAATTTTTTGATTATTTTATGAATTCAATTTTCTATTATTTTAGCAATTTTAAAGTGTATATATATAGACCTATAATTATCTAAATATTTTTATCACCAGATTTAAAAACTAGTCTTATTATGCAAAAATTTAATCATTATATAGTAGTTTATTTTTAATCAAGTAAATTATAATATTTTATAGAATATCAATATTGTTCTTTGTATCTATCATTCTAATTTTATCTATTCTTGGGCTTAATTATTCTCCATTCTTTGATTATTTCATATAATTTTATTTCATTTATATTTGATTCAAAAATTGAATGAGATTGATTTGAAATAATAAAATCAAGATTACATTATTTTTTTTTATTTTTAATTTACTTATTCTTTTCAAAAATATATTAAAAGTATTTGCTAAAAGAACATTATTAATTATTTTAATTTTTTTTTTAATTTTTATCTTTTATAACATTAGATTTTCTAAACATTACATTTTTTTCAAAACATTTTTTATGTCATCTTTATTTTTATTAAAAAAATTTATAAAATAAATTCTATTCTTATACAATTAATATTGTTTTAATATCTTATATTCCAGAAGATTGTTCATGAAATGCACAATGAAAGTCTGAATTCTTGTACTGATAGACAGTTGTTATATGGAGATGAGATGGAGGGGGGGGGTACACTTTTGAAAACAAAACCTTAAAAATATTTCTGCAATGCAACAATTGTTCACCCTTTCACAAGAAAAACAAGTCCCTAACTTGCATAAGAATGGTGTTAACTTGATCCTGGAGATTCAGGTATTTGATACCTTTAGCTCATCTACAAAGCAAGGATTCTTGTTTAAATGCATTCATGGTGAGAGAAAATAGAATAGTTATGATGTGGTAAAGTTAAGATAAAGAATATATTAATATAACCAAAAAGTTTGAAGATATAAATATATATTACTTAAAAGGTACAGGTGAGCTAAAAGTTTAGAAACCCATAGATGTATAATAACTACTCACCTGTGATGAAGACTATATGATACTATAATTGCACTTTTTTATTTTAACAGTCATATAATCAATACTCATTTTATGTAATTATAAGGGACTTGAATTCAGTCTTTAAAGCTTCTTACAGCTATGCATTCCATGACCCCATATATGTGAAAAAGATAAATGACCTCTAATATATGTATTTAATGCTTAACCAGCACTCGTCAATTGGTTCAAATCACTATCTCTCAAACATATATACAATCAGTGCTTAGTTTATATTAAGATAGCAAATCTTCGAACTTTAATGAATAAGCTTCAATCTTCTCCATCCACAAAGTCTTCAGCTATCCATATTATTGAAAATCCAAAGATGGAACATTCAAAGCCCTTGTTGATGTCAATATTATTGTCATATCCATGTTGACTTTAAGTCACTCTGATCCCTCACATATACAATATACTTATATTTGAATATTAAATACTCAATTTATTAACATAATTTAACTTGTAAACTTTATCCTGTAGATAATAATGGCAAAGTATTTATTTACTAAACACTGTTTGATAGCGAAATGAAATGGCTATAGGCAACACATACGAAAAACGAAAAAGTTTCATGACTAATCTGATCTGAACTTAAACTCCAGTTTGTGACCATTGCAATGAATGCATGAAATTCTTTAAATATCATTTGGCATATATAAAATAAAACATTTGATTTTTTCTGTTTACACTTAATATATGCTTTAAGAAAAATTGTTCCTAAGTATAAGCATATATTTATATACGGATATTAGTAACGAATAGTATTTTTTTTAAAAATATATAAAAATACAGTGTCAGTGACAAAGATTCAGAAAATACAGATTTATATCAAGGATACTTTTTGTTTTAAAAATCTTTTGTATAAATTAAAATAAATAAATGATTCTAAAAATCTAACTTAAAAAGAATCAAATAGAAAAGTTAATAAAAATTATGTACATGATATTGTTGTCATTGGTATTTCAAATCTGTGTATTAAATTGGAAATAGCGATTTGAAAATAAAATTTGAGTAGGCCTAAACTAAAGATTTAGAGTCGTATGAAACAACTTATGTGAAATATAAATCATAATTGAGAAATAATCTGAATAAATGGGGAAATAACTGCAGATAATATTGGATAACTAATCTGTTTAATAACTATATTCTCTGTTAAAAGAATAGTAATATACAGATATGTTCAATATGTCAAAAATTGTAAAAATTATACCTTATTGGTGAAATTGATAATATTTAAACAAGGAATATCTCTTTTTTAGTTTTATAAACCGTCATATAAGCAATGGAGTGCAAAACTGAATCATATAATTATTTTTAAACTTATTGTTTTTTAGTGGAAAATACTGAATGCAAACTATTTCCATTCACTGATCAAATTTAATTATTATTTTGCAATTCAAAGCTAATGTTTTAAAATTCCAAGCTTTCTAAAGTTTTAAACCAAACCAATTTATCTTGAGAATCTGACATTAAATTGTCAATTAATTTTTAGTGATCTCATATTTACATAAACTGCAAGCATTTTGATCTTATGATTAAAGACCACTAAGTATCTCTTTAATTCTCTATAGTTTTTATAATTTTATAATACAACTATTTTTACCCAACACCTGGTCTCACAATATAATCAGGAAATAATATCATTTAATATGATATAATAGTGTAGTCAAATTTCTATGCTCACATTTTAATGTGTAACTATGCAAATTAAGAAGAAAGTCACAGATTACATAGTAATTTGATTTACTAAATTAATGACTATTGAAAATGCGCCTGATTTCCTGAAAAGTTAAATTTTAATACTTCAAATATTATTTTAGAAAAGGCAATAAAATAAATAATCAAATGATTCATTACTTTGGAGATCATGTGACACCTGAGCATCAGAAATAATGAAGTTGAATTTTGATTCAGTAAACTTTAACTTTTGAATCTTTTATTTTATACTGCATTGAATTAGATAGGAAAACATATTTTAATATAAAATAATTAGAATTAGCTCAGTGATGGTTATAGCTAGATAGATTGACTGCTGCAGTGTCACAAAACTTTAAATCATCATTTACCATAGCATGGTATTTCTTTTCTTTTATAAAAACTTTTTAAGCTATAAACTTTTTTCTATAAAATCATTTATTAAAAATATAATAATGTAGATGATTATATCTTCTTTAGATGAATATTGTCTACTGAAAATTGTGTTTAAATCACTAACCATCACATGACCATCATTTTCTATGCTTATACAAACTGTTAACACAGAGGGAAAATTCTCCATACAGTAACACAACTCAGTACAAGTCAAAGTAATCAAGAGTACCACTATATGGAGAGTTTTGACTCTGTATTGAAAATGTTTATTAAAATAGTAGATGGGTATAATGTATTAGAGAGATATTTTACACATGGTTTTTAGAATGTAGACAGAAGTTACATTGTTTATCTTAAAAGTTAAATGTATTATAAGTTATGACAACAGTAGAAATTATTTTGTCTATTTAGTTCTTAATCCTTCAAAAATAATAACAAATATTTATTTATAATGTATTTAATATGCAACCACAATTATTTGAGAAATGAAGGTCAGTAAGTAGGTTTCAATTGTGGGAATCATCAAGTATTGATTGTTTTGTTGTATTGTGTTTTTATCTTTCTACTCACTTTAAATATAGTTTAATGCTCTCATAACTCTCAGCTAAAATACTTCTGAGTTATCTTTCTAAACTGCTAAGGTGTTATTACTTCAAAATATGACCAATTTATATATAATATAAAGTATATTAAATATTGCCTTTAATATAAAAGTAAGATGTTGCCACTACAGTCATGCAAATAGTGGTTAGCACAGCTGCCTTACAAGCAGTTGTTCCAGGGTTTGCTTCCCGGCTGACGCTTTGACACATAAAAAAAAATATTATCTGATTTTTATAATTGTTGGTAAATGCAATAGACAATTTTATAAAAATCTGCTGAAGCCTGATTGCCATTCTTACATAAAGTTGTAAGAACTTTAAAAATCTTGATGCAAAAATTTTATACATTTCATGTTTCATTATCTTCATTTTAAACCACTATCCCGCTATAGGATAAAGGTCTCACCAAGTTTAATCTAGTTTCTTTTATTTCTAGTCTTTCTTTTCCACATCATTTTAGCACACTTCTTTATTTCATATATCCATCTCACATGTGGTCACTTTCTTTATTTTGATATAAAGTTTTTCAATTTCTATATAAGATTTGGTTGGTTTAGAGCAATTTAACTTCATTTACTGTCAAGAGAGAGATCAATTGTTTTTCATCTAATATGATATGTAGTATCGTATGATTGTTATCTTTTTTTTGGAATAATTACCCCAATTACCTATTATATAAATATTTGTTCAGTTATGCTTTAATATGTACCTAAAAGTTTATTCTTTAGCTCTTGAAAGCGCTCAGCATTATTTTGATATTTCAACTGGAAAGAACAAACTTCTCTTCAGCTGCAGCTGCGTATTAACGCACAACTTAACCCATTACTTTCTTATCGTTAAATATCTGTTCAAGTAATTTTATAAAATATGCTAAATATAATTTTTTATCGGTGAATCTGTTTACTCTTTTAATATTTGGCTCTAATAAAATAAATTCTTAATATTTGGCTCTAATAAAACAAATTCTTTCAATTTCTATGTCCAAAGCAATAGTGATACAAAAAAAAAAAAAAGTTCTATAAATAATTATAATATTTAAATTGTGCATGGTCTTTGAATAAAATGTGTATTATTTTGTACTACAATGAATGTTCATTGATCATACTTACACTACAATGAAAAGTTAATTCATGATAAATACATGCAATATTTCCTAGACATACTACTTATAATGTTTAATCAGGATCTTATCCCAATATATTAATAAATAATATATTTATCTATTTTTTTAAATGTTTCTGATTACATATGCAGTATATATATATATATTGTAATGATACAGACTGTTGGATTCTATAGGTTGACCGAAATCATCATTATCAAAAATATTCCAGTTTTTATTAAGCATAGAAAAAAAAGCAAAGAATCAGTATCAAAAGTAATCTTTTGTGATTATACACAATATAAAATCTTAGGCCTATCATCATCAAGCCAATACCAAACCTAGGGCATAATATAAAAACAATCATCAATATTTCAACTGCACATAAATACTAAAAATAATTGTATTTATATACCATAAATGTTGGGATCATTATATCAATGCCAACCATTATCAATATTCTAGGCTGCCAGATATCATGATTGTACTGAACATCAATATATTAATCATCATTCTAAAATATATAAATAAAATGAAGTATGAGAATTTTAAAGTTGATCTTTACCTTTTCACTATCTAATTAATTCTGTAGAGAAATATCTAGGAATCCTCATACATATAGCTAGCTATACATGGCAAATATATTTTATTATGTCTGAACTAGTTTTGGAAATCTTAAGAAACCTACAGACTTCAAACAAGAGAAAATATATACACTTAATTTGTTCTATTATTAAATATTTTCACTGGATACTCAACAAATATCTTAAACCACAACTGTATGATGAAATCAGTACGCACGTTGGTAATTCACAGAATAGATAGCTAGAAGAATAAAGACATCAAAAAAGTAACTTCATAAATTATTTATTATTATTAATATTATTATTATTAAAAAGTAACTATCAAATAAAAGAATAAAAAAAAATTCAAAGTAATAATGTGACAAATGCAAAGTTAATACACACAATTTCATGTAATACATATAATTATTGTTCCTTTCTTATTCTTCTCAATTAATAAATATTTGATCTAAATAAATTCTTCTACAATAATAATCTAACCCTATAAAATATTTTACAATAATTAAAGAAAACTTTAAATTAAACCTTCTCTTTTTTCTTTTGAAAATGGGAATATCCTCATTCAATTTTAATCCAGTGAAAGTAAAAAAAAAAATCAATATTTTTAATTATTCATTTCTTTACAAAATAACATTTGCAAATATAGATGTACACAATATAATATCTTATCTGACTATGGATATTTTTTAAATTCCTTTATAGTTGCCTAATTGACCATCTCTTTTTGTAAACCCTTACAAGTAGTAGTTTAGTCAATATTTTGGCTCTAGTTTTTCAATATTTAATTTTATTTAGTTAGTTTTTTTTTTGTGGTCCCAAGATGCCACTTTTGCAATTATTTTTCTTTCAGATCAATATAAATTGAGACGACTATGATTTTAGATGGGTCAATATGTAAGGTTGGTTGAAAGTTTCTCTCAGGGACATTTTTATCATCTACATTTCTTTTAGTGAAATTGGTTACATAGTAAGGTCAATAATAGTCAGCATTTGGAAAGAGATTAGTACATGATTCTTGTAGACTCCATAATATTATACATATTTTCAAAAATCATTTCTTTTTTTTAAAGTATTAGTTAAATCAATTTAACATCAAACTTCTAGATGAGTTTCTGACTGCTAAAGTCACCACTACTAAACTATACTTAGTTCTCCTGCTCATACACTCTTGTTTTTTTAAAAAAAACAACAACCTTAATATCAATCTTCCAAACAATCCAAGGAATATTTTAAAAATTATCGCATTAAGCTTTGGTCAACTGATTTTCTTTTAACAAGAGAGATTATCTTTTTTTTTTTCATATTGAAGCTGGAAATATAGTACATATTTCTGCTTCACCTAGTGCCAATGTCATCAGCACTAGTATGGGTTTAAACCCAATCTTATATTAACTGATACCCATCTCATAATAGTTAGAAGTATATTTTTAATATTATAATCTTTTATATTTCATTAATTTTATTTTATAATTAAAACTAACCTTTTATGATAGTTTATTTATTTTGTATTTGTAAAAAATGTATATTGTGTTTATTTTGTTAAATCGAATTGAACCCTGGATATCTATAAAATGTTACAAATATTTTAAATTCTTTTATTAAAATTCACTTTTCTTCAATTAATCAGTTGGTAACATTTTATATTTATCTTTTAATCAATGACATTAGAGAATCAATTATTTCAACAATGTAATATTTGTAAGAAATGTTTTGTAAATTTCTGCTTAAGTTTATGTCAAATATGTTTGAAAGTCATTGTACCAAATTCCTAAAATTTTCTAAATAAAATCTACATTTTTGTTAATCTAAACCTTAATTAAATAGATTTTGTTAGTACAATGACTGATAAATTTAATATGCTTGTTATTGTTTTTTTAATTAGCAAATCAACCCTTAAGGCATATTCATGCAGAGTTATAGATTTTCCTTCCAAAGCAGGAACCAACCTTAGAGAAACAGTTAGAGCGATTGCAATTGGTAGTTGTCACTGTAGATTCAATCATATAGATAAAGATCAGAACACATAAATAGTGGAAAATTTGATGATTTTATTATTGAGTTTACTGAAGAGAAGTGATTAATCTATATATATATATATTGTGCCTAAAGAAATGACGGGGTGAAAAGATTGGTCATTTGCTTCTCAAAGTTCTGTTCCACCAGCCCATCCATGCCTTTCCAGTGCTTTAAACATCTAGCCAGAGACTGTCTGTGTCGAGGAAGCCTGAAATGATCTGACTGTATTTTCTGCCTGTATTAACTGATTGATTCTGAGGTAACGTCCAATTCACAGCAAGCCATTGATTTTATTTTACTTGTTTTCAAAATCTACATTAATTTATATTTTATATATCTGTGTAATGTTTATACGGCTTGGTTTAAAATGCATCTTTTAATTTTATTCAATTTAAAATATCATTTCTTATAAAATTTTACATTATTTTGATGCGGCAAATTAAATTAATTTTTGTCAGTTTGTTTAGATTATTTGACTTACTGAAATGACCAACTACAAAATTCAATGAGCTATTAACTTTAAATCCTCCCCCTGTTATTTTTTTTTAATTTAAAAATCATTACAAGAAGACTTCCCTCCGTAAATTAATTAATAGAAAGCTCATTTAGTTTTGTACCTCATATATAAATTTATTTGAATGATTGAAATTATTTTAAAAGTATCTTACTATTACCTCCAATTTAAAATAGCCCTGTAATTATTTCTGAAAGAATAAATAATTTTAGTGAATCAATTAAGTAAAATTTATCATAGAATTTTATCAATCTATATATTTCATACATATATTTTATTTGTCAGAAAATATTAAAATTATGCTTTACAATTTATTAGTTTGATATTTGATGCCCGTCTATGTTAATTAAAAACAGTCTTATTTTGTAATCTTTTATAAATTATTTAAGAACTTATTAATAAATGAAATATTTGTGAAGTGTGATAAACAATTTATATTTTAGTTAACTTTTTTTTTCTTTATATATATTTATATATTTATGATTCATTCATTAGTGGACTAAGATTTGTGGGGACTTTCTAATGACGTCAGGGAACTGATTATTTTAATCAGGAATTCATTTATTAATTTTGCTAGTGATACATTATCTATATATATATGTCTAAGGCATTATGTATTTATAGCTACAACCATTCATTTAGTATTAGTATTTTGCTTTGCTACTTACTCACCAGGACCTTCGGAAATTTAACTTTGACCAGTCTGGTCTTTCACACTCCCTCAAAGTAGATATAGTTCATACCAAGGGATCTTTTCAAGCATTGCCATTAAGAAGTATATGCACATCAAAATATTATTATGATTATTTAGAGACATGTTTGACTGGAGGGCTAGCATTTCTCATTATCTAGTTGTATTTACTAGAAAATTATCTTTAGTAAAGCCACCCAGAGGTTCATAACAGACCTCAATTATTTTTGTTATAATCTATAATAGCATATTGCCTTCTTCATCATTTTATATCTTATATTTAGCAAACCTGGAAGGCTCTCTGCCATGGTAGCATGTCCTTCACAAACCAATTTCATTAATTAATTAAATCTGACTGTATAATTGTCAATTATTTATTTAAGAACTATTTTGCTTCCCACACTCGTTATATACAAATGATTTTAAATGTAATAGTGTTTTAAATGCCCATCTTTCATATTTTGTAATATATATATATATAAAACAGATTTATTTGTAATATCTTATTTTATTGCTGATTGGCTTTTGGCCGACCAATTAACAAACTTTTACATTGTTTGTCAATGCTACATCAAAACGAATTAAAGAAAATAACCAAGTTGTATAAACAAAGACTTAACTTATTTTGTACTAAATTCCTTAATAAATTCCTATAATATTGTTATTTTAAATAAGCTTAGTTTGTCATCACTCCCAATCTCTAAGGTTAATTACTCTACTTATTTAAATATTTCTTTGATTTAAATTCACTTCTTTATAATGTTGCCAGAAAGAATTATCATTATTACGGTTCAAACCATTAGTAATCGATCAAATCATATCTGTACCGTTCTGCAATCATCAGAACCCATTAAATCATTGATTTTTCATATAAACCCTTTTATTATTTTGAGTCTCTATGTGAACCATGATCTCCAGCTGGGACGGAATAAAACCAAGCACTGCTAGTGTCATCACAAACGTTATCCATTAGTCAGAGAGGCAATAGTTTAGGCAAATAGGTTAGGATTCATCCTTGTCCTGACATATGTATCTTGTACATGGTTGGATTCAAGGTACTTTTGCTTGGATTATTGGTCTTGTTGAATGAATACACGATTTTGACCAGCACAGCATTGGCAGGGAGGCGAACCTGCAACAACCATCTGCAAACAACTGCTTGCTTGCAAGGCAGCTGTGCTGATCTCTCGGATTATCTTTTTTTAAAAAAAAAAAATCTACATATACACTAATGGATAAATAACTTTTTATTTCTGGAAAGATAAAAATCTTCATCCCTTTTTTTTAAATATTCTATTTATATGCCAGTTGATAAACATTTTTTTAAATTTTTTCAGGGATAAAGATTTTAATCCCATTTTGTTTATTTAATTTTTAAAAAAATATATCTATATAAAATGAAACTACATAAAAAAAATATTATTCTTTTTTTAAACAAATATATCTAATAAAAAATCAAACATTGATATTAATAATATTATTATTAAAATGCTCAAATTTTGTCACATGATCATTTCATGTTTGTAAAACTTTGAAAAAGTTTAATCTGGCTAAATTCCTATTTAGAAAGTAATTATTCTGCAACTAACATAAGTATAAATATTTTTTTCCCCATATATACATAATAAAATATTTTAAAAAAAGTGCTTTAAAAAATAATAAATTAAAAGGCATCTATTTAAGAATATACTGAATCCATCATTAATTAATTTCGATGATGAGATGAGAAATAATATATTCTACATAATATGTAATGTTATTTAAATCAATAAAAAAATGACAGAACTAAAAAATAAGTGCTTCTGGATTAAAACTCAAATTTCACTTATGGTACTCAACTATCACATCATATATGAATATCTAACACATTCAAATATTTTTTCAGTGCAATATAATGATTATGTTAGTACTTAAAAATCCCTAGATTGAAATCCAACATGTCACTTCATGGACTAAAACATTACATGGCCTTCTAATCAATTAATATTTGATTTTTTTTAAAAGTCATCTAAAAAACATAATTCCAGATCCAGTCTTTTTATCTGATAAAAATGAAAATTTCATACAAAAAATAAATAAATAAAGTAAACCAAATTATAAAAGATCATTCTATTCAAACCAAAAAAAAAAGAGGCTTTAAATGACTAGAAAGAAAGCTCTTATTTTAATACATAAATTGAAAGTTTGATTTTAGTCACATCGTTAAAATGGTTGCATATATAATTAATTTTAAAATTTAAATATGATACTGTGGTCCATTATCTAATTTAAATTAAAATCTAACTTCTATCATGAACTTCATATTCATAAAATATGGATAATATATATTTTTTAATTTTTTCATATATTTTTTTAGTTAGACATTTATTGAATGTTTGTCACATGTTCTGTGATTACTCACAATTTATTTTAAATAAATAATATAAACAATGCATACTTCTTGAAGAAACCATTTTGTATTAAACCACTCCCACTTACATGATTTTTATATATTCTGTCAATTTATATAATGATCCTAAAATAGTTGAAGAAAAACACTGAGATTTTTTTAAAATGTCAAAAATTATTTAATAGAAGACACACTGATATCCAGATACTTTTAATTAACCAAATCTCTATTTTAATAACAAAAATATTTCATTCATATTTTTTTAATATAAAAAACTTATCAGACAAAATCCATGGAAAAATGTATGATTGATTATTAAATTTATTTTTAAACATTTAATGATTTTTTTAAAATAATATCTTTACATACAACTTTGCAAAGTTAAATATACAACAATAATATAGGATTACTTTTCAAAGAACTTTATTAAGCAATCAAGGGTTACAGAGCTTATTACATATAGTATGATACAGGAATTTGATACATTTAATATAGTAACGATGGTATAATAACATGTACATGAGAGATATGCAAGGAATATGAATGAGCACTAAAAAAATATTACTAAAAAAATTATATATATATGCAAAAAATTAAATGAAAAGTCAGTTATATCTTAAATTAGAGGACATACATAAAAAACAGAAATCTCAAACTGCAAAAATTATGTAAGTTTATTCAAGACTCTTTTTCATGATCTCATTGAGGTGACAAAATGAGACAATTGTCATTACTTTAGGCTAGGATCTAAGATTTTCATTCATTAAAGACCAAAGGACTTGAAAAACTTTTTCTGATGTGATTTTTTTGTCTTTTTCTCTAATACTTTCCAATTTGATCGAAAAAGGGTTTGGGTGTCTTCTAGGGTCTTATTATTGTACATGAATGTACATCTACTACATGATAGTGCATATAGAATAAAAGTGCATACCTGAATTTGTGCATATATACCCTTACTGACTGTTTTAAATAAATAGTGCATGTTAACATGAGTGTTATTGAATAGTCTAGGGATTGCTATCCATATGTTATCAAAGCATTGACAGTCAAAAAATAGATGTGTTTGTGTTTCCATATCCCTGAAACAAAGTGTGCAATGAGCATCTACTCTCTTGCACTGTCTTCTATATTTATAAGAATAAAGAGTAGGGAGGCATTCCAGATTTAAGTTTTACTAAAAAATCATAAAATTTTGGCTCCTTGTTCCAAAACCTAGATATTCCAATTATTTGATGGTTATTGAGACATAAAAAATGATTTATCCTCATCATTAATTGAATGTGGTTGGAGAGTGAATGGACTTCCCAATATTTATTCAGGGGAGGGTAGAAATGGAGGTTATCAATGGAAAGCAAAGGATCAATAAGGTTTTTCCAATAGCCTTTGTAGGTGGTGGTCTATCAGTGGGTGTAATTTTGAAGGTAGGAGCAATTTGAGGGAATAATTTAGTAATAGATGAGGTTTACTGTTTTCTGTATTCTAAATGTGTAAACTGAATGAAGTCCCATCCCATTGTGTATTAATTGATACTGATCGAGATGGAAACGATACGTTGACTCCATAAAAGTTTTCTGAGCATTGAGTAGATATATGTGAGAAAGGCTTTTCCTATATAACTATTGGAGTATAGTATATAATTCTTGCAGTGATTAGCATGTTGAATAGTGATACTTTTGCGTAAACTGAGAGATAAGTTTTCATGAGTGAGCTTGTTCTATTTTCAGTCTTTATTTTAAGCATGTTCAGGATTTTTACTGGCATTGCTGCATTACTCAGATGGAATGGGAATCCCAAAAAAGGGATAGGCTTTCCTTTAAAGAAAGGATGCTGGATAAGCTGCCCATTAAAAATTTTCCATTCACATGATTTATCAGCATTGAATTCAAGTCTATACTCCCTTGAGTATTCTTCCAGTATTTGCAACAGCATTGGTAGATATTTTTTACTTGACAGGAAAACCGTGATATCATCCATGAATGCTAAGCATGATATGTTAGTATTTATACTCAAAATGTATATGCCAGGTATACTTTTTTCAATATTGTTAAAGAGTGAGTTTATATATGTTGTGAATAAGATAGCATTTAATGGAGATCCTTGTGGAATGGAGCAGTAAGGTTGAAGAAAGATTAAGTATTTTCCATTCATTGTAAGGTGTATTTCTCTATTAATCAAGAGGTTGGTAATGTTGTATAGTATTGATCTAGGAATTGATGTATCTACTAATACATCAATAAGTTTTACAATTAGAACTGTGTCAAAGCCAGCTTTAATGTTGGACTATGTTTCTAACATCATCAATAATTGTTTTGAATAGAATTGCAGCTTGTCTGGTAGATGATCCTTTTTTTGCAAACTGCCATCTTGAGATCATTGGTAGAATATGCAGTTCAATTTTGTCTTATTACAGATTCAAGGATTTTAATTCCAAGGGGGCTCATAGATATAGGCCATATGTTTTTGACAGCCAAGATTTTTTTTGGTTTATTGTGAAAAGGGACTAGTAGTATGGGATATAGGCCTTCAAAGAGATATAGTTTTTTTGACAAAAAATTTGCCAGTCTTGACAAGTATTTTGCTGTAAAGTGTCCAAGATGAGTGTACACAAATTTAGGTATGCCATGCATTCCAGGGTGACAAGAGTCAGGAATATCAGCCATTCTCTTAATGAATTCTTCTGGGACAAATAAAATGTCATCTTCTGGAATTCCAAAATAATGTGGTTTTGGATGAAATCTTTCACTAACCTTGAAATGCATTTTTATGTAGATACAATGAGTTAAGAAATTAGCAGATACTACCTCATTTTGTATTTTAAGTGCACTAGGGACTCTTAATTTTTGGAGGTTGACCCAATGGCCAGATGATGTATCGTCTTGACCATGTACACCCGGATCTCATTTTATGCGGATTTATTTAATGTGATTTTGAAGTTATGCGATTCATGATTCTTCTTAATATCTTTGTATGCAGTTTTCTTTTATGCAATAAAAATTATTAGATCAGAAGTCTAGCTCTGATAATGCACTATTACTTTAAATATTATAAATTTCATGCACTCACATCATATTTAAAGTAATAGCGCATTATCAGAGTTCGACTTCCATCTAATAATTTCAATATTTTCAGCGCTTTATAACAGTACTGTAATAGATTTTATGTAATAAAGAAGTTCAAAATTCAATTAAAATCAGAATTCCCCCATTTTATATACACACATTAAATTTTACAAGATTATAATGTAAATCTGTTCAAACGTTATAGATGAAAAATACTATGTTTGTTGCTGTTTTTGCATTTTAAATCATGTTCTATTTTTGCTTTTTATAAAGAGTACATAATTAATTAATCATTTAGTGTCTGCAAGTAATAAATTTTACAAGATTATAATGTAAATCTGTTCAAACTTTATAGATGCCTATACTATATATGTTATTGTTTTTGCATTTTAAATCACGTTCAATTTTTGCTTTTTATAAAATGAATATGTAATCAATTAACCATTTAGTGTCCACAAGTTTATTTTTAAAAGATGAGTAACAGCAGTGGGAACAATTAAATTTGACACTTAAAATCTGATTTTTAATTGAAATTAACAATTTAAAAATTACGTAACGAGGTGATGTGAAACGATGAAATTTGATTTTTAAATGGAATTGAAAATTAAAAAATTAAAGACAAAAGAATTTAATTTTTAAACCATTAAACATTTAAATCTAGTTCTACTATATCCGTTATTGTTGTTTTCCTAAATCCCAGATTTGAATCCAAGTTCTTATTAATAAAGAAAGCATTTTTATTTGTAACTTTATCTTTAGCTAGCAATATAGTAATGTCAGCATACATGGGTGAAATTTCTCCATGTGGCTTTGGACTAGTGGCAGCCATGTTAATATGATTACTTGCCACCAACAGCAAAAGTGGATTAATTACAGATGTTTAATTAATACACACTATATATATATATATATATAAGTAATTGCCTTGGTAAAACTGACTTATAGCGGTCTCGATACTTCATCCTCTATTTTTAAAAAACTTAACTACATTTTTTTTCCTACTAACTGTATCCAACTTTAATCAGTATATCTAACTCTAAATAAACTATATCTAAGTATAAATGTTAATAAAAATAAAATTAAAAAAAACATACATTTTAATGCGTAGTTTTCACTTGTAATGTATATCTAGCGGTCTTTACTGTATATATAACTATAAATAAATAAACTATATTAACTATAAATGTTTTTACATAAAGATGAATAAAAAAAAAAGAACTTACATTTCCTGCAGGCAGGATCTGTGTTTCAAACTACATTATACTCACTATGTAATTGCAAAGTATATCTAACTATAAATGTATTTTTTACATGAAGATTAATAAGTAAAATGTAATAAAACTTACACTTTTATGCTCTAGAGATATGTTTCCTGGCAAAAGTGTCACCAAAAAAGTCCCTACTGTCAAAATTATGAACTACTTTTGTCACATGTAATTTTTGCCGCATGTAATCCCCTCCCCCCCATATCCATTTACTTTTTTGCCAAAAAAAGATTCAAATCAATGTTAAAACAGTTATTCACAATTTGACATACTTGGTTTTAACATTGATTTGAATCTTTTTTCGGCAAAAAAGTAAATGGATGGGAGGAGGGGTTACATGTGGCAAAAGTAGTTCATAATTTTGACAGTAGAAACTTTTTTGGTGACACTTTTGCCAGGCAACATATCTCTAGAGCATAAAAATTTAAGTTTTATTACATTTTATTTATTAATATTCATGTAAAAAATACATTTATAGTTAGATATACTTTGCAATTACATAGTGAGAATAACGTAGTTCGAAACACGGATCCTGCCTGCAGGAAATGTAGTTCATTTTTTTTATTTATCTTTATGTAAAAACATTTATAGTTAATATAGTTTATTTATTTATAGTTATATATACAGTAAAGACCGCTAGATATACATTACAAGTGAAAACTATGCATCAAAATGTAAGTTTTTTTAAATTTTTTTTTATTAACATTTATACAAAGATATAGTTTATTTAGAGTTAGATACACTGATTAAAGTTGGATACAGTTAGTAAAAAAAAATATATATATAGTTAAGTTTTTTAAAAGTTTTTTTAAAAATAGAGGGCGAAGTGTCGAAACCGCTATAAGTCAGTTTTACCGTTTGTCTTAATCAGAAGTAGGTCACAATTTTGAGGGTTTAACTCCAGTAAGAATATGAATAGTAAATGATAGAAATTAGATCTTCATTCATGATGGTCAGGGCATACTGGCACACACGCACTATTATTAATAATATAGGATTAATACATAATAAGTATTATAGCTAGATTTGATACATATGCGTGCACAATATATATGCTAAAAATTATATAAAAATATTTAAATAATACCATTAATGAATATTTTAAAAGAAACTGCAAAATAAATAGCAAATCCTTTTACTCTAGTTTTAGTGCTTATTAACTTTCTATCCAGGATTAATTTAGGGATATAGATAGAACAGTCTGAATAAGGATTTAATAAGCACTATCATATAGCATCTAAAATTGCTTTAAATTATAGTAAATGCCAGATCTGAAGTAAATAGAATTTGGGACAAAAATATTGCATAAGTTGGGGTTATGTGACGTTTTATTAAAGAAATAGAGAAGTTAATACAAAGCTATATTCAAAATGTTTAAATAATAAAGATGTGCTGGATGATTGAAAAAACATAAAAATGATATTGATGTTTAAAAAAAGATTTAAAAAATGTTAAAAATTATATATCTATAACTCTTATAACAGTTCTATAGAAGATCTTTACTAACATTATTACAAGTTGTCTATAAGATAATATTGGACTCAAATCAAGAAAAATGAACAAAATGGATTTAAAAGTGGTTTTAGTACAGTATATCTCAACCTAATATTAAGAGTAGTTATAAAAATGTATAATGATTGTGAGTCAGTAAGACTTGGGTTTGTATATTATGGAAAGATATTTGATTCTATAAAAAAAATTATGATAAAAATATTGGAAATCTGATGTAGATCCAGAGTATTTGTCACATTTGGAAGAATATGATAACAGTAAAAAGATTATTAATATTGATATGATTGTATGACAGGAAGATTCCATATCTCCAAAACATTTTACTATTGTTTTATGAGAAATATTCACTGGATTAAAATGACAATTAAAAAATAAAAATAAATGAAGGTTGCAGATGGTATAGTGTTGGACAAATAGTGCTTCAAAGATTCAAGAAATGTTGAAGACTTATCAGGTAAAAGCAATACAGTTAGACTAGAGAGCTATGATTATGATAAACTTCACTGAAAATATACTCATTATGCAGACAAATAAACATATGCAAATTTGAATTAAATATAAATTCTAAAAAGATGGGTGTAATTTTAATGGCTTTTTTTTAAAAAAAAAAAAATTAAGATTAATAATAATAAATTAAAAGAAGTTAAAAATTACAAATACATTGGGCTGATTAAAAATAAAAATGATAACATAATAGATAAAATTAATCATAGAATTAAACCAGAATTAAATGCTTTTGGTAGAAGTAATTTAATATTACAAGGAAGTATGTCAATGTGTTTGAAAAAGATTTTTAATAGATGTCTTTTATGAGTTGATCTGAGACTTTAAAAATTAATAGAAGAACAGTACAAAACATTAGATCACATACAAAAGTATGGAGAGATTTATTGTAGGACTAACAAAAAAAATTTAAAGTGAAGTATATGGCTGAGAAAAAGTGTTATAATATGGTTGACAAAATAAATAGGTACCATTGATATTATTGAAAGAGTTAAGATGCTAAAATTAATGTGGATTGAATATAAATTTTTAGGTCTTTTATAATCACTTAGGATCCAGAAAGATGATAATCAATGGACAATTAAAGTTTTAAACTAGATTTTAAGAGATTATAAAAAAAGATCATATGTGAAAAGGATGGATGTGTTCTAAAAAGTTATGGAAAGGAGAAGGCTATGGGTTGTACTAAACTGGTTTCAATTTAAAGCGACCATCATCCTTAATGCATTGATAATGTTTGAAAATGATGATGATAGTGTTGAAGGAGCTTTTAAATGTTGTTGATGGTCAAACTTATAAAAAATGAAAATTATATTATTTTTAAAAGATGATTATCTACATAAATCTTAAAATTTTTTAAAAATATCAAATCATTAAATAAACAAAAAGAGGCAAATTAAAAGGTGAAAAGATTGTGTTAAATCATACTGAATAATTTTATATTTATTAACACCTGTAAATGACAGTTATATTAGAAAAGCTTGTTATGACACAAATAAATTATTTCCAATAGCATTTAGTATCAGTTATTTTTAAACAATATTTTATTGGAATCAAAGATAAGTTATTTTTTTAAGAAATATAGTGTTGAAGCATTAATCTTTGATATAATTTTGTCGGGAGGTCAGCGCGACTGCCTTGCACTTGCAGGCAGTTGCCCGGGTTGCGAGTTCGTGTCCTGGCCAATGCTATGACACTTAAAAAAAAAACAAGTAAAAAAAAATATTGGAGACATCAAAATTTTTCATATAGATGCATCAAACATAAAAAAAGGCTAATGAGCCAAAGAGGTGTTATTGTCAATAACTATAAGATCATATAAGTACAAGTGGTTTTATAAAGACAGAATCTTTATATTACTATCCTTTATATATTTCAATGGTTATTTGTCATATAAAACACTTCCATTTTTTATGTTGGGAGAAGAAACATTTAAGAAGACTTTATTTGTCCCAAATCTATACATTGAGCACTTTTACATCTTTCAAAAGCTTATTAGATTATAATTTTTTTTAAAAATCATTTGTGTGCTTTCTTGTTACTTTTGATTGCTGCAAAAGTTTTGGAATGTAAAAAATTGAAGCAAATGCAATATATTATTTTTCTCTTAGGACAATAATAATTCAAAGACTAAAATGATTCAATTTTATACTCGTTATTGTCTTTAGGTATTCTAAAGTAATAATAATAATTCCTAATATAGTGATTTGCACATTTACTTGCCATGCACACTATTTCAAGCTTGACTCTTAGCTGTGTAAAATTTTTCTTTTAGATATACAAATAATATCTTATTTAATTAGCTGTCCAATATTGATCAGTAAATAGGTACTTTGCTAACTGGTGGATAAACAAGAATGGAAAGTAACTCAAACAAACCTTCACCATCCAGAAATCAGCAAGCCAAGTGATCAATGCTTTCATTTTTCATTTAGAAATATTATAACAAAACTCCATCAATGTTACAAAAATTGGTCCAAAGCAGAACAACTGCCTTTCACATGCCCTAAATCTAATGTTAACTAAGGAATGTATAGGCAACAGATGGCGCCAAGTGCTTACTTTAAATACACATCGTCTAGCCCTAAAAAAAATCAGAATTATATATCCTTTACAAAATACTTCTTCAATCGGAGCTGTGAGGCAGACAAGGTAAGCTCTTATTTTTGTGTTTAACCTCTTAAAATACAAAATGAGTAGCAGTGTTGATTTCCTAGAACATAAAAACTTCAGGTCACACCCAATCACCAGATCACAGAGTGACACTAACGTTAGGCAAGCCTTAGTCAAGCTTAATCCAAGTCCTCACTCTGAAGAAGGGAAAAACACTATTAATTATACCAAACCCGTTGATAATGATCATACTAGTTTATCTACCGCTAAAATGCCAGATAATTGCTTGCAAAAGCAGAAAGAAACCACATATAGTAAACAAGAAATTGTAGCGATAGATACTTAAAAAAACCCGCTAAGAATGATCTGACCTTAAACGCTAAAAAATCAGGAAAAAATACGATTTCTCCCCAAATTCTACCTAAAGCTATTTTTTCTCATGAAAAAACCAATAAAAATAGTCAAAAACAAAATGATAATCCTAAAAATAGCTCACCCCAAACAGAAATTCATTCACAAAATTACGATACAGAAAAATTTAAAAATGCAGGTGGTGCTTTGCCGAATACAGTCTCCGTACATTGCAATGAAACCTATTTTGTCAAAAAACTAATTTAGATCATGATTTGGAGCTTGATAATGTAGAAATAAGAAAGAAAATATAATCCCAGCATCAATCTGACAGTCATATATCACCACAACAAAGCTCCCTTGAATTACCTGCCTCTGAATCCATCACTGAAAATAGCGATATTAATCGCAGCAAAGTTTTAAAGCACAAATGAGCTCTAGAATTACAAATCGCTCAGAACTTGTTCAAATCAGATTTTCCTAGTCTTAGCTGAAATAATAAAAATAAGAACACACAGTCTGACAACAACATAGCATCATACCAAAAGACATCAACTCATACTCAATCACAAACCAAGTTGAATGTGTTTAAGCAAACAAACGATTAAAGTTACGCTGCAGCACTTAATAATAAAACAACCAACACGCAAAATCAAATAACAAATGACACAACAAAACATTATAACAGTCTAGATTTTGTTGAGGAAGACAACAACACACCTATTAATGATGCAATCAACTCCCAACTCAAACAACTAAGCTCACCATATCCTTTAAATAACTATGAAGAAATTAGTCAGGAATTCAATTTACAAATCCCTCCACTACTCTTTAATTCATTTCTAAATTATCATAGTGATAACACAGTAGTCCTCAGTACTACTAATGATAATTGCAACTTTTTCACATTCCCAACTGATGATTTCTTCGAGCTACTAAAATGTCAACAACTAGGAGATGCCATAAAACGTATTTATCATCATCCTAACCGAAGATATCTGATAACGGAATTTCATAACTTAATGCAAAAAGAGCTTTTCAAAAGAAGTCAACTCTACCTCAAACACCCAGAACAGAATTCATTCATACCAGTAATTCCCAAAGACACTCCTCCCCCTTCAGCAGCAAATGGATGACAGACCTATGGACTTATGTAAAAAACATGACAAACCTGACAAAACCCATTTTAGAAATAAAAAAAACATACTGGGGGGACTTATAAACTCAGACATCCCAATATTATGGCACTCCAGAACCCTCTTGGCCTAAATAACAACAGTTAATCTACAAATCAAAAAATTGGTACATTGAACCTAAATTCATTGACTTTCTCTTGAAGCTTAACCTCTCCTCTCTGCCAACAAACCACTTTCTGGTATGGATGAGAGGCTTTGCTAACCTCAATCCACAGTGTCAATTATGTTCAACAGTGGATGAAACCATCCTTCACCTATTACACATCTGTCCTTTCCTCAGTCCACTCAGATATTTCATTAGTGAAAGAGTGTCTCTTGATTATAGAGACACCCTCTCCATCCAAAATGCCATCAAGACCGGCATCTACTCAATTATCAGAATTTCCATTTTTCTCTCCTTTGCAGTCTGGCTTACCAGATATAAATATATTTTTGGTCAAGCAAACTCCAATGTTACTGAAACTTTCATAGGACTATTGAAGAGTATTTGTATCAGAGATCGCTTACTAACCCCTGACTGACTACACAAGGAATCATGGTTCAGAGTTGATTTTGCATGTGTGTAACTGGTCATCTCAACTACAGTCACACGCCTGTTAGTTTTGCATCCTGGTTTAAAATCAAAACTTTAATAATTTGAAACCTCTGTAAAATTTTTATTTTTTTCAAATCTCAATAAATCTCTTTTTTTAAGAAAAAAAACAAACTAAGGAAACATAATAATAATAAGCACGAATCGACACTGATCTGACAAACAATCCATCAGAGGGTGCGGCAGCCCATCAGGGTGAAGTCCAAAGGAGGACAGTGACTTTCCCCTGCCTGGCAGGTTTACCCAAGCTTGGCAATGATCACTGACCACTCCCACAAATGAACCAGTTCCCTCATAACCACCATCTCCATCCCTGAGGAAAAAGCAAAGAGTGTGAACCTGTGACACCAATACAACAATTCTGTAAAAATTCATACCTTTTCAGACAAGCAGTGGTTACAAATTGATCACCACCCTTCAAAATATCAAGGGGATCTTATCTTCATACAGATTAGTCTGAAATGAGCTGGAACCATGTTCGGTCAACCAGCCCACATGGACCCAGTAGATTAGATTTCATTATATAAGTACTGGTCAAATGTTCAACTATTTATTAGACTCGTACTACCATTAAGTCATCAGGGTTCATAATCCAGTTTGTATTATTTCATCTGGATATTTCAATAAAATGTGTAGTTCATATTGAGAATACTTGTTTATTGATTAGCAATGCAACATGGTGTTTAAGTCATGCCCTGTCAATTATTGTCACTAACCTTGTTCTGAACTAGATTGTGATAAGATTTCAATTATGATTCTATTTTATTGATCCTATTTGAATTCTTTTAATTCAAGTTGAGTTCTGATTTTGGATTCTTAATCAAAGTTCCAATTATAAAGTCTAACAGTTTGTATTTAATCTTTGGGTTTATCTTAATAATTTGAATCCAAAGGGATTGAATGATTAACTGCTTCAGTGTTTGAGTCTAGGCCCATTGCATCCTATAAATCCATTCTTATCTCTGAATCATTGTTTTTTATCTTCTAATTTACTTTGTCGTAATTCTAAGTCAATTTGAAAAAAAAAAAAGGAAATATATTTTATGTAATAAAAAATTAAGCTTTTCATTTTATTTAATAAAAAAATAAGTTTTTCAAAACTATAATTTGTTCCACATAATTACATAAAACATAGTAATCAATTAGTGAAATGTAATAAATTGTTTTAAAATATCAATAGTTTTAAAGATGGCGTAAACTTGAATGATATGAATAAGAAGATAATCGATATTCCTCTTATGAATTGTTGCACTAATAACCGGTACCAAGACAAATTAAATTTTTTATTAAAAAAAAACAGTATATGATTTTTGTATATTTCCTATTCTTATTTAATATAAATAGTTTTAATTTATAAAATAAATATTTGTAGAGAAATTCACTATCATCTAAAACTATGTCTTAGTAAGTCTTTGATATGATTTTGTCTGATCATAGTTTTTTCTCTTTGCTATAAAAATAATATGTGATTTATTAATGAAATTAAAAATATTAAGTTTTCAAGAATGCAATAAGATAAAATCTTAAATTCGATACCAGACTATATATAAATTTAGTTCTTCCAATAGATACTTCAATTGTTTGATGCGATGTTATCCCATTAATTGCCTAAGTAAGTGTTTAACTTAATATAGAGTAGACTGTGATGAATAGAAGTTTATGGATTATTTACTATCAAATCTTTTCAGTCTATAGTTAATTTCTAACTTACATTAACCAGGTGACTATGTAATTTAGTAATGAATCTCTCAAGCTGAACATAACTCAGAGCCATAATTAACTACTCATAATGGTGAGCAAAAGCACTAGTATTAATGGGATGGTGATATTACTAAAAATGTTGATAGGAATCAATTTTTCAGAAAAAATTAATATAATCAAAAGCCTATACATTGTAAAGGAGACAAAAGCCTTTCGACATTATCTATTTGTTTTGTTTATTATGGCAAAAACACAGATTAAAACTTTATTATAGTTTGTATTGACCTCCAGTTGAAATATTTTTTTACAATTAATAATAAAAAATTTATTGGGTTAAAATGTAATTAATATTTTTACAGAGTCATAAAATCAGTATTAATATGTATATTAATAAAGCATACATTTTATTTCTTTTATTATTGAAATTATTTATTTTGAAATAAATAACACATTTGCTGCTTCATAATTAATGGTGGTGTTTTTAATGGCAACGGAGCCCAATTTTTCTTCGATTTGTCACTTTACAATAAAATAGGTTTATCGCCCAAATGGATTTGCATTTCTGACAGAACTAAAATTGAAAATAACATAAATTTAAAAAAGCATTTGTCAAAACAAATTATTAAATTTCTCCTTTATGAAATTTTAATTTAAATAGTGTTAAATATTTTATTTTATAAATTAAAACTATCTGTATTAAATATGAATAGAATATATATATATATAAAAACTTTTTAAATAATCTCTTTTTTTTTTATTTCTATAGCCACCTTTCCAAAAGATCACCAGAAATAGTTTCAGTATTTTTTATGTTATAAAGTTATGTTTTAAATATATTGGCATCAATGCATTTTGGCAATTTAAATTATTTTGAATTTTTTCATAAAACATATATTGATATGTTATTATCTATACAAATCTCACAGGATTATTTCATAATTTTTGAGATAAACATAAAATTTTAGAGCATTGTAAAGAGGAATGTTTTAGATATATTAAATAAGAAAATTTTGCTTTGCTGAACTAAAATATGATGTAATATAAAATGGCTTCCTATAAATGAAGATAGAAGTTTTTACGCATAAATTATATGCTCAGAAAACTCCTAATATGCAAATTAAATATTTCCTCTCCTTGAAATTGTTATATTCCACACACACACACACGAACTTTTTTACATTTCTCTCTCCCACATGTAATACCTTTATAAATATATTAAATAACCTCAATACTTAAAGCATATGTGGTAGTATTAAGGTTATTAATATATTTATAAATATATTACTCATGGGAAATAGAAATGTGAATAATTCCGCGTGTGTGCTTAAATTTAAAAAAATCAGATATATTAATCTTTAATTGAATTTTGAAGTTTATATCTGTTCTAGAGACAATCTCTAGTTTAGTAAATGATTAGTAATAATCATTACTGTATTTATCTAAAGTGGATGGTAGTTTGAATAGAGATATGTATAAGAGAAAATGACAGCCCAACTGATGAGTGCTAGTTCAGCATGAAATGACTCTTGGAAGGTCGTTTGTCTTTTACGTATCTTTATTTATATGAATTTAAAAGAATGTGTAGTAGTATTGAGATTATTTAATATATTTATAATTCTAATGTTCTATCTTCATATTTTTTATTTTTGTCATAAAGATTTAAAACAAAAACTAATAAAATCTTTATTTTTTTTTATTACATTTACATTTAAATTTTCCTTTAGTTTTTATATAATTTATCTTAATTCCCTTTTTATCTTCCTATACATCAAAAATAATGTTCAATAAAAATCTTCAATATTCTTTTTCTCTTATCTATAGATAACCTATAATCTACAGTTTTAAATTCTTATTCCATTTTTGACTTTTTCTAATATCTAAAGTTCTAGGCTTGTACCAAATAATATATTCGATTTGGTTAATCATACATTCACTTCTTTGTATTCTCTCTTTTTAGTAATAATTCCATATTTTTATTTTACTGTCAAAATATTTTTCTTCACATATTAAGATGATTTACATTTTGTGACTTTAATTCTCTTTCATTACTATCCATGCCCTTTCACCGTTGTACTTTTTTAAGTAATCTTTTTTCTACCATTTTACAGATTTTTAGACATTTTACATGCCATTTAAACTATTTTAATATTTCATTTTTTACCCTTTATATATTGTTTTATTTTATTAGAAAATTATGTTGTTGTTTTTTGTACCAGTTATTGATGCAACAATTCATAAGAGGAATATTAGTTATGTTCTTATTGATATTATTCAAGTTTAAGCGATCTTTAAAGTCTTTGATATGTTACATTAACTGGTTATTATTTTTTATGTAAATATGTAGAACAAATTTTAGTCTTGAAAAACACTTTAATTTTCATTTGGATATTTGAATATTCATGATTTATTTTTATCACTTACAAAAAAAGAAAATACATAATATACTGAACTTTTTATTATATATTTCACAAGTCCATTCCCTCCCTTATTTCTATCTATATAATCAAGTCATTTCACAGCATTTTCTTTTTTCAGTAGTCCTCTAGAATTAAAAACCTTTATAATAATTTTAAAATAATTGGTCTCATCAAAAGTATTATATATACATATAAATCCTATATTCCTTTAATAACAATAAAATCTTGTTGGCATAAATTTTAACTATTAATGTTACTAATTTTTCATTAAAGTAAATAACAATCTTATCACTCAGTATAATTTATTATCAATTTTTAACAATAGTGCCTTTCTATACTTTACTTTTAATAAACCTCATTCCACTTATACTTCTAAGTCCATTTTTCAAGTAAATTGTCTCTTTGTCTTTTTTTAAAACTTTGTTAAGTTCATTAAGGTACCATTTAATACTAGATAATTATTTCTATTTGTGCAGTCTTTTATCACTTGAAAATGATTTACAGGTATAGATAGTTAAATAAAAGATCTTCATAAAATAAAACCTTAGATTTTAAAGCAAAAAAAATATTTAGAATCTTCTGACTTTGGTTATAAATTCTGCCTGGCTAATGACTTTTGTGTTTGTAGAAAATGAAGACAATGATTATTTTTGTGAGCCATGAACATGAATATAATAAGCATTCACAAATACCATTTCTTATGCACTAAAAAACAGCATGCTCAGAAGAATGTCAGTAAAATTACCATATTGACTGATAAATATTGATAAAGATCCCATCCATGTTTCGTTACCATGTAACTGATTACATGCTAATATCGGCTGCAGTGATAACAATATAAGGAGTGAATGTTAAAAAAAATTTCTGCTTGACTTTTTTACAGTTTTTAAGATGAATCAAACTTCTTTGCAGCCAAATAATTATATTAAATATATATTATAATAATAATAAACAAATAAGACATCACATGATCTTTGCTTACATTTTTTTTGCTATCTAATAGCTGTTTCTTCTAATTTTAGTACATTATATAATCTAGGATAAGCTTCAGCAACCAATAGATATCATATAATAATGCTTAATAAATCCTTATCAAGTGCTATTCCATTAAAACATCACCAAACTAATTTCTAGCATAGAGCTTTTATCAGTGAGGAACTTTGGATTTTTGAACAGCATTTAGATCTTTGGGATCTAAAGTATTTTTTCTAACAGTCATTATAAAGCTATCAGTCCAAAGAGAAATATCTATAATTTTTTTAAATCTAAACCAATTTGTTCTCATAGTATATAGATCTAAAACCAATTCAGTTTTTATATATTATGGTGACCTCAAATTTTTAATAATCTTATGTATGATTAATCTTTGACCCAAATTAGTGCTAAATCAATAAGATATCTCATGATATTTGTATATACCTTTTTGCTATCTAATAGCAATTTCTTCCAATTTCACCATGTTTCTATCATCTAGTGTAAGCTTTAGTAATCAATAGGTGACACATAGTAGTTTAATAAATCCTTACTGAGTGCTGTGTTATCCAAATATTCCCAGACTAATTTATAGCATATGGCTTTCATCAACGAACCTTTGGATTTTTGTAAAAGAAGGGTAAGCATAGATCAAGTGATGTCTTATTGGTTATGTCGTTATTAGTTTAACACTAATTTGGACTAAGAGATGCCTAATGTTATTAAAAAAACTGAAGTTCCTATAATATATAGAAATTGAAATAGTTTTACTTCTATGTAATAATGCAAGCAAATTAGCTTGGATTGAAAAAGTTTATAGGTTTTTCAATTTGGGCTGATAGCTTGATAGTATAACAGAATGTAAAAAAATGGCTGCTAGAGAAAAAGTGCATTAGATCCAGAAGATATTTGTGCACAGCTCAAATATCCAAACACTCCTTGAAATTTGTAAGCTAGAAATTAATCTGGAGATATTTTGATGGGATATCACTAGATGAGAATTTACTAAGTACTACTTACTATCTGACATCTATTGATTACTAAATGTTACACTAAACGACACAAATGTGAAATTGGGAGACATTACTATTGCAATAATAATAAAAATGACCATTGTAATCTAAAATCATTTCACATCATTAAAAAACTATAAAAATGTGCATTTAGTGATCGCCAAGTCTGCAGAGCTTCAGGAAGCAACATAATCTTATGTCACAATCAGAATTGTTTAAAACCGTATTAAATAAAGAAATGGTCAATCTCTTAAAATATATTATGCATGCAATTTTGCTAAGAATTAATCATTCACAATACTTTGGTTTCTGCTAATATGCATATCAATGCACATTATACAAGATTTATACCCCCAAAAAGTCTATTTGACAATTCGTATGCGACTTACCCTATAGTAGTCATCATCAGTAGTGGTTTGCTATTTCTGATTCTAATAAAAATTATTTACGCTGATACTGAGTTGATATAACATGTACGACATTTTCTTAAACTAGGTCTCATTTATTACAATTAATTTGCTGAAATAGAATTTTAATTTAAGAAGAAAAAAGTAATCAGATTTATTTATTGTAAAGAAAAAACGTATATTTAAAATGATATAAAAAATCAATTTACTTTTACTTATTTATATTACAGATACTTTAGAGAAAAGACATTAATTTGGTTTTTTTCTAAGTCCACAGTCAACGAATTCTTTATGGCGTCAAATTAGCAAATGACCTCGAGCTGGGAATTTAGAAGAATTTCAATTCCTTTAAGATATTTAAACCCGTGTAGTTTTAAAAATTCAATCTAAAATTTGGTAAAAGAGATCATGTTAATCAAGCGGACTACTTAAAACAACGAAAAGGCATTATAGATAGTCCTGAGACAAACCACAAACCTCTTCATATGTTTATTGATTTGTTCACTAATACTTGCACTCTAGAGGATTTACAGCTAAAAATATTTAAACCTTTTTATATGAAAGTAAATCTTTCTTTATTCTGTTATTTCAGATTAGTTAATAGATCTATTAGAATTCTTTTAAATCTGCACACGGCGTAACTCAAAAATATTAAATCAAAAACATATATATGTAGTATTTACCTGTATGTGCATATATATATTCTTAATATAGAGTGATATCTGTAAGACAGTATACATTCGAAACATTAAAAATTCGTTAAGTGCTCCCATTGGGGAGATATGATGGCGGTTAGAATACATTGAAGATGTTCTGAATATGGCCGTATTTGACGTTCACAGATTGATTTGTACAGTCATTGAGAAACTCACCTCTGATATATTTTGTCGCTCCTCCCCTCTCCCCGCTTTGTAGTTGGAATGGCAAATTCGTTTGTGATTGGCTGAATGCTGTACTGGATTTATTAGATATGTAGCTAAGAAAAAACTTTCTTTGTAATATACGCTGTTTTTCTTATGTAATAAACTAACGCCTTATGACCTAATAATCACTGCATTTCTCTACGACAGTAACATCCTAGGATTTAAATAAAATATGGATTTTTTTTAGTTAATCAAATACCTTATGAAATTTAATGACTAATGCACCCCCCCCCCCACCTATTGTTTCTGTTTGGAGGATTATTAGAAAAACTTTTGTTTTGCAATGGATTATTTAAATGTTGTTTATCTTTTATTGTTGCTATCCAAGAAAAATCAAATCAATTTCTTATTGTTTGATCACGAGATGCATTATACTATGATTAGTTTAGGCCAATGATGAGAATAGTAAACTGAAGATCTAAACATTCCTAGATAATTTCCAACTCAAAAAAACAACAACATATATACATTAGTTTCATCATCTGAATGGAATTATAATGCACATGCTTACATTCTGATGCTCAAACATCACAAGGCCTACTAAGTGTTTGAAATATATATAAATAGTATCAACTATCATCAGACTCTCTCAAGGAAGTAAACAAGAATATTATTTAATATACATATATAAATTTTTATTTTGCAGTGTTTACATATATATTGTGTAATTCTTATTATCCTATTAATCAATAATTTTTTTTATAGAAAGTGAAATATTAAAAGAAATAGCCTCAAAAAATACAATTAAAATGTTTGATAATTAAAAAGACTAAAAAAATTACAATATTGTAATAAAAATATGTAATTATCCATTACTTTTGTTGTTCAAGTATGTATAGTAAAGATTATTATGTGTAAGAACATACTATCCAAACATTTTATTTGCTTTTTTGTTCTTCATAAACAGTGATTATTATAGTGAATCTAAGGTTAAGGGCTCACATTTAAGGTACATTTCTGAAGAGGCACCGAAAACTGTTTACCCAAAGGCACATTACTAGATCAACATTAGACCCATACATAGTTGTTGATGGTAATTTTTTTGATACTTTGGTTTGTGGAATTTTTATGCAAGTTTGTTAGGATAAACACAGATTTCAATGGGTTAATAACCAAATTAACAAGTTAAAAGTTAAGAGTATTTTATTATGGTTATATAAGTATTTCAACTTTGCATGAAAATAAGACATGATCTTCTCTCATTATAATAAGACTAAAAATATTTCATTTAAAGATGTCCATATTATTTCAAAAATATGATGTTATCTTTTAATGTTAAAAACATTTTCAATGGATTGATATATAAAGTAAATAGATTATTACAGACATCCTAATGCAGTATTTTATGGGAACTTAATATGATTTTCTTGGAAGAGGCAGTCATTATTTATATTCAAATATTATCTCAAAAATACTCTAAAAAAGCTTAATTATTTTTACTAGAAGAAGATGGCCAAGCAAGAAATATAAATGAAAGTTATAATTAGATAAAAGTATTAAAGTTTTTTAGTAGAAAAAATTTGCTGAAGAAAAATTTAAAAATCAGTATCCCCAAATATTGACTAAATAGAGTAAAAAGATATCATAAACTAAGAGTATCTCTTCATTGTGCTATAATCTTGATTAATCAATAAATTACTAGATTCTTCATCACAATTAAATCTTTATCCTCAGCCCAGTTTCTGCTTTTTGTCATTATCAATGCCTTTTGGGGATTCAATTTTGGAAGTAATACCACCAAGCATCTACCAATCATTTTTAATTCAATTTTACTATTCAAGCTAAAAACCTAAAATACAAATCAGCCTAAAATTTTGAAATCCAAATCAACCTTCTTGAACAATTATATAAATCTTGCTTCAATTTAGTGCTTATAATCTTTATTACTCTCAGTTTCTTTATTAACTGTAAATGCTTTATTTTCTTGGCTAAGAATGTTACTACTTAATTATCCAACTAAAATAATATGATAAACTAAACCAAAAACAAATTTCTATTTCAGTGCATCTACTGAAAATTTAGGTAATTATCTACATTTAATTTCCCAATGGTTTATATAAATGTACTTTGTAGATTAGTTGCATAGTCATTTCAAAATTAATGTTAATAATATTTTTGTCATTCTAGAGCTTCAACTAAAGAAATGAATTGTCTTCCTCTGTTTGATGCTATGCTTAGCAGAAGGCAGGCAAGGTTTCAAACTCAGAGATTCTTACATAATCTGTGAATATAATAGCTACGATATCAAATTTTGAAACATTTATTTAAAACAATATTATTGCACTCTTACAGGAAACTTGAAACCAAGAATTTTGGAAATGGTGGCATTTTTATAATTATTTGTTGACATTTTGATTGTTTAATAACAAATAAATTCCATATTATTAATCACAAATCTTAATGTTTTAAATCTACTCATTCTATGCTAATTTTTTTAAATTTATAATAAATATAAATATTTGATTGCTACATATTTATACATATACAATCATTGATGACTATATATTTATCATTTAAGAGAAGAAAATTTATTCATTGCTCTGACCTATAGATTGATTTATTCTTTAAAATAGTAATTTTGTTCTTATTTTGTGAATTAAGATAGTAAATTAAATGTTTGTGAGCAGCATACAGTCTGTAGAAACATAAAGTTGTTAGTTCATAGAATTCACTAACAGCAACCTATATACAGTTGCATTATTGATATGCATATTGTGACCCTGTGCTGTTGCACATTGTCTTAAGTAAGTAACTAAATTGTTGAATCTGTACTATTCTAAAAATATAAAATAAAAATGATAAAGAATGAAAGATAAGAATATTTATCTTATAAAGGATGTTATATAACTTTTTATAGTAATATTTTATATATTTAATTTACTATGAGTATAAAATAAATAATATTTTATAATTTTGTAGTTAGTATAAAAATATCACTCTAATATCTAAGTCAATGTAAACTTAAGATGATAAAGGTAGTTATTTAATTATGCAGATTTTAAAAGAAGAAAAATAAATTGAACTAATAGTGTACTTATGAGCATTAAAGTCAGTTATTTAATAATCAATTAAAGAATAATAATTCAATTAAAATCTTTGTTTAGCAAGTTTAAAAAATATAAACTATCTCCAGGTAAGGTTTATTAATGTGGTTTAATAAGATTTAAATAAGTTTAAAAAAGCTAAGTTAGTTAATTTTAAAATAAGTTAACTATGGATAAATACAATTTCCAGTACATGTGTGTGTGCATTAAGAATATATGTGCACAATTTTAATTGCCAAGATATTTAATTTTAACCATTAAATATTTAAAAAAATAATATTTTAGTAATATAGTCAATTAAGGGTTTAAAAAGAGTTAATTTTGAATTTCTGATAAAGATGTTTTATTAAAAATAATAATAAATAATTATATTATTTTATTTTGACTTATTAAATCTTTTAATTAATAAAATAAAAGTTGAACTTTTCTTTAACTTTATTCATTAAAGATCACATGAATTTCAAAGTTATATAATTGCATTAATTAGTTCTGCATCATACTTAAAATATTTTATTAAAGAGGTCTTAATGTTGGTAAGTGTAAGCTAATTTTTTGACACCTGTAAACTGAAAGATGAAAGCCAGAATTGCTAATGTCATGGGATTCACTGGCTTCTTGATTGCTTTTCCTGATCATCATCTCTGACTGCCACTGCATCTTTAACAGTTATAATTTTCTTACTTATTTTTATCTAAGTTTAAATTGCTCCATTTTATAATCCATTAATCAGCTATGCCATGCTAAAAATTTAAAGGTATCTTGTTTTTATTGCTAACCTCAATTATAAACTTTCTTGCTAATAATATGTTGCTTCAAAAATAGTACAATTATAATGGCTACATTTCAACAGTTATATTTTAAATTAAATTCTAAAAGAAACCAACTGATAACTTATATTATTCTATAAGGCCATACAGAACATTTTACTTTATTGTTTCACATTGTCATATTATACATTTTGGAGGAGGAAATTAAAAAAAAAAACCTACAGTTTAATTAAAGGAATAAATGAAAAAGGAACTTAAAAATATTAAAGTTAATGAAAATAAGTTATTTTAATGATATTATGCTAATTATTAATTATTAAATGCTGAGCTTCCTGAATTGCGATGAGCATTTAACAGAATTTTAGCAATATTAAATTTATGCAAGATAAATAATCTGTTATGTTTAAGACAGGAAAATCTTTATTTGTGCTTTATTTCTCTGCATTTGTTGGGAAACTGGAAATATTTTTTTAAAGAAAAAAAATAAAACAAAAGAGGCTTAAAAAATGAAATGTTATATAAAAATTTATATGAACAAATCTTTCAAGATAAAAATGTGACTAAATTTTAGAATTTAAATAGTTTTTAGTTACAATAAATAGAGTTATGTGCAGAGAAATTGGGTAATCCACTTATTTATAGCAAAAATACACAGGTGAAATTAAAACCTTTTAAATTGATTTCATTTATATACAAATTCATATTACTTTTAATCTAAAAATTGAAAAAAAAAGAATAAAAGAAATATATTACAGGAAAATGATTAATATATACATAAAAAACAATATATGTTTAATGGGAAAAAAAACATAATATGTAGTAGGAAACCCACACCAATGTATATTATAAAGACTTACCTATTCAAAAAAATATTAGGGCAAATCATTGTAAGTACACTATATTTTAATAATTTTTTTTTGGTAGAATAAAAATATATTTTAAGAAAGGATGTTTTGTGTATGAAAACTTTCTGAAGATAAAAAATTCAATTGTGAATTCATACATAAATTTCTACTTTTTTTTCCTTACATTTAATAAAAGATAACTCTTTAGTGGTTGATATATTTGAGATGGAGTTTACAAAAGAATTAGCAGGAAACACACAAAAATCAGATTCCATATCCTTGAAACAATATTAAGAATGATAGTTTTATTTGGCTCAGAGAGCTTCTGATTTAGAGGAAGAGGATATAGGATACTAAGTTTTAATTGTTTAATTTTATTTATTATTTTAATATTCTGAAGGTTAATCTTTGTATTTTATAAGTGGTTTAGTAATGGTTGAATGACATCTGATGAATCCACAAAATTTTTAAAACTTGATTAAATTAGTCCTCAGTTTGCAATGGAAGAAGTAATGTGAAATGCCCTTAAGTATAATGATCAAAGTTGACACATTTATAGTGAGAAAAGTAGAAATATCAACAAGATGAACAAATTAAATTTAAAATATAGGTTAGAACTGGCATCAGCATCCATTTTTATATCAATACTGAAATAGTACAATTGCCATATTGTTTTCTAAGTATATGGCAGTTTTTATTTGGTCCTGTTGGACTGATTACCATTTATATTTAACATAGCATAGCATTTTATAGCCTAAAAATGAAACTGTCTTTTAAAATAATTATTTGCGGCTAATATTGTGAAACTTATATATTGAATAGTTATTATTAGGATAATCTATCACTATGAATATCATCATTAATTTTTTTCTCTTAGGAATTGATTAAATTTATCCAGTGGCAATTTTCTAATGGATATATTAGTATTAATGACTAACAAGATAAAAATTTTATTATTCTAGAATTTTGTTAAAGATTTTATGATTGTTTTAGGAATAATTGTATCACACTTGAAAAACAATAATAATTATTCTTCAGAATGAACAAGGAGAACCCAAAAAAACAACAACTTAGGAAATTAGAGAAAAATACATTTTCAGTTTAAACTTGTAAAAACATAACAGGATCTTACAGATCTCAGAGGCTAAAAGTGTTTTGAAAATAAATTAATGTATAACCTCTCCAAAATCTTATCATTATAACTATATCATATTTATTTGATATTTTGTTTGTTATTTTGTATCATTAGATGTAGGATGAGAACCAAAAGAAAACAGTGATAACCAACTATGTGATAAACTTTTCTTAATCTGCAACCTAAAATAATCACTTAGAGGAGCACAGAATGAAGAATCGAAATGTTATACCTAAAAAGAGAGACAGAAAGGAAGATTCCATAAAAATAGATGAAGATTGCAACAGTCAAAGATTATTTTATGGTAATATTAACTACTGATGATAGATAAAGAATTTACAATCAGCTTCAAAAGTAATGCAAGTATATGAATCTTGTTGCGAAGTTACTATCTCGATTGTTATATCCATTCAATCTCAAAATGAATTCTTCTATAAATATATTCAAATCAACATTTAG
The DNA here is from genome assembly GCA_028023455.1 of Epiperipatus broadwayi. Lineage (NCBI taxonomy): Eukaryota > Metazoa > Onychophora > Udeonychophora > Euonychophora > Peripatidae > Epiperipatus > Epiperipatus broadwayi. Next base: position 753,452 of record JAQFVV010006410.1, read on the forward strand.
TCTCAGATAATGCCATCAAAGACTTCATTTGTTTTCTTCTATTATTTCAAATATACTGAGGATTCAGATAGCTGATAATAACAGAATTAAAAAGACCTTATGCTTTGTTTAAATTGCCCATATATCCCAATAAACCAATATCAAAGCCCTTTCCATTTTGGGGGTACAAATGTAAATTTTACATTTGAAAAAAATGTCGAGTTTATAGTACTAGTTTTATTACAATGTTTTAGAATTAAATTAATGAGTTAAATTTTTTATTATGGTAAACACATATGCATACTGGTTTATTAAAAATATATGATTGTAAGATGTATGAAAAGATTGGCTTTGAAATAAAGTTATTTACTTAAATTTAAATTGCAAAACGGAATTCTATTAGATAAATGAAGAAAGCTAGACAAAACAATTTAGCAATGGAGCAAAATGGCATATAAATAATTGTGTAGAAATTCCAAACAATGTTAATCTAATGACAAACTTTTCCGCAATTTATAAAAAAAAAGCTGATAACTAACTAACAATTTGATATAATAACGAGCGGACTTATTAATTATAGATCTGTTAAAATAAAATCTCAATTGCTATTTATAGATTATATAGTTCTTGCTATTTAGTGATTATATTGTTATTGTACTTTGCTCAAAACTATTTTAATTTTTAAATAAATTATAAAATTGTTAGTCATTTTGAAGATTATGACGAATAATAATATATTACGTATTTTAATAACATCTTTTTAAATAAAAGAATGAACTCCTGAGCTATAAGTTATCTTAGAAAATAAATATTCCCATCGAAATGTCAAGAAAGAATTGATTTTAATCATTAAAAAGAAAAACTGAAACTATTATTTATGATTTTTTTTAAAAAATGCATTCATATATCTACGCAAGTCTAAACGCGAAATATTTATATTGCAAAATTGTGTTGGAAATATTTTTTAATCATCTTATTGCTAAAGAAAGATTAGATTGTATATATGTTCAACATTTTTATTCAATAACCGTTATATCCAAAGTCCTTACATGAAAATGTTATTTTCTGAATAATAACTGATTTTTTTTTAAATGCCTTTAATCAAATCTTCAAAATTAAAAGAAGGCAATAAAAAATATAGTTTTATAACAAAGATGAAATATGAATTGTATAAATGTTTCTCATGAAATTGTTAAAACTGTCTACTACAATAAAGCATTAATATAAATATAGGAGCTTTGAAAGGAAATTTTATATTTAAAATATCAAATTTGAATATATTCATGTATATTATATGAAAATACTTCAAATTAACAAAAATGCAACTGCCTTTTCTAAGTTGTGAAGATTAACATTGTAGAAAATCAATAATTTGAAAATAAAATATATTTGTATATCAAAATGTTCCCATATTTTTGTAAAATATAAGAAATAATTGGAAAAAACTTTATAAGAAAGGCATTGTGGAGCTTTCAGTCTAAAGTTAATCTATAACCGCAATTTTAAAGGACCTTGACATAATAAAATATTATTTGGTTTTGTTAATGTAGGACAGGGGTGGGCAAGACATCACTCACAATTCACCGATAAACCACTAACAAATTTTGGAATGACCACTAAATTAAACGAATATACTTGTAAGTGATGCTACATTATTCTAAATTAGATAGCTATAAATTTAAAAAATGCATTTCACACATGTATGGCTACTATAGATGAAAATCAGCTCTTCTTAATTGGGGCAATCATATATAGCCAGGCATACGTGAAACGGCACATATACCATCATTCAAAACACTCAGTGATGCACATATCAAACATAAATTCATTAATTTGAATACATCCACTGTGCAATGAGTAGCAATGAATAATGTCCAATCAAGCATGAAGCTGATGATTGTGTTTTTGTTGTGATAAGTGCACAGATTTAAATAATTTATCATAAAAAGTAGTATTTTATTATATTTTAGGAGGAATGTAATGTCTGAAATAAGTCCAGTGAATATATACATATATACAATTTTAATATTGAATAAAAATACAAATTTTCTTTACCACAGTGAATGTAAAAAGTGTGTGTTGTTTATGTTATGCATAAAAAGACATTTTAAAATCATATCTGTGCAAATTTTGATAAAGATTTCCCATCACAATTAACCAACCATAATCATATTTTATTAAATCTAAGGCTAAAACAGTTGCATCATTTCATGTGATTTATATGTTAACAAGACATAAATCTTTCACAGGCAGCAAAATAATAAAGCATTTTTTAGAAGCCAGCAATTCAGTCGAGAACAAAAATGAAATTATTTCCACAATCAACTTTCCTATAGATATTTGTGGCATTGCACAGAAATTATAAATTCTCATATGGTTAAACAATTAACTAGCTAAATTTGTTTTTCTTTGCAGTTTTATAAATCTCCTGATATTCCTTATATCACTCAGCTTTGTATTTATTATAAAAATATTTTTTAAAGATATGATTGTGAAAAAGAATTATTGACAATATTTTCTTTGAAGGAAAAAACATGAGATGAAAATGTTTACTGCATTTTCAAAAATATATAAAGAAAAAAAATTCAATTTATAAAGTTGTATTGTTTACAGCTGATGAACGCTGATGGTATTTATAATCGTTATTATTACATTAAAATATCTAAGTAATGGACCACAACAGACGGAAGAAAATTTTATGTAGTCCTAGCCTTATGAAAGTCTTTCCAATCTGATTTAGCATATATATATGTATGTAATTAGTAAACATACTACTTTTAAGATATAATTATATTTATGTTTAAATTGTGAAATTAAATTAGTACACATAGTAAAAATATATGGAACAATTTAAATTATTGTAGAGAAAATAATAACCATAATAAATTAATAGTATGGATTTATTAAGTCATACAAAACTAATTAGATTTAAAATTAATTAAATTAAAAATAAACAAGACTTCAGCTTAAAAAAAGCAGTAACAATTTAATTTTTTTAATGAACTTTAGAGAATAATAATAATAAAAAAAAACAATATAAAATAAAGCAGCAAAATAGTCAACAGTCTTTGACCAAAATTTATCTGCTAGCTAAGAAGATATTTACTGCAAAAGAAGCTAAAAAAGGCAGAAAAAGGCCAAAACATAAATTAAATACATATCTTCAGCAAGAGAAAAGTAGCATTCCAAAGCAGTTCACCTTTGTAGGTTTGTAATAGGATTAAGCCTTAAAACAGGTAATTATAACCTTATTATACTTTTTACATGCCATGAGTATCATTTACTAATAAATTTTAAAAAAATTTTAATGTTTATAATAATCCTCTGAAGTGTTATTATATTAATTTAATTATTGATTCAGAAATTGTATATAGTGAAGTTAGGGCAGACATTGTATCACCATTTCATATTTCACTTATATGTTATTTGAAAATAAAAATAATTGTAACTGACAAAATTTTAATTCTCTAATTCTCATTATGGTATATTCCAACATAATAGCATTTAGATGTTATATCTTTTAATAAATTAAAAATAATACTTACACCAATTTATACATGGAGAAAACATTGAAAACATTAATATAACCTTAATGCTATTTTAGTGCTAAGCACCCTTATAAAATGCAATGGTTATATTCCATTTTTGTATTGTATTTATCAGTTTTTATTAATTCATTATTTAATCATACAAAGCTTGTAGTGTTCAATTTAATATGAAAACATAAATATAATACAATAAGATTCAAGAGCACTGAGTTAGCTTTAGGCAGGTTGCTGCCAGAATGATAGTGCTAAAACGATGATTCTGGCAGTAATCTGTCAAAAGCTAGCTCAGTGCTCTTGGGTCTTATTGCATTATTATTTACCTTTTTATATTAACTTGAGCAGTACAAGTTTTGTATGATTATATATTTTATGAAAAGTGTATAATTTTTGAGATTTACATAATTCATTTGAAAAAGTGTGTGTTTATATATAAAATTTTAATGATAGTTATTACATAATTAAAGTGCATATAATGGTGCATTTTTTCTAAGATACAGGATTAAAAAATATTTTTGATCTTTTATTTAAAGTTTCTTTTTTAACAAACAGTCAAAAAAGACTGCTTCTGGAAATTTGTTTTAAACTTAATATTGATAAATTATTACATTACATGATCACCATTTTTTATTCTAGCACATAACTGTTATTAAAACAGGCAAAACTTTCCATACAGTAGTGCTACCCAGTGCCAACAAGAAACTAGTCTGGAAACAAGCCAGAAACTAGTCCGGGGATATTGGATGAGTAGGCACTATATGGGCATTTTATGCACAAGACTTCTGGCATCCATTGATTACTCTGGTTGGCACTGGGTGGCACTACTGTATGGAGAGATACTATTAATAGGTGGCAAAGGAGTATATACTTTGTATGGAGAGATACCATTAATAGGCGGCAAAGGAATATATACTTTGTCGGGTCTTTTTTTGCAGATGATATCTTTTTATGTGCAGAAAGAAGAGAAGATATGGATATTATGTTGAGGACATGTGCAAGGGTGTGTAAAGAGATGGGGATTAAATTTAGTGAAGAAAAATCAAATATAATGATGGTTAATACTGGGGAAAGAGAGGATGTAGTTTTTTTATTGGGGGATATAAATTTAAGTGTGGTGGATAGATATAGGTATTTGGGAATCATCTTATGTAATCAGGAAAATTGCTTGGTTGAATGGGAGAAAAAATTGGTAAATGAAGCAAAGAAAAGAAAAGGTTTAGTAAAGAAACTAACAGTATTTTCATATAATAAATATGATGTAGTTAGAATTGTATGGAAGGGAGTTGCAGTAACAGGGTTAACATATGGTAATGATGCATTATGTGTTAATAAAAGGATTTTAGATTATTTAGAGAAAATACAAAGGGAAGTAGGAAGACATGCATTAGGTGCAGAGATGTGGACAGCAAAGGAGGCAATTCAAGGAGAAATGGGATGGTCAAGTTTCTATATAAGAGATGCAAAAAGTAAAATTAAAATGTTTGGTAGGTTGCAGTTTATGGATAGTAAAAGAATAGACAAAATAGTGTTTAATTGGGTTATGAGTAAAGGGCAGATAACAAGATGGGAGAAAGGTAATGTAGTATGCAAAAGATTTGGATAAAGAATTTATATCGGTATACTTGTATAAAAGGTAGGATGATTGTGTTAAGAGGATTGTTGAGTGTTATAATGGTAAGGAATGGGATAAAAGAATAGAAGCATTAATAAAAAATAGGGAGTTGGAGAGATGGAGAAGTAGTATGGAGGGTAAGAAGAGTTTAAATATATATAGAAGTAAACGGAATATTGGAAGCAAGTTAATTTATGATAATTGTAAGGAAAGTAGTTTATTGTTTAAGGCTTGAATGGGATCTTTAGCAACAAGAGAATATACATGTAAATGGAAAAGTATGGGTGATTTAGCATGCAAATTGTGTAAGGAAGGTATAGAAAATATTAGGCACCTGTTGATTGAATGTAAATGCTAGTGACAATACAGAAAGTGAGTTAGTAGTTTTTATGCTGGGTTTGCAAAAATATAAGGGGGATTTAGATTTAAAGGCCATAGAGTTGACAAAGATTATGTTGTGGAAATGGGATGGGGCAGAATATGGGAAGACTTAGAGTGGTGAATGGAAAATAAAGTGGTTAACAGGTTTATCTGGGCATAGTTGCTGAGATATTCTTGACTACATTTAAGGAGAAGCCAAATACATCACATCACATCACATAGAAAATTTGTTTACTGTGATCAGAATAGATGATGATGATGGTTTGCGTCTATTTTAAATTATTACATCTTTATTTTTGGTTAGCATTGGGAAGTTGATCATCAAACTCCCTTATAAAGTAAAATTTTACATAAAAAACAAGCAATTATAATGAGTTTCTATAGGGAAAAAATTAATTAGTTGCTTTAAAATCAAAATATATATAAAAAAATTAAATAGAGCTTAAATTGGAAGTGTTAATTATTAAACAAACATTTTACTAAGCATAGATTATTTAAAAAAAAACAAATACTAATCTGTGGGTAAATATATAATTTTAAAAGTAAAAAATTAATTTTTTCATTAATATATGACATTTTGTTTCTTATGTAGCCACAGAATATTTTCTGAATAACATTTTGTGAAATTAAAATAAAGCATAAAAAAAAACTAACCACAATGCTCATTTAAGTCACAATGTATAATTTAAAATTTACTTATACTCAATTATTAACATTTGTTTATTTTTGTACTTTCTAACCAATAAATCTTTTAATTCCCCCCCCCCCCCAGCATTTTAATTTATTTTAAATCACCTTTTTAATATTACATATAAATGCAATGAAATTAAATAAAATGTAATTAATTTTATGTACAATTGGATGTTATCATTTTAATAATGTATGTAAATGATTAAATCTTTTTTAATTGATCTATGTTTAGAATAAAACTGATTATTAGCTTGAATAAATCACATACAAGTTATGAGATTTTGGATTTAAAATTGTAAAAATTGATGGTAATTTTAAACTTATGTTTAATGATCTTTGCTCATATAAAGTTAATTACTAACTGCATAGAGCTTGAAATTATTTCCCCCCAAAATAACTTATAATTATCATAACCATTATAATTGTTGTATTTTTATCATAGGCAAAATAATGTTAATAAGAATTTTAATCTATAAAATTGATTGGATGAATATAGTTTGACATACATATTTTACAACTAAATTTTAATACATTTTGTTGTTGTACATTATCAAAGTATGTCTTTGGTTATTTACTGTGCTGAATGAAACTGATGTATTTTTTTTATTTTGTAGTTAGAGATGAAACTCTTTTTAAATGCTTTTATTAATTTTGAAAAGTTGGTTTGTTTGTTTGTTAACTTTATGACTTTTTCAAGTTAGAATGAAAATTTAAATTGAGATTTATTTAAATTCAATAGAATTGCTTGAAAATTGATATATAACTAAGTTATACCACCCTAATCCATTTGAAACACTTATCTTTTTAGTATGTCAACTAGTTTGATAGATATCTAACAGAGGATAGGGAAAATATGAAAAATATTCAATAACTTTATATATCACAGTTAACAATTATTCTTAATCCCATGCTGTAAGGGCAATTGGTTCCCCAAAACTCATTTTGAAATAAAAATATTGTATGCTGAATAAGCAATTATAATGGTTGTCTATAGGGAAAAAATTGGCTGATTACTCAAGTTAAAAAATTACATTATAAGTTGGGAATATTACATTTAAAATAACTTATTGAATATATAAAAAAAAATTTTTAAAAACCTTTAACATATGATATATGCTCATGTAAACTGTGCTGTGTGTATTTTTCAGGTTTTTCACTTAAAATATGTATTTATGTATGTATGATAATAGAATTTAAATCTATGTAAAAAGAGAAAACATCTAGCTTAAAGTTGTTATTTGTGATTCATTCACCAATCATCATTCTCCAGCGTGGTTTTCGAGCTCAAAGATTTTTTTGATTTTTTCAGAGACATATTAGTTCCTAAAATAATTTTAAACAGACTTTTTAAAAAATGTTTAATATCACTAGGGGAAAAAAATGTGTTTTCACTGTCCAAAAGTACAAAACAATAGACTGAGAAAGTGAAACTAAACTAGCATCTAACAATTTTCTGAATTCTTCTGCACATATGTTTCTTATTGGCTGAAAAAAAATACATACTGAATTTTTTTTTTTTTAAACTTGTAGTATTATTACTTACATAAAATTATTTAGAATTTGAAAAAAAATGTTTAGTAACAACTTATGTAATTGATGATAAAGACTTGTTATTTATCATTAGTATAAGAGTAATAAAATTAGCATATTGCACATTGTCAACACTATTTAAAAAATACATATTAAAAAATGTATTGTAATCAATATTTAAGACTTTCTTTTACAATATATATTATACATATCTAAATAAAAATCACTTTATATGGTATATAAATATGTAAGTTAGCAGTGAATTTTTTTTTTGCCACAAGATGTCTGTCACATTTTATTGAGTTCGATAGACATGTTCTTTGAAATAACGTAAAATTTTTTGATTATGTGCCATTGAACTATTTAAATAAGTATATATGAATCTTTTTAAGTTTATCTGTATATAATTTTGCAAATGTTTTTAATAGTTTTATACTGAATAAAATTTTCATTCTTTTTTATAAATATGCGAAAACGTTATACGATGTTTTAAAAGCGAGCTAACAGATTTTAATTTAGATTTAGCAATTTTTGATCATACAAAGTTCATTATTATGAAATCATTTTTTTTTTCAAAATAACAATTACAATAACTAAATTACAATATGATGAATATTATTTTGGCTGTAAGAAAAGTACTGTTAGTAAAAAATTTAATCCATAAAAGTCAGTAAATACAGTGAATAGTTTTTAAAATAAGATACACATTTTAGAATTTAATACATTATTAATGTATGTTGTATGTCATTAAAATATGAATTTGATTATTACACTGAATAAAACACTTTTTTTGGAAACTTTGTAATCATTAATGATGAAAATTTTTACTTTGGATATATCATTACTGAACTAGTTGTCTTGCAAAGATGCAGGATAAAAATAAAATACTGCACATTCATTAATTGTATTTTAAGTTTGTAATCAAAATATTGTATATAACACTAATATTATGTACTGCACTGTGTACTATGAATAAACTTTGTATTGTACAGTTTCAATATAAAAGTCACTATTTTGTTTTTGGATACCATAGTGTTGTTAATAACTATTCTATGATATCATCAATCTTACAAAATGGACATTAAAATTTTTTTGAAATTTTTTTGTTTATGATCATTATAGTGAATAATTGATTGTAAATCAACTAAGTGGTTACAAATTGAGAATAATTTCTATTGTAAATCCTTGCATAAAAACCAAGCACTAAGCAGGTAAAGGTGTATTCTTAGAAATTTCATTTGGTTTAAATAGTAATCATTTGTATGCTAAATATATCTATTTTAGATGGTTCAAGTGATGACTTGATTGTATTTTAGATGGATTGATTGGAATGTCAAGAAAGGATGAAAAGTAACATGTGAAGAATGATGATATCTTACAGCCTGTAGACAACTGTCATACAGATGATTTACAACAGTAAATTATGAATCCAGTTAAGGTTTGGATTTGTCTTAAAATATGCAAAACAAAGAGAATGTTTTTAAGGTCTGCGAAGATTATCAGAATGTTGTCAATAAATAATATGGCATGCATAGTAGTCCTAAGATGTGAAAGAAAAAAAACTTCTGTTCATTGTTCAATTTCCTTAATTAGGACATATATATATATATAAATTGCAAATAGCAACAATGCAGGTGAAAAATCCTGTCAAATGGCTATGACTATCTTTGAAAAGTGTGTGTAGAGACACAAGTATTTAGATTAATTGATATATTAGTAACATGTTTCTGGGTGGTAATTATACGATATTTATATTCAGGCAGATGTTTATGTAGGCTGCTAAATAGATATTTTCAACTGACTAGATCAAAAGCAACCTTAAAGTTAACTTGAAATGCAAAAGAATTTATAATTTTGTTCTTCTTTGCAAACAAAATCAATTCTTATACTAAAAGATCTTGAAATATAAGGTCAATTTTTACTAATAATGTGAAGTAAAGAATTTTGGAGGAATAAGTTCATTCAGTTCTCATAGAGAATTCTTGGAAAAATTTTTTTGATTGATGTTCTCGAATATAATAAAACACAAATTATTTACATGCCTAATGGATTTGTTAATATTGGTGTCTGAAAAAGAATGCCATCTTTTGATAAAAAGGAAATCCCAAGGACATTAGAAATGAGTAGAACCTGTGTAATTTACAGTAGTTCTCATCAAACTTGAGAGCTCATTTTTTGTGGTCTAAGTGTTATATCATTCTGGTTATAAAGTATGATCAGATAGTTTGCTTCATTTGGCATCTTTGAGAATTGAATCAGGATCATCATACACTGTTTTATAAAGTTATTTGTAAGATAGCTTATAATTGATTAGAATGACAGTTGTTCAAAAGGTTTTTGATGTCCAGCCAAGTTTTAGTCAGAAATCAGCCCTGCAGATAATAATAATAATAATAATGATTGTAATAAATATGTTAATAAAGTCATCAAAGTTTAATTCGAAATGCATGAGAACTTGTTGCTTAATTGTAAATTTGCAGACTGTTATGTTATTTTGATATCTCTTCAGTTTGAGAATCATACAAGCACAATCAGAAAATGAGACACCGGATAGGTGGATTGAAATTCTGAAATTGAATAAAAATGTAAAAAATTGATTATTAAGAGATGAGTATTCTCCAGTAAATAAAATGGCATTTGAAGGCTATGAGAATAAAAGTGGTAACAGAATAAGTTGATTAATCTTGAAATGTAATACAGATAGTAGATCATCATAAAAGCAGTTAACAGAATGGTAAGATTTTATTCTAGTTAATGAGAAGTATATTGATTATATCTTTTGCTTTTTGGCTTGAGTATATTGCTATGAGATAAAATTGCTGGGATTAATTACAACAATAGACTACTATTGCATTGACAGATATGTATATTATGCTTAATTTTGTTAATGAAATTTGTGTACTTATTAGAAACTCTGCCCTGACCCAATATAAAGTTTAGTTTATGAATATACCTATTTAGAGCACTAGTGATAATTGGTTTAGGTGAGAATAAAATCTTTGTTCCTGTCAATACTAATATATCCTGTAGTTCTTTAAAAATTAAATTGTGAAATTCTTTTATGTGAGATTAGATCATACACATTAATCATGGCAATATTTATATTCTGCCTGTAAGTATTTGAATTGTTGGGCTGACACTTCTGGTGGTATGTTTAATATTCATAACAGGTCCTTTTTCTCTTTTATTGTTTTCAGTTGCAGAAAAGGTGATTTGGTTATTTGCATCCTCTGTAGTTTTTTTAGCTGTGGAATAGAATATGTCAATCGGACTAATCTGTGGATTTTGGGATTGGATGTTTATAGGCAATTATTGGGATTATATTTTGAAGCTTATCGATTTACTGGGTATATTAAGTATAGTACCATCAATTCTGTTGACATATCTCTTCTATATTTCATTCACTTCCAAAAAAATGTAATCAGTAGACTGTACTAAATTAGCATGTACATAATCATTTGAATGCTTCCTAAAGAACAATTAGAAGAAGGCTAGGATTCTGCTCATTATTACATAAGTGACCCAGTTTATTAAACCTGCCAAATCTGCTGCAATCATCACACTATACTGAGATGCAATATGATTCAATCTATAACATTTAAAGAATAGAAAAATGTGAAACCTCTAATACTAAAAGTAATTGGGATGGAATGTATAAAGAAACAATGAGAAAGTTCATCTGGTGAGTGTTTTTTTTCTTTTCTTAATGACTACTTTCCATGATCTTTTGAAAATTTTGAATGATACATTCTGCTCATTATTACATAAGTGACCCAGTTTATTAAACCTGCCAAATCTGCTGCAATCATCACACTATACTGAGATGCAATATGATTCAATCTATAACATTTAAAGAATAGAAAAATGTGAAACCTCTAATACTAAAAGTAATTGGGATGGAATGTATAAAGAAACAATGAGAAAGTTCATCTGGTGAGTGTTTTTTTTCTTTTCTTAATGACTACTTTCCATGATCTTTTGAAAATTTTGAATGATACATTAGGTATAAGCTATCTTAAAATGTTAAACAACTTAGCTACATTTGCAATTAATTCTTTTCTGTAAAACATCACATGAAAGTCAGGTGAATTTTGCACAATAGTCCACATTGAATGGGATTTGCATTTTTAGCGATATAAGTTTTCTTTAAATTTAAGTGCTTAATAGTATTTTCAGATTCTTCTCACTGTTGTTTAGTGAAATATTCTAATCCAGGAAAGATATGGTTGTGATGATAGCTATAAACTTAATTGCTGTGATCATATTTTTGCTGCTCTGTTAAGTAATCATCTAATTATGGGCATGGTAATAAGGGCTGCTTTTTAGGACAAATTATAGTTTTCTATAATACTGATAATATCCAACAAGTATATAAATATTACACAGAGTAAAAAATTTTAAATTTAAAAATAAATTAATATTTATTTTTTTTATTTTTTTTACTCTGTGTAATATTTATATATGTGTTTGGAACAGAGTTGTGGATTTATTTATTTACTATAATACTGATAATAAATGGAGGAGGAAAGGGAGCTTTTTATAAATATTTTGCATCAGTAATCATTTTGTATCCCCAAAGAAGTGTATTTAATTTTATCATTTATAATATTGTTCTTGATAATATTAAAATCAACAACATTTTGTAGTATTATCAGTATTTATTGGACCTAATGAGAATTTTTAGTGCTGTTGTTTTAAAGTATTTGCCTCTTATTTGTTGGTTGAAGTCAAATGTGTCTAAGACAACATTAATCGAGATTTAATAAACATTTAAATTTAGGTGATTTAATTTGCGGACTAAAACAACATACTTTTCACTGTTGGGCATTAATTCATCTTTTTTGTCTGTGTTATTTCTATTTCTTTACTTAAAATAGCATTTTGTAGGGAGAGGCATATGGAATGTAGTTGATGATTTCATCATCATCATCATCATCAACCATTATCAGTCTACTGCAGGATGCTTCTTAGATCTTTAGTTTTCTCTTCTCCACATCACTCCTGCACACTTTCTTATTTCATCCATCCATCTCACATGTAGTTTCTCTGGGTCTTTTACAATCTCTTGGAATCCAGTTTAAGATTTCAATTGTCCATCTATTAGAATCTCTTCTAGCAATATGTTCTGTCCAACTCCACTTCAGTCTTTTAATTTTTTCAATGAGTTCAGTACCACTTGCTTGCTCTCTTACCCATAAATTGCATTTTCAATCTCTTCTTGTTACTCCCAACATGCAACTCTTCATATTTCTTTGAGTGATCTGAAGTCTCTGTATTGCTCTTCTATTAAGTGTCCAAGTCTCACACTCATAAGTAAGAACTGGTGAAATACATTTATTAAAAACCTTCCTTTTCAAACACATAGGCATATTTCCTTTTAGTGTCAAGTTATTTCTACCAAAAGCACTTCCAACCAAGTTTAATTCTATGATTAATTTCATCCATTATGTTTCCATCTGTATTAATAATCTGACCAAGATATTTGTAACTGTTAACTTCTTCTAACTCATCATAATCAATCTTTATTTTCATATTTCGAGAAAATCCATTAAACATTACGTTAGTCCCTTTAACATTTATCTTTAGTCCTACTTTCCTACTTTCACCTGATAACTCTTGCAACATTTCCTGCAGCTTTAAAGCATTATTTGCAAAAACAACTACATCATCTGCGAAATCTAAATGACTTAAATACTCTCTATTTACTTTCACTCCTTTAGCTTACCATTATAATTCACAAAATACTTCTTGTAGCACTACTGTAAAAAGTTTTGGAGATATGGAGTCACCCTGTCTTGTAACCCTTTGCAATGTTGACTTTCCTAGTATCATTATGTAATCTAATTGTTGCTGTTGCATTTTTATAAATATTTTTTAAAATATGACAATATCCTGGGTCTATATCTTGATGATTCATTGCTTTAAATCAGTGAAGAAATGTTTATAGAATCAAATGCCTTTACATAATCTATATTACCAAAGGATAATGGCAACTCATATTCATTTGTCCTTTCTATAACTTCTCTCAATACCCGAATATGATGTACTAAAACTACTTTTAAATCCAGCTTGTTTTCTTAGTTGGTCAAAATCCAATGTTCTCTGTAGATGAGTTGTAATTATCTTGGTAAAAATTTTGTATAAAACTGATAAAAGGCTAATAGGTCTGTAATTTCTAATATCTTTTTATCACCTTTTTAAAATATTAATATTAATACTGCATTCTTTCAATCATCTGGTACATCTTTATCATTTAGACATTTGGTATATAACTTTGCTAAAAAAAATTCTATTTCTTCACCTGCTTCTTTTAATATATCAATTATAATTCCATCATTACCTGGAGCCTTTCCTTTCTTCATACATTTAATTGCATTTCTCACTTCTTCATTTAAAATTCTGGGCAATTCAGAAGATGTAATAGATGTAGGAGGTACTTGTTCTTTATTACTATATAATTCTTGATAAAAGTCTTCTACCCATTTGATGATTTAGATCCTGTTATATTATTAGATTTAACTCTTTTTTTAAAATAAGTTTTTTATTTTTTCTAGTATTTTTTTTTATTGTGTGACTTGCCTAAAATATTGGTACTTATTATAAATATGTTCATAGAATTCATCAAAACTTGAGATTTTTTAACTTTTACTTTAAAAAGCTGTCACCTGATTGCTGGAATCCTTATTCTCAGTATTCAACTTTTCAGAGCTCATTGTCAACATTAGAAATGCCACAATATTCAATGTAACTATTTTTATTACTAATTGACATGTTTTTAGTAATAATAATGGTTACTAATTCTTTTTACTTTTGTAAAATGCAATATTCTGAATTTTAAATTACTGCAATATAAAATAGAAGAAATACCTTTTTTAGCTTTGCTGTCAAATTCACTTCATCTCATTGGCAGCCATATTAGAAAATAAGCATACAGAATTCATTTGTAGTAGAAATGATCTCCATAAAAATTGATTATTCAATTAGAGCACAGTTTTAATAAAGAGATAAATTTAATATATATATTTAACATAAGAGATTCAATCTTAATTTGAAGGTTTATATTTGTATTTAAAAACATTGTCTAATTAGTAATATGACAGTTATTAATAACAACTAAAACTACCTATTACATTATCAGATTTTGAATTTATTTAAAAGTATATGTTGCCCTTGATAAATGTTTGTCTACAGATTACATAGTTTTATGGATATTTGAGAAAATGTAATAAATGGAAAAATGTGCATGAAAGAATAGATATTATAGATAAATAAAATTGTTAGACATTTCATTCTTAAAACAGGCAAAACTCACTATATATATTGCCACACACAATAAGCTAGAGTAATCAATGGATGTCAATGTATATAGTGAGTTTTGCCTGTTTTAACAACAGTTATATACAAGCATAAGAGGTGATGGTCATGTGACATTTAGCGAGCGTTATAAGCGCATAATTATTGATATTATATAAATGAGTTAAAGTTTCAAGACATTTCCAATGTCAATCTTTAAATTAAATTAAGGGGAAAATAAGTTAATTTGATTAAAATATCATATATAAATATTCAATGGGATGTTTTGATTAGATGTAAATAATGTTTTGCAAAATGAAATATAGAATTCAATTTTAATTTTACAGTTAGAAATTTCATTTTTTTATTTAATAAATGGTGATTTGGTTATATTATTGATTTATTATTTTAATAAAATTGTTTTATTTGTTAAATATAAGCTTGCATTATTTGATAAAAATTAAGTTTTATTTCTTGTACTATTCTAATAGAATATTTTTTTTATGGGAATGAGCTGGATTTTAGGATGAATGGAAAATGATAATATTAAAAACATTTTTTTAACTCGTGATAAAAAAGAGAAAATAGGTTTTTCGATTATTCTATTTATTAGTAATAATCTATCAATAATTTTTTGATAAATACTTTTAAATTAATTTTGGTCTAGTAATAAAAGATGAAAATATTTGTGTTTTGTATATAATTGATATAGAAATTTCAATGTGATTAAATACTATCTCTTACATTTGAATTTTAAAAACACATTCAAGAATCTATATCTTTATTTAAATTTAAAGGATTTCTAGATATCCAAAGGAACAAAAAAAAATATTAAAATCAATCTATTATTGGGTCTTATTTTTGACAAGTACTTAAAATTCCTTTTTCTGTAATTAAATTTTGTGAAGTAGATCTAATATTGAGATATTAAAAATACATTTTATTGATAGAACAGTAAGCACAGATAAACTAACATTGGTGATTATCAAATATCCTCATTTCGTCATAATGTTCTGTTACCTATTTATTTGTGTTCAGATAGTGATCATGTATACATAAGTATCAATTACAAAATCTGATCCTTAATATAAATAATCAAGAAATTTTACTAATGCAGTGTCAAGCTGAAATTTTAAGGAAAAGACAATCAACCCTCTACACATGCACCATACTATAATATTCCATTAGCAATATTAAATATGAATAAACTTTCAATCCAAGTCACAAGATAAGACTTTGAAAAAATAAGAATGACCATCTTGTCTTTCGTACCTAAATACAATTATGCAGGCCAATCTTAAGCATCTTGAAATGAGAATATGAATATATAATACAGTACATATGTGAATAGTTGATTGTTTTCTCCTTAAAATTAGAAAGTCTGATTCTGTTGTCACATTCTCAATCACTTTATAATGGAGAATTTTAGCTAAGGAATAGTATTAACAATAATCTTCAAACTGTTTTCTCATTTATTGGTTACCCTGAAAAGTTGAATTACTGACAATATGATTTATAGGTGATCAAGAGCTTTATTTTAGTTTACAATAGAACAAAAATCTCAGATGGATCAAATGAGCATAAATTTTTATTACACATCATACTGAAGGTTTAACATCATTTAAAACATTTGTATCAACATGTATACATATACAGACAATCTGTAGATATATATGGTTTGGACAAAATTGTGGAAATAACTACCATTTTGGCACTATACTTTAGATATTTAACATTATTTTTCTTTTACAGATAAAACTTCAATAAATATTAAAAAATATCTAATAGGAAATTAATGTCATTTTCTCAAATCTGGAAAAAGAAATGTCAAATATGTCTGTGTTTAAATAGGCTACATTGTTAATGTTTAATTAGCTGCATTCTTTATATCTGATAAGTTATTTTCCAGATTGACATTTTTTAGATAGTAACTCATTAACTAAAAATAGGACAATGTTGGTAATTAGTGCTTAGTAAATAAATAATTAGACATTATAAGGCATTGCAGCCAAGCCCTGCCCCCCTGCATTAAATTGGTCATACAATCCCTGCAAAGATCAAGACATATTTAAAAAGTTTAATATCTTCCATACAATCAGTCATGAACTTCATAATAACAACATTTATTATCACTATATTATTTCAAAGTCATCACATGATCACCATTTCTTATGCTTGGTCATAAATATTATTAAAACAGGCAAAACTCTCCATACAGTAGTGCCACTCAGTGCAGACCAGAGTAATCAATGGATGCCAGAAGGCTTATGCATAAAATCCCTATTTAGTCCTACTCATCCACAAGCCAGAAACTAGTCTGGAAATATTGGATGAATAGGCACTAGACATGAATTTTATGCATAAGCCTTCTGGCATCCAATAATTATTCTGGCTTGCACTGAGTGACACTATTGTATGGAGAGTTTTGCCTGTTTTATTTCAAGGTCACTGGTATCAGCTGCTAGTGACTTTGAAGTACTATAATACAAAGGAGATAACATCATTAGCATAAAAATTGTGCAGTGAATTTTTGAAATCATATCATTTAGTCACATGAATTACTATTACACATTAATGTACTTTTTATATCAATTTACAAAAGTAATTCTATCAACTAGTTTTGGAAAACTGCATCTTGATATACTCTTCTTTTATTCATTATTTTACAGAGATATGTCACCAATAAAAACTATTTGATCATTTTAAAGAATTAAATTCATTTCATGATGCAAACAATTTTCAAATAACACTATTATCTTTTAAGATAAATTCTGATCATATCTATCATGCAGTCACATATTAGTTGAAGAATATAAAGAGGATATTTATTATCTGAGAGACCAATATTCTCTACTACCACCTCTCAATGAACTAGAATTTTTTCAATAAAAATAGCTTTCATATTTTTATTCATATTTTAATAATTGATATTAAATGTATATAAGTAGTTCTTGATATAAATTATTCAAATGCATCATATTAATAAAGATATTACAGACATTTATGTTTTTTTGTCTATCTTCTGCTTGCTTGTATTTTTTTTTTAAGTGTCATAGCATCAGCTGGGACACAAACCCGCAACCCGGGCAACTGCCTGCAAGTGCAAGGCAGTCACGCTGACCTCTCAACCACCAATGCAAGACTGCTTGCTTGTATTACCTAAACATATATTCATGTATGTATATACATATTATTCATATTTGAAATAGTGTATAATTAGCCAACTTATTCTAATAAAAAATTGGATTGCCATTTTACATGAGAGGCAAAGTTGAGCTGCTATGTTATAGAATAAGGCAGAGGATTGGGTACATATTATTTTAATGAATAGAAAGTTATTCGGTAGACCTAATTTTATTTATAACTATACATATGAGAAAGTTACCATCTAGTTTTTAAATATATAAGGAACTTCTAGATTAAATCTACATATCTCAATAAATCATATTACATTTCTAGTGTCACAATACAATGTTTAATGAATATGCTATTCTTTATTTTAATAACTAGGCACTCACTTATATTAAATGTATACACAGGCATAAAGAGCAAAAAAACACGAAACAATTTTAAATTAATGACAATAATATTAGATAATAAAATGAAAAAAAAACATCCACAGCTGATTAATACTGACTATAATCAAATGCAAGAAAAATATATATTAAAAAAAACAACAAATATATATTTATAATATACTCTGAGTAAACTCCATCAGTGTCAATGTGTTGTTTATTCTAATAATTAAGATAAAAAGTTTAATAATTTTCTGGTTTAAAAAAAAAAAAATTCAACTCAATTTGATGCAATTTGCTTAATCAAAGAATGTACAAATAATCATACTTATAAAATAACATTTAATTATAGCAATAGTAATTATTAAAAGAATTCATAATATATATGTATATAATATGTAAATACCAGTATATTGTCTATACTGAATTTAATGTAATTTAGAAGAAATTTGAACTCACCACACCTATCCACTCCATCTTATACAATTGATACATATCTACACATACATCTAGAAAAGACAATATGATCTCCAATATATGCATGTTATGTTGAACCAGCACTCATCAGTTGATTCAGATCATCATCCCCTACCCGCATATGTAGTCAGCGCTCAGTTTATATTAAAATGACAAATCTTCATACTTTAATGGACAAGCTTCAATTCTCTCAACCCTGTAAATCTTTAGTCATCCATATCATTGAAAATCTGATGATAGAATGGTCAATGCCCTTGCTGATGCCAATATTGTTGTCCTATCCATGTTGACCTTAAGACACTCTGACCTCTCACACATAGGACCTGAATATGTCTATTTAAATACACACATATATATATATAGTGTGTGTGTAATCCTAATAAGAAAAATCTATCTGACATTATATATGCTTTGAAATCATCCTAGTGTCATATGTATATGGTTTTTTTTAGATATCTATTAATTTAATTCTCTTATCTTGTTTTTTAAAAACCGGGGAATTTACTTTATTTAGATGTTTGTTTTTAATCTTCAATTATATTTTAAATACTTTTTAATTTTTTGTTTACAATATATCCAGTTTATATTTTTAATTTATTAAATTTTAATGTTATCTAACAAACTAATGTACAGTAATTTTGATTTTCAGGTTCAAATTCAATACAATGTATTCTTTCATATAAATATTAAAAAGAATACACATACAAATAAATACTAAAGAGATTTTTTTCCTCCAAAGCCTTCTTCTATTCCCTAAAATGAAATATTAATTTATTCTAATTTTAATTTACTGCTTCAACATTATTCAGAAGTGATTAGAAAGAAGTTGCTTCCTTATTTCAAACCAGTTCCATAATTAACATTTATTGTATTAACATTTTAATGTCAGCAAAACTGCCAATTTTTGTTCTACATTTAATAATTTCCCAATTCAAATGCGGATTTTTTAAATTTAATTTTATTACATCCCTACAGACTTTAGATTTTTTTTAAAGACATTCACTAGAGTTATACACTCTATCACTTAAGATATATCAACATCATTTTCAATTAAGCAATAATGCATAATTGTGTATATGACAAATATGAGAAACTTAACTTTGTATAAATTTATTAATATTTGATGTTTTATTTTATTGGACAGAGTCGTGAAGCTTCATCTGTCTCAATAAAAGCCAATAAACATCACATGACCACCATCTCTTATGCTTGTGTATAACTGTTGTTAAAACAGGCAAAACTCACTATATATATTGCCACACACAGCAAGCTAGGGTAATCAATGGATGCCAGGCTCCTCACTGACGAAAGCCATAAGCTAGAAACTAGTCTGGGGATATTGGATGAGTAGGCATTAGATGGGGATTTTATGCACAGGCCTTCTGGCATCCATTGATTACTCTAGTTTGCTGTGTGTGGCAATATATATAATGAGTTTTGCCTGTCTCAATATAACTTTTGATTTAGCATAATGTTTTTCTATAAATTGTGATTTGTATTATAAACTTTTTTTATTATTAATACTTAATTATCTGAAAATAGATTTTCAAAATTGCTAACAAACTGAAATAACTAGAAAGAATATCTGAAAATTAAACTATTAATGTTGATATATTTTTTAAATAAAATGTTTTTAAAATTTTAATTTATTTATATTTTTATCGGTTTTAAACATGTTTTTAATTTTTCAAAATTATTTAGAAAATTGTTTTATATATATGTTTTTGAAATAATATATGGTAATTGGTTGTTATGGCTTTGTATAATATATTTAGGTAATCAGTTTTTCAGATGAGATATGGTTTTATAATTATGAGTAAAAATAATTTTTCCATGATGTGACTGTTTTGTTATTATTATTAAACAATGAGGATTGCCAATTCCTCAACAAGCTTTGTGATAAATTAATCCTCATTGTTTATAACTTACAAGCTTAAGAGAATAGGGTCATGTGATCTATGACTCTTATTTTGACTATTTATTATTATTATTATTTCCATTGAGTTATTATTATAATATAAATCTTTAAATTTCAAACTATCCTTTCATCTCAAAACTTCTTGTTTAACTATTGAAATTCTATTAAACTTTTAGTTACTATGAAGCTATACTTTTTCAAACTAATTATACTTTTTCAAGCGCAAAACATTTTTTTTTATATTCATGTTCTACCATCTTTTTTTTACTATCAAGCAACCAGCTCGAAATTTAAAACATCTTAATGTTTTGAATCCAAACCAATTTGTTTGCTTAATTATAATACAGAATAGATCTGACAATACTTCAGTATCCACATATTTTTGTGTTGTCAGTTTTATAATAATTGGAAAATCTTTCTTTTTTGGTAGAAATAATAAAAATAAGATACGCACCTGAAATGCATTGCATAAGTTATGCTCATGTGCCATGTTTTTTTTGCATTAAATTAAAGCCTACAATAGATGCAGTTAATTTTAAAAAAGAAGCTAAAAAAGTTATATGAGCATTGCTTTTTATTCACTTGGTAATATCAAACAAATATAGCATTATTACATTTTGAATATATAGAGTATTTTCAAATTTGCATAAATTCATTGATCAATAATAACTTAGCAGCTCATAGTATACTAGACAGTATTTGAGTTTTTGTTCATGTTTTTTCAAAGTATCATAATAGAATATGTACTTGCAGTGATTCTCCTTTTTTATTAAGCAATATTGACTACATATGACTAAAGATGTATTAATTTTTAATATAACTTCAGAGAACACATTTTTAAGAGGGATTTGAATTCAGGATTTTTTAGTCTATTCATCTTTCACTCCATAACATGTAACTGATACATATGACACCACATGTGTGAAAAATATACATGATTCCCAATATATATATATGTTATATATAGAGAACGTAAAAACAAACTCTTAACAAGCTTCAAAAATACCCTCAACCCAAGACCGCGGTTTCTGTATCTAGTGTCGTCAGTTTTTGCTATTAAGGCTTTGGTGATTTTATATTGCTAGAGATATTAATATATGGTGTATTTGAATTTAGTTCAGTCCCATATGGCTATTTGAGTTAGATAGCTGGATTTTTGGACATTTAAATGTCTGAAAGTTTCAGATTTTCTTCTCAATAGTTAGGCATTGATAAAATGCTAGACTAGTTCTAGTATTTTTAATCCCTAACACCTCACTGACAATGCTAGATGCAGAAACTGCGGTCTGGGGTTGAGGGTATTTTTGAAGCTTGTTAAGAGTTTGTTTTTACGTACTCTATATATAACATTAGGTCATATGACATCTGACTTGATTTTTTATCAATATATATATATATATATATGTCATGCAGAACAAGCATTCATTAATTGAGCAGATCATAACCTCCCACACATATATACAATCAGTGCTCAGTTTATATTAAGATAGCAATTTCTCAAACTTTAATGGACAGGCTTCTCACTCTTCCAACTATTCAACCATCTATTTCAGTGAAAACATTACATAGTTGGAAGGATGAGAAGATTGATATCTGACCATTAAAGTTTGACAAATTGTTACCTTAATATAAACTGAGCACTGATTGTATATATGTATGAGAGATTATGATCTAGCACAACTGATGAGTGCTGATTTTGCATGAAATATGTATATTGGGAATCATATATGTTTTTGCATGTGTGTGATCATGTGTATCAGTTGCTTGAGATGGAGTTGAGAATGAATATACTGGAAAATCCTGAATTCAAATTCCTTTACTTAGATTTGTATTTTTTTTTACTTGGTTGCATATTAGATTTAAGAATTTCAGCAATATATCTAAAATAAATGCAGTGCCTTTAAACTTAAAAAATAATTTACAGAATATAAGAATATATTTGGCAGTGATGAACTTTTTATTTCCATTATTATAACCAGATAGGCCAATTCTATATAACATATTAAATATATCATAAAACTATTTTTTAGAGCAAGAATAAACTCACTACCCAAAAATAATTCATGTAAATATGCTTGCATTACCATAAAGTGTCCAATAATTTAGTCAATTCTTATACAATTCACTGTATTTATGATAGAACAAACTGTAAAAGAACTAAATATATTATATTTTATATTTTAAGAATTAAATAATTATTGGACAATTTTTAGCAATGAAAGCACATTTTCATCTTTATTTTAGAAGAAAGTCAATGGCTGATTATTAATATTACAGTTTATAAAACATAGCACTATATAAAATAAATGTCTCATTTACATACAAATCAATGTAAGCTAAGAATTATGTAGAGTTTTATTCACTTTTCCTGTGGATTACATAGAACTTTTCTCAATTAAATTCTTTTTGATTTTATAGATTAGTAGATTTTTTTTAGCAGTACTCTCAAATCTTATCTTTATAAATATATAAAAAGATAGAAAGAAGGTAAAATAAAAATTTCCTTTCTTACCATTCACTTTACTATATTCATAGTTATATTAATGTTTGTAATGTTGATTTTCTTTTTAGTATAAATAAACTATGCTTACTACTTTGCTATTTGTTTTACTATGTTCGTGTTAATATTAATGTTATGGTATTCATATATTTTATTTTATTTAGTGGATAATTGTTTTTAGATAGCTTAACTATTAAACAACTGTCACAAAAGAAATTATAGACATTTCAACAAGTAGATAGATCATTATTAAGACTTAATTCTCTACTGTATTCATAGATTTGACAGTTATTAATTACATTGTTCATAACTTGTGTTGACCCTATTGACTTAAATCAAACTATGTTAAATTTATCTTATGTAGTAGATTATTACAATGATCATGAATGTCATAAATAATGAATGATATTCCAATAACATATAGAAAAATTTAGCTTTATTGTTGATTTGAAACCTTATTTAGTGTTTGAGCATCCACAAAAATATTTTTATTTAAAGTGAGTCTTAGATTTTGAAATTTAATCTTAAATTATTGTCAAATATGATCTATTTAATATGTTTTTTTTCTTTTTCTTTTATATGGAATATGAAAAGAAATAAGAAGCCATTGTAAAGACGAAGAATTTAACATTCTATTAACATTTTTATGGCAATATTTAATTGGGTAATCAGAAATTTAGTAACAATAATTTTTCTTCAAACATGCCAATGTAGATATTCATAAAATACTTATATTATAATCCCAAATAGAACCAACTAACTTTCCAATAAGATTATTACTAAAGATTATTTAAATCATAGATAGATAAGTCAGGCTATGATCCAAGCTTACTTCTAAGAGGCATGGAGAAGAGTCATGTTTCAGTCTACTAATGAAAAAAGTTTTATTTTTGGAAAGTATCATTTTTGTGGTCAGAGTAATACCATCAGCTTAGATAAATTTTTACATTTTGTTTTTAAAAGAATTGTAATATATATATTAAATAAAATAGGTGACATAACTCATCCCTTCATTTAACACCCCTTAAATTTTTATGTGAATGTTTGGTCATGTAAATTAATGATTTGCTTGAATTTAAATATTTTAGACTTTTAGAAGAATATTTTTTCTGACAAAAATCATAAACTGAAATTAAAATCAATAAAGGGTAGCATCAATTTATAATTTATTTTGAAAAGTTTTTTCCCAGTGAGTTTGTTAAAATCTAGTTTCAACTATTGGAAAAATTCTTGTTAATACTTTAATAATGTTATTGATAATATTTTTTGGATCACTGTCAAATTTGTTTAATTTTAAAACAGCTAATTTTGCTTTTTTGCCAAATATTTGCTGTAGTTTGTTTATTTGAAATAGTTTGTGTATCACTTATATTATTGAATAATGTTTGTCAAGGATAATCTGCTCCTGGAATCTTTTCTGTTTTAAAACATTCACTAATCTTCGTTATCTTTATTTTTGATATTAGAGGAAAATTATATAAGATTGCAGTTATGTTTTAATGATTCTTTTTCTTATTCTATTGCTCTATTAATCTTGGATTTACAAACATGAGCTTTAAGAATGGTAATTTTATTAGAAATGATAGTAGTAGTTTCTTAGAGATATTTTTATAAGTACTAATCTTATGTAAAAGTGACCAAACCTTTTATCTAGATCTTGCCATATTTTGTTTTTTTAAGGTCACTGTACTTTTTTTAAAATTATTATCCAGTGACTTTATAAATTTGTCAATTTCTGAATTTTTGTAGCCATTTATTAGCTCAAAGAGCACTTCTGGCTTTATTTCAATTTGGAATGAGTTGCTTTCAATATCCTTGATATATGAACTTTTTGACAACTAATATTATAAGTTTGTTAAAATTATAGTGAGAAGAAATAAATGAAATTTTATTAATATTCCATTCAAGATATCCAGCATACTAATTTCAATTAGTTTATGGAAATTTCATCAACAGGATAAAAAATATAGAATGTGAAACCAAAGAATAATAAAACTTCATTCATATAGGCTATAGGGAAAAATATACAATATTATTAGATTATCAATTATTGGTAAAATATTTTTATTGAAATACAACATGATTTAGAAGATTATCTCTGTTTCCTCTTTTAATAAATCAATGCTATTTCTTATATGGCTGCATAAAGGAATGAATGTTGTCTAAATCTAATCTGTTTGATCTTTCTTTGCATACCACCAAAGAATTAAAATTGTCTATAAATGCAAAAGAAGAAAAAATTGAAAGAGAATGCTAGGGTCAGTTTGCATTGATTGATTTATGACTACTGCCTACATAAAAAAGTATATATTTAAGTGATAATTGCAATATCATTTAAGCTATCTTCAATAGAAGTTGCTTGCTTTACAAGATATTTTGTAGCAAATGTAAATGTATTGTGTTTAGAATGCATTCCAACAACAGTTATTGTGAATCCAAGAATTTTAAGATTTATACTATTTCAATAATGGTGAGTTTCCTGGAATGCAATTAGTCAATATTGTGCTGAACAATTAATTTGAGGGTCTTAAATTTTTTTATTCAAATATCCTGAATATTAAATTGATCATTTTATTGTTTATTTCCTAGATTACTCAGTAGAAAGTAAATACTTGGGAAGTTTCATGATTGCCAATACTCAGCAGTTGTTGTTTTTTATTTTAAAAGTGCAGAATGGCATAGTTATCCTCATAGTTCATGTTGATAGCATTATTGTATGTTTCATTATTTATCATAAGTAAATTTTTTATTTATATTTATTTGTTACTATTTTTTGTCATTCTTTTCTAGATTCAAGACATTCCAATAATCTTAATTGTACTAGAAACACAATAAAATATTAAAAACATTAGTTTGCATCTGGAATTCTGTTGGGAGAATTAGTTTATAAAATAATGCTGAATGTATGTTATGTAAACTTTTGCCATTAAAAACATTTGTCTCATCAGCAGAAAGCAGACTTGAGTTCTCAGGAAGGTTCAGTTCAATAAAATACATAGTTAAAAAATAAGAAGATTTGAAAAAAATATAAAATTTATTAGCTATTGGACTTCCAACATTTAGAATATTATTTTCAGAAAGTATAAAACTATATTAATTGTGGTAAAAATTAAAACTGATGACAATCTCATGGAAGTTTTTAAAAAAATGTACTTGATATTGCAGGAATTCAGAAGATTGGAAAATTATTATTTCTCACAGTTAATATTTGACATCTTTGCACCATCTTTTAGACCATATTGATTCAGTTTTTATGACAAAACAGTAACCCATTTTTCCAAAAAAACCAAGAGTAAACACTTTTCATTTATAATGGTCAAAAATAGCTTATATATCTACTTTATAATCCATAAACTATCCATGGGTGCTCAGAGGTTCTCAACTAGAATTTATGGGATTTAGGATAAAGCAATACTGAAAACATTGACTGGAAATGGTTCAATCAATACTTAAACTTGGCAGAAATGTATTCTAATAAAATTATAAATTAAAGTTTTTTCAAATGCTAGTACCAATAATGAGATGGTGATCAGATATTAGCATAGTAAGTTATTTCAAAATTTGCAGTGAAATACAATTATTTTATAAAATCCCTTTGTCCTCCAAAATCATTAATTGTATTTACATAATTCAAATCTTTACATAGTTCTTGTTCAGTAGGCAGTAAAATCAATTTAAAAAATTATTCTTGAATCACAGAAATTCTTAGGTAATTTAGAAAATGCTCTGCAGAAACAATAGCAATTGGAAGAATTAATAAAATTTTTAAAGCTATGTACTATGTAAAAATGAACTAATGTAAAAATAAATCATTAATTTTGCACTTTATTTTCAGTAAATGTCATGAAATATTGCCAATAAACAAGCAGTTTTATTTATATTTCTATTCACTTCATTTTTTAAAATAATATCTAAATTCATACATCAAGTTGTCAATTCTGTTACATTCAATACATTATTTTGTTATGCACATAAGTGTATTATGTTGCCATGGAAAAATGTATACCTAACAAAGAAATTGTTAATATTACTGCTAACATATATCTGCTTTACACTGAATTAAATTTAACATATTCTATGATGAGTAACAAACAAACAAAAAAAATCATGTTACACGTGTAAAGATGATAAATTTAAAGCACTGGTTTTAAAGTATAAAATTTTGATTAATGAATGTGATATTTGTCAATAAATAAACTATCACATATAAAAAGTATATATTTTCAAAATTTTTATTTTTCAAAAAAAAAAATGATACTTTTAAAATGTTACAATTTCTATGAAAAATTTCTTACAACAGTAATATACTTTTGAAGATATGTTCATAAATTTGATATCTTGGTTATTCATTTAAGTTTTCAAAATGTGAAAATTACAAAGGCATAACTCCAAGCAAAAGTTCACTCCTGGTGTTAAGACTAGCACTGTTTAGAAATATTTTAGGCCAAAATCAAAACAAAAAGGACATTTTTGTTTCCACTGTAGGTATTATAAGTGTTATTTTATATACATATATTTCTAGAATATTTCGGATGGCAGATTCAAGTATAGGTGAAAAATAAATGCTGATTTATCAATCCACTTGATGCTTTCATCTTATTGCATTAAAAAAGCAGGCTTCTCTTTCTAATAATATCTCTATTATTCCAGGAGTTACATATGGAAATTTGATGCATAATTAACAGCATTAATTTCAGCTTTAAATTGCAAGTTCTCATTGATAATGGTTATATCCAAGATGGGATCAAATTGCAGTATCATCTGGTAAATATTAATTACTCAAATTTACAATAATGACTGTTAGAGTAGAAAGAGAGAAAATTGCTCTTTATGTGATCTTCAATTTCTCTTTTATTGTGATTATATTTAATCCTTTTTTTATGTTTTGTTTTATTTTTCATCTAAATATATACAGCTAATATCAATCTTAAGTCTTTTTTCTTTCAAATGATTCTTTCTATTCACGCTTTTATTAGTAACAATTGTCTTTTATTGCTACAACTCTATATATACTCACTTGTGAAACACTTTTGCAAATACTTTTCATATACATACATGTGTGTGAATGCACATATGGTTTAAAGATTTATCCATTAAGCTGATAGATAACTTCTTAATTCCATTTTATGAGCCATAAATAACTTTGGATAACTAGTTGAATAATTAATGTCAATTTGGATAAAACCTACAAGCAAATGAAGTTTAAATATATTTTTCTGGTTGTATTTCTAATTACAAGAAAATGAAAAACTAATATGATTTCCGCTCAATTAACATGTAATTATACTATTTTCTTTCCAAAGTAAGCAATCTTTACTAGTACATTTATTACCCAGAATGCTATGTTGTACTTTCTAGATATTGTTTTTAATTATAAGTCATTACGCTTTTGAAATGATAGTATTTTGTGTATTTTTAATAAATAATTATTATAATTATTTATCAGCATGTTTTATTTTTAAAAAACTTCAAAACACAACTTTTCCTATAGAAAAAAAAAAAACAACGAGAAGCAGATACTATATCAAACAAAGTTATTATTATTAACATATCGTAAAATAAAACGTTACGTGATTAAATGACGCGTGACTCATCCGATTATGGCATTTTTCTGGATATTTTAAATATCCAGTGCAATGATTAAAAACGAAAGAGGAAGACCATAATTTTCAATAATAATGACAACATTGTTAATAGATTGATTGCACAAAATAATTTTAGTGTACATAATGTAAAAAAAAGATAGTACAAATGTCATCAAATAAACTAAGAAGAAAACTTTGCACAGATACTATATATGTAAATTTAAGATAAAAATTAAATTTATAGTATTTGGAAACAACAGCGAGTAATTATTTAATTTAAAAATCAAAAATGAAGTATAAAGTGAAATAAACTGATTTTTTTTTTTTTTTAATAACATCAAAAGAATGCCGTATTCAAAATATGATGGCAAAATAGAGACAAAATGATAAACTGTCCAGTCAGAATTTCCAAACATATTATCATTTTTTGGCTTCAACTTTATTCATTTGTTATAAATATATGTGTAATAAATTTAAAATCAATCTAATGGGAAAGAAAAATCCCAAACCAAATTATTTAAATTGAAATACCTAAGTCATAATAATAATAATAGTTATGCTATTAATAACATAATTGCTTGTAGGATCTTTCTACATGGAGAAATTATTTAAAAGCTATATAATCGATAATCCAAATATTACAAAAATAAATTACACATTATATGTTTTCAAAATTTATGTTGATGAGAGAGAATTATTAGAAGTAAGATCCAGTTCTATGAATAAACAAAACTCTAACAACAACAAATATACATATATCAATTTCACTTTTTGAAGCAATATCTACATTTAGAAAATTCACAAGAAAATAAAAAAAAAACAATATTTTATTATACTGACTTAAAAATAGATTACAATGGTAAAGGCAAATTATGGACTGAGCAAACTCTCTATGAAATCTTTCCTGTCCAGTGGTGAAGGATATGTCATGTTACATTCATATTTTTCTTCCAGAGACTTTAACTGCTTTATTTTAAACATATGATTTTAATATGAAATATGTTGAGCTCATTTAATATGTGATTATGAATCTCCATTTATAAATTCAAATTTTTCCACCAAAATTTACATCATCTCATTAATATAGAGCCTAATAAATTAAATTATTTGTTTAGAAGTTTGCAAATCTCGAAATTATTTGTTACTGATAATTTAAAATCTTCTTGGGTTTTGTTCCTATATCTTTTAATTACTCTACCCAACATAATAAAGATACAATTATATAATAACTATTTATTTTTTATATTTGTTCATTAATTAGTTATACAGAAAGTTCTGATTAGCATATATATATATATGTAAACCAAGTTATTAATTAATATGATTAAAACCGTGCACTCAATCAGAACAGTAATGATTACAAAATGATATATATATATGAATACAACAATATGTTTAAATAATAATTGTGATTATTAAATAACAAGTTTTTATACTCATATTATTTTCTAAACAAAATCCAGATTAGTATTCAAATTGTAGAAATAAATTTTGATTCTTTAGCTTGAATATCACAATTATTGGTATACAAATTAATCCATCAATAATGATGAACTGTAAAATTCTTAAGACTAATCTGATGGGAGACCAAAACATAAAAAAAAATCAAGAAAATACCATTGGAGCTAAAACAACAGCTAAGAAATTAGAAGCCAATATTTGTCAGAGCCACTGCTTTCCAGGTTTGAAAGGCAACCTAAGATATGCTGGATTTAATACTTGTTTTGGTAATTCAAATTAGGTAACTCAGTTAATACTGTAACGGTCATATTTGTATATTCACAAACAAAATCCAGTGTTTTGGCAAATTATCCCAAGCTAATCTAGATTAAGGGTTGAAACCTTGAATCAGATTGCACCTCAGTTCCTTCACCAATGCTCTGTGATTTACTACCCTATGGATGACAGATATGAACCTCTTTTAGTTCACATGATGGCAATAGCAAAGGGTGAAGTATGAGACTCAAAAGATGGAGTATGAGATTCAGGGTATTATGAATAAGTTAATAATAAATTAATTAAACACATACATATGTGGCTGATGAGATAATGTGTATATTAATAATTAACACTAAAATAAAATAGATTTGGGTAAGAATTTAGAATGGGTTGTGAATAACACACTAAACACTATTACAATTAAATGTATTTAATTATTAAAATATAAGTTAAATAATACAAAATGGAAATGCATTGGGTTTTACACTTGCAGATGTCTTACAATGATTAATGGATTTAGATACAAGGTCTCATCTTTAGAATGCACTTTAAATGATTTAATTTTAAGTTTATTACAATTATTATTATCATCTATGGGTTATACTCATGCCTGAATTATGCTATGCCATTTCTACGAGGTTTGCTAAGAACTAATAACATATTTATTAATATTACATAATGAGCAATAAATGTGCAAGTTATGGGTAGTTTTTTCATTTTATTATTTATTCATATCATTTTATTATTTATTTCATAGAAATCATCATTAATATATTGATAATTGAAAAAAGTGTTGACAAAAAAATTTATTGGAACCAATTACTATTTTTCCTATAGCTTTTGTTCCTCGATTAATGCAGTTTCAAACAATGCGGAATATTGACAGAACCAATTAACAGCACTAATCGAGGCATTTTTGTAATAGGTATCAAGATGGAGATTTATGTTTGCTAAAGAAGTAATATAAACCATTTACAAGAGAGCTTCTAACCATCCCTTCAAATTATTAATATTAATCTCCATTTTGAAACATGACATATCATAAATGTCAATGCAATAGCATATAATATAAAATAGAATCAGCATGACCACAGATTAGGATAGTATAGATATAATAACTGAACACAGTTATTATGTTTAGAGAAAATTATTAAATTATAAATATTCATTTAAAAGGCAAGATTCTTACAATTATAAATTTTACTTTAGATTTACATAAGAGTTTATTTTACAAAGTTTATTTATTAAGTTATTTAAGTTTATAAACATTAGCTAGCTTAAGAAATTATTAAAGTAGTTTAATTAAGATTTATTTTAAATAGCTCTGAGGGAAGAAATGTTACCAATAATCTTCTAGCTGAGGCATCCTTCATGATGTTTGGCACTGATATTCTCTGCTGGGCTGGCTTGTCTCTGGTGTCTTCTTGACAGGCTGGTGGTCTCAAACTTCTCTATTATCCTAGACCAATTTTTCAAAGAAAGATGGCAAATGTGTTGCCTTTTAGCCACTTGTCTCCATTGTTAAAATGGGTGTAGCTCCTGACAGCAATACATTTCAAAATTTAAGATAGTGAATTTGTAGTGCTAAATTTCAGGGGGGGGGGGTTATATTAAAGTGAGTTTAAATGATTTAGCTTTTAAAATTTTCATATAATCATATTTTATTGAACCATATTAAAAGATTATATAATGTCATTTAAAAAATTACACTATGATAATAAAAATCTTCAAATCACACAATTATTATCATCTTTTTCAAAATCTTAGAAGGATAGTAGCTGCAAGATGCTCTTTATTTTTGATGAAAAAAAGTATAAAATATATTAAAATCGAACAATAAAAATAGCATAAGCATTATATAAATTTATCAAATGTAATTATGGCACCAATCTATGTGAATCATACATTTATCTGGTGACTTTTCATATAAACTTTCTTCCAGAAAGTGATATTTCTCTCTAGTACAATAAGACTATAATCAAAAGATGAATTTATTTAGACACCAAACAGCATAGTTTTTTTTTAGTGATCATGTTGATTGGGTTATCCACCACTTTTATTTTTGAATAAAATGCAGCAGTTGATGTTAAATTTCTTTGAACTTTTTTATAAATTAGTATATTACAGCTAGAAGAAAATAAAAATTTCTGAATCTAATGTATTGTTAATCACTTATATTTCAAGAATGATGTTTCTCCTCTCTCATATATATATAAACAATTTTTTTTATTTAAACTGTACTAGTTTGGTAGTTCAGCTATTTGGTAATAAAGATATCAATCAATCAGTCAGTGTCTGGCTATATATCTGTCTACTTATATGTTTTCATTCTTTATCTATCTAGCATAAGCTACCTTCTATCTTCTTTCTCTACCTATCTCCCTATCTGTCAATTGTCCATCTGCCTGCTTGTCTGCATATCTATCTACCTAATTACCTATGCTGCCTGTCTATATTTTCTCTTTTTATCTATCTATATACCTACCCATCTATCTACTTATCCCAATATTTTCCTACCTACTTACCTATCATCTATATACCCATTTACTTATTTATCTATTTACCTATCTATATATTTTTTATTTTGTTTATCTGTTTGTTTTTACTATCTACACAACTACATATCTCCTTTCCTTATTTTTTTATCTTCCTATTTTTATATGTTTGTCTATCTATTCGTCTGTCTGTCTATCTATCTATCTATCTATCTATCTATCTATCTATCTATCTATCTATCTATCTATCTATCTATCTATCTATCTATCTATCTATCTATCTACCTACCTACCTACCTACCTACCTACCTACCTACCTACCTACCTACCTACCTACCTACCTACCTACCTACCTACCTACCTACCTACCTACCTACCTACCTACCTACCTACCTACCTACCTACCTACCTACCTATCTATCTATCTATCTATCTATCTATCTATCTATCTATCTATCTATCTATCTATCTATCTATCTATCTATCTATCTATCTATCTATCTATCTATCTATCTATCTATCTATCTATCTATCTATCTATCTATCTATCTATCTATCTATTCATTTAGTTATCTATCTGTCCATATTGTTATCTATCTATCCATCCATATTATCTATATCTCCTTAGCCATTACCTACCCATATATATATATATATATTAAATAAACTAATAGTGTATCAGCAGTCTGTTGTCAAGACAAACCTAATATATAAAAGATGCATTATACATTTTTCTTGGTAAGATAAAATGTTTTGCTTTAAAAAAGGCTTCTGAATTTTTTCAGGTTGAATATTGGAATAATGCTAGCATTTTTTTAGAAAAGTCTATTTCTCATAACCACTTTTATAAAATACAGTATTTAATTTATAAATACATGACTTATATTTAAGATTATTGTAATTAATGTTTGTAGGAGTAAAAAAAGTATTAGATAATAATTTGTTCACATTTCAATAATTATATTGCATATAATTGTAATTCATGTAATTGTAATGTAACATAAACAATTATATTATTAAAGAGTTATAACTTCTGACTTTATGAATCAGAGCATTTGAACACTCTCTATTAAATTATTGTAGAATTAAGACGTGTTAGATATAACAATGAAGTACTGAATTATACACTGCAACAATATAATTAAGACTTGCAATACCAACTTCAAAGGAACTCCCTTCATCAGCTTTTCCAACCCTTAAATAAAACTATCCATAAATCAAAATAGGGATTAATCATATGACCACACACATGTAGAAAAGATTAATAATTACCAATATACATATTTCATGCTAAACCAGCACTCATCAGTTGGTCCAGATTATCATCTCTCACACATATAAATAATCAATGCTCAGTTTATATTAAGATATATATGTGTGAGAGATGATAATCTGGACCAACTGATGAGTGCTGGTTTAGCATGAAATACAGATATTGGTAATTATTAATCTATTCTACATGTGTGTGGTCATATGTATCAGTTGTATGAGATGGTGGATAGTTGAAGGGTGCTTGAAAATCTGAGTTCAAATCCTCTATCCTTACAATTAAGCTCCCAGGTTTGTGAAGAGTGCCTGATTTTCAAATAAGACATACTTTTGAAAATATGTATTCTTAAGAAAATAGACTTTTTTTAAATTTTCTTTTGACAAAATAATTTTATAAAAATGAATTAACATTTTTGATATATTTACTACATTAAACTATTGACAAATAAAAATGTTGAAAATGTATATAGTTTTTTGATAAAAAAAGATTCTTATTATGAATAATTTATTAATCAATATTTGGTTTATATAAATATATAATTTATAAAGAATTCATTAAATTATTTTTATTTTGTATGATAAATAAATCTGGGGTCTCATTCATTTTAAACTTTTTGTAAAGACTCACATTTATTTCTTCAATTCTATAAGAAAAACACATATATCTTCCAACTAAACAAAATCATATGGGATGTTATGGAAATATCTGGACATTAATTCTTTCAGAGAAAAGATTTTGTACAGACCATCCAATTTAAAATTTTTGAGTCTTATACGTGGAAGTAAGATTTATTTCTGGAAAAATAAAATCATTAAAATCTGGCTGTGTGAATTATAAAATCCATGTTACCCTGTCATCTACAGTGGCATCTCTGATATTCTACTCTAAAAAAAAAAGAAAACTATAAGCCTATTCATGGTGGTTGATATTGGTACAAAAAATTATCAAATAATAAAATGTTGAAAGTTTTCACTTTTATTTTAAATTATTTTGTATTTATTTCTATAAAGAAGATACATATTATACAATTTAATTTTTTTCAATGTGTTATTTTACTAACAAATTAAAAAATATATTTTGAAAACCTTGATATCATTATTAAAAATTACAAATATTTGCCAAATATACATTTATGAGACTATTGCATAAACATGAAATGTAGATTATAATAGAAGACTTAGTGAAAAGAATTTTAACTACAGAAAATTATTGAAAATTAGGTGGAGATAAAACAATTTCACAGTAATTAAATCATTCAATCATTAAGATATAGGGTAGTGTAGATATATAATAGTGTTATACTCTTAAAATATTTATCAGAAAGTAGTAGTAATAGTTGGATCACAGTATGATATAAGGGAAAACTAACACTTATAATGATGAATGATGCAAAAATTGCATACTTCCAGAATTTTTTACAGAAGTTTAGAAAAAGGATATTGTGATTTATAATGGAAACTAAGGAGATAAGATACATAATGTTTATTGAAGTCATCTATATTTTTGCAGTTGATGTTTTTGCAATTAACATGATTGCTGTTGCAAATGTTTTGCAGCTTCAAGAATATTGTATGAACTATTAGATGAAATTAAGAAAGTAGGACTAATGATAATACTAAAATATTATGTAAAAAATATTTTTTAAATAATGCTTTGATGTAAACAGACAATTAAAAAGTAGAAAAATAACAAAGTAATCCAACTTAAAAAAAACATGTTGTCCATTTCATAAAATCATTTGAGGCCTTTTTGATTTTTATGACTTCAAATGCTTTTATGAAATGACACAATATGGTTTCAGTCAGATTACTTTATTATTTTTTTACTTTTTAATCAAATGTTTACATAAAATCATTACTTAAAAAAAAATCATTTTTTTACATATTATTTTTTTATTTTTTAGTTATATTTACATATTATTTTAAAAAATGATTAAAACTACAAAAAAATCTGACAAAAATTTTAATTTAATAATAAGACTTGAAAATGAAAAATATAAATGAATTCTAAATTTAAATATCATGTAATCATCTATATAAAATGTTTATGTATTGATTTTTTAATTAATTTATTAATTAAGTATGAGTTAAATGAATATTAACAAAATTTTAATCTACAAATGTAATATTTCTATTGGCTCAGTTGCTAAGAAGTTTTCTTGGGAAGCATAAGGATATGAGTTTGAGTTCTAAACAGGAACAGATGTTTTTTCATTGTTAAAAACATTCAAAAATATGGACATATAGATAGAAACATACACAGAAAGTTAAGATAAAAGCATTTAGAATACTAATAAACTAATGTTCAATGATTTTTCTCAGAAAAAGAAAAAAATGATAACCATGGGTTAATAATTGCAAAGACTTTGATCCAATTAGAAGGAAATAATGTTTTAACATAATAAATGATATTAATTATGGAATTAAGCTTGGATGTTAGTAGAGACAATTTAATATTAAAACTAAATATGCCAATATGTTTGAAAAGAAAATTTTAATAGATGTGTTTTATCAGTTCTTACTTACAAATCTAAAATTTGGACATTTCAGATTACACAATAATGAATGAAGAAATATATGTTAGATGTATTAAAGAAAGATCCAAAACAAAATACATGGTTGGAAAAAAATATTTATTACTGACATCATTGAAAGAATTAAGAGACTGGAATGGAATTGGCTATATATATTGCTAAAAATATGATAATGAAGTTGGAGCATTGAACAGAATTTTAAAATATTGCAAAAAATCTAGAAACTGACCATATGAGAGATGGATGGAGGAAACAAGAAAGTTTACTGGAATCATGCGAAAAACATCATGCATTGGATCAATAATGGCTAAAAATAATATTATTGCTGATAACAATAAAAATGTATTCAATGAAAAAAAAATCAATAAATTTCCTTAAAAAAGTTATAGAAAGAATCTCACATAAATAATCAATATTAAAAACTATGTTTGATATTACACAAAGCACAAATAAAAGAAAAACCAGTGACTCTAAAGTAGGGTGTAAAGTTAATTTATATTCAACCAGATTTCTTGTAAAGAATAAATTAAACTGGAAAAAGTTGGTGAAGAATGAATTTCTTTTTTATAATAATAATATCAATATTAAATTTTAATAAAATAAGTCACATTCTTATGAAGTTACTGGCCTATATATGTTTTACAATATATATATAATTTGCTTACACTGAAAGTTTCTTGTAAGTAGAGATATTTGAATCTATATTCATCCTCCACTTCATCTCAAGCAACCAATACACATGACCACATACATGCAAAAATGATAAATGACACCCAATATATATATATATATATATTTCATGCAGAGCCAGCTCTCATCAGTTGGACCAGATCATAATCTTCCACACATATATAATCAATACTTGATTTATATTAAGATAGCAATTCCTTAAACTTTACAGGTCAGGCTTCAATCTTCTTACCCTTCCAACTACTCAACCATCCATTTCATTGAAAAACTGATGATAGAATGCTCAAAACCCTTATTGGATCTGTTATTGTAGTCATACCCATATGGATATCACATCAAACTAATCTCTCATATTACGAGACAATTATTTATTCATATATATTAATAAGATAGAGAGATATGGATATATAATGGTCTGGTAATATGACTGGTTAGATTAATATGATGTCTAAATTGATAGAATTACAGTAACAAACACAATGAGGGCTTTCAGCATTCTATCATCAGTTTTTCAATGAAATGGATGGTTGAATAGTTGGAAGAGTGAGAAGATTTAAGCCTGTCCAAGAAAGTTTAAGGAATTGCTATTTTAATATAAACCAAGTATTTATTGCATATATGTGTGGGAGATTATGATCTGTCCCAGCCGATAAGTGCTGGTTCTGCACAAAATACATATACTGGAAATCCTTTTTCTTTTTTGTATATATATGATCATGTGTATCAGTTGCTTGAGATGGAATGGAGAACAAATATAGACTGAAAAATTCTAAGTTCAAATTCTTCCACTTATATATATATATAAGAGAAGCTAAGAATTATGTTGTATACATTATTAAATCCATAATCATAATAATATTTTGTAATAACTAAAAATAGTTGATTAGCCAAAAATGAATATTTATTTTCTTTGTTTTTTTAACAAATACCTTACATTTTTTTTTAATCTTTAGCTATTAGCAGTATAAATGCCTTGTGTGTGTATGAAAGAGAATATATTGTTAATAGTGGGAAAGTGGGTGATAGAGGATGGTGTGTACATACACCATATTTTTTAACACTATAAATAAAATAACAGTATTAATATTATCATTTTTTAAGGGTTTGCACCTGCTAATTAATATCACTTTATTAATACCTCCAATAATAATTAAATACTGTGCTAAAATAAACAAGACTGTATGTAATTTACTTTTCTTTGAAAGAAAGAAATCCATTATTATTACTCTCAAAAGGAAATGTCTGGAAAAAATGCCATGCATGTTGAAATAATTACCTCAAAAATAAAATTACAAAAGTGAAACTTACTTGGCCTTGCGGTTAGCATAGTTGCCTTCCAAGCAGCTGGCCCGGGTTCACTTCCCGATCAACGCTTTGACATATATATATAAAAGTACATAACTGCACAACAAAGACCATTATAATCTTCTTATTAAAAAATGAATGAACACTAACAAAATATATTTAATTCTTTGCTGGATTTATTAAAATAAGAAAAGTGCGCTGTAACTTCATATTCAAAAAATATATAAAAAGTTTAACTTAGTTATATAGAAATCTACAATAAAAAATAAATAATATTAGCCTACGAAACTTACATCAGAATTTTATTAGGAATAAGAAAATATGAAAATATAAAAAAGTTTTCCACTTAAAAATGTAAATAATAATTCAATCTTAATTTTTAGAGTAAAGATATGAGAATATTTTAATGGTAGTTGCCTAATTAAAATTCCCATATTCCCAAGAACAATTAAGAAAGACATTGATTAAAAAGATCCCCAAAACTGTAATGTTACATTTCAACATTAAGAAAAGTTTAGTTTTTCATATATAAATTCTGTATTTTCTTATAAAATAATTCTGAAATTTAATTAATAGGGTAATGAAATTTAAAGGGAAAATTATTATTACTCATGTTTTCAAGACTTTTAATGTTAACTAAATTAATATCTTTATAAATTAATAATTCCACATATGTACACAAGTTATAAGTTCTTTATTTATTTTTATCAAGTTGTTGTGTTTGGTTAGGAGGCTTGCAGGTTCGTTTCCAAACCAACAGATACAAAACGAACAACTATTCAGCAATAAATATGTATAATTTATTAGTACAGAATATATACATACGTTAGTTTAACAAATGTATAAATACAGTTGATATGTTTCAATGCTGAGATAGTCGTGCGAAGTATGGAACACGCTTCCAGCTAATGATTAGACTGAATTGTGAGTTCTGGTAAGAAGACTCTTCCAGCTATGTAGTTAGCTTGCCTCGAGTCAGCTCTGATTCAGATGTAGAAGTTTCCAGTCCGTAGGTGGACTGGCTCACTGTGTGGATGTCTCGATAATGACTAGATAAGTACCTTTGCTGATGGCAGAAGGTTTAATAGAGAGCATGTTCTGTCATTCAGGTTAACAGAAGTAATTGCTCTCTGCCTTGCCTCCAAAAGGCTGACTATTTAAAGGCAGATCCCCTACCTTACTGAAAACACACGGATTCAGTGTGCAAACCCCAGTGAAGGTTTTAATCCCATTGGAAAGCAACTGGGTGCTAGCCGATCAAGTAAGGAATCTGAAATAGTCCACTTCTGAAGGCAGGGTCAGATATGACATCCCTCCCCCTGGCTAAAATTAGCCCTGGAGAACATAGTCATTGAGATGCACTGGATGACATTTTGTCTGCTTGGTTGGTTCCTCTGGCTGATTGTTGTTCCTGTCTTCATCTTTTTCTCTTAATGAGCTTGTTTCTAGTTATCTGCTGCTGTCTTGATAGCTTCAGATGTGTGGTTGAGTCTTAGCTGTGTGTAATAGCGATGATGATGATGACCATCTTCAGTTTGCACAACAATGTAGAGGCCCTTTATTTGCATCACCACTGTTGGTCTCCATCTTGTGGACCCATAGTACATATGACATTGTACTTTTGTTTCTATTTGGAATTTTAATTTGTTTTTATCTTCTAGTTGAAGTTTGGCATCAGGTTTCAGCTGTTTGTTAAAGAATTTTGATTCTTTAGACTTTAACTTTGAATATGTTGTGAACTGGTTCACTATGGTCACTTTGAACCCTAAGTGAACCATTCATGGCCTATTAAATCATTATGGTTACCGAATGCCACTACCAGTGGTAGTATAGTTTTGTTAAGCAAAGTAACTTTTTCTGTTGTTTGACCCAACAGTTTGATTTTATTCCCTTGGTAGTCTGAAATTGACTTACTGCAAGAGTGCAGCTTATATTTATTCTTTTTATTAATGCTTGTCCAAGTCTTTCTTGAAACTATAGACACTGCTGACCCTGTGTCAAGTTCCATATTAACTGGTATGTCATTTATTATGACAGTGTGTATAAACCCAGACTTGTTATCTCTGGTATGGTTTATACAGGCAACTTGCTTATGTTTATTATCAGTGCCTTTGCTGTCTTTAGGAATAGACTTGGCTGTGTGTCTTTTTAATTTCAGACATGCTGCCTTTATATGCCCTATATGCTTGCAAAATGTGCATGTTGCTTTGTGGTATGGATATTCTGTATGCATGTGCATGTGCTCATTGCATCTATAGCAAAGCCGCGGGCTATTTGATGCAGAATTATTTGAGATGACTGAGTGCTTGGGTGACCCAGTGTTATGCTCAATTTTTTGCACTTCATACTTTATTTTTTTA
Organism: Epiperipatus broadwayi; assembly: GCA_028023455.1. Lineage (NCBI taxonomy): Eukaryota > Metazoa > Onychophora > Udeonychophora > Euonychophora > Peripatidae > Epiperipatus > Epiperipatus broadwayi. The sequence continues at coordinate 794,849 of JAQFVV010006410.1, forward strand.
ATGGATTAGCTTGACTAGCTATTGCTTCTGCTAGTCTTGCTTGAGCTACCACTGTCTCAAAATCTAGGTCTGGATAACATTTTCGGCCTCAAATTGTGATCATTTATGCTACAAATAAAACGATCATAAAGTGCTTCATTCATGAAGTCTTTGAACTTGCACTTCAAAGCTAACTTACAGATTCATGTTGCAAATTCTCTAGCTGTTTCACTCTGTTCTTGAATGCTGAGATTAAAATGGTATCTCTGTATTATTGTCAAGGGTTTAGGAGTAAAATATTCTGTGAGGATTGTCAACACTCTATCAAAATCCAGCTCAGCTGGGGTTACAGCCATAGATTGAGACTTGAATATTTTGTATGTTTGCAGACCTATTGTGGTCATTAGTGTAGCTAACTTTATCTCAGGCTTTTTTATATTGTTAGCCTGTAGATAAAAAATCAAACACTCTTTATAATTTGGCCAGCTCTCAGGTTGAACTGGATCAAAAGATTCCATAGAGCCGATTGCATTAGCCATCTTTTTTATTTATGCTGAGTAACCACTCGTACTTGTTTTTATAGTTATGTTATTTAAACCAATAGAGTGAGCTTTTACACTGTCATTCGAGTAAAGCTCTCATGATTGGTTGATGCTCCAATTTGACACACCTTTATGGTTATGGTAATTTTTTTTCAACAGTTTTACATTGATATTTTTCTTAAAAAAATACCACTGTAATGAAATTACGGTAACGTAAATTTTTTTCCAAAATGAAAAATAATAAACAAATACACTCTCGTGTATTTATTTCACATTTAGATCTGTTGAAACTGGCATATTCTTTAATACAATTTTTCCAGACATGAGGGGAAAAATTTTCTCTGTTATTGCACCAGATTTGTTTAAACTGGTGTAGTTTATTCTAATTTTTCCAGCCGTGAGGGAAAAATTTCTGCTACTGCGCCAAATCTGTTATAACCGGCTCAGTTTATTTTATAATTCACTGCAACTGCACCAAAATCTGTTATAACAGGCCTGTCGACTGTACCAAATCTGTTGTGTTTGGTTAGGCTTGCAGATTCGTTTCCAAACCAACAGATACAAAACAAACAACTATTCAGCAATAAATATGTATAAATTTATTAGTACAAAATATATACACATGTTAGTTTAACAAATATACAAATACAGTTGATATACTTCAATGCTGAGATAGTCGTGCGAAGTATGGAACTTGCTTCCAGCTAATGATTAGCCTGCATCATGAGTTCTTACCTAAGAAGACTCTTTCAGCTATGTAGTTAGCTTGCCTTGAGCTGGCTCTAGTTCAGACATAGAAGTTTTGGTCCATAGGTGGACTTGCCTCACTGTGTGGATGTCTTGATAATGACTAGATAAGTACCTTTTCTGATGGCAGAAGGTTTAATGGAGAGCACGTTCTGTCATTCAGATTAACCAAAGTAATTGCTCTCTGCCTTGCCTCCAAAAGGCTGACTATTTAAAGGCAGATCCCCTACCTTACTGGAAACACACGGATTCAGTGTGTGAACCCCAATGAAGGTTTTAATCCCTTTGGAAAGCAACTGGTTGCTAGCCAATCAGGTAAGGAATCTGGAATAGTCCACTTCTGAAGGCAGGGTCAGATATGACACAAGTAAAATTTCAAAATATAAATAATATTGTTATGCGAGTCCTTATTTTTGGAATATGCAATTATGGAATTGTTTTTGTCACTTACCATATATATATCTTTGCATTTTATTTGTTCAATTTAATTGATTACTAAATAATTTGTATTTAAAAAGGGACCCAATCTTTCAATTTAATACACACTTGTACCATAAGAGTTCTTTCTAAATTGTTATAAATTAAATATCAAATCATTGCTTTACTTTTATATCCAAACTGCACTTCATTCATGTCATTCGTCTGTATTCTTTACTAATTAAGTAAATCAAGAGTAGATTGTTAACTAAATAAGATTTACGATTATTATCATTTATGTATTTCTAGTTATGATCACCTAAGCAATAGTAATATATTGATCATTATTTATATATTGTAGTATTGAATATTCTGAAAGTAGAAGTTACTTGCAAAAGATCTAAAATATATTTAAATACTTATATTATTTAAATATATTTGACTTCATTTATCAAGGAATAACATTGATAGTTTGTAATATAAGTATGGAGTTTTTAAATCTCATTTAAGAAGAACGTGTATGATTTTATTCTGGAAAAATTTTCACAATCCTTACGATCAGTCACCCAGGTGCAATCTTTTCTCTCTATTCTTAATTATATTGGTCACAATCATATCCATTAGTAGTTGCTTTTTTATTATTCATTAGTCTTAGATGATATTAATTATAACTTGGTTATTTATTTAATTATGAGTTTAGTTTGGTCTTAAATGCTGGGTCATCTATTTTAATATTTAAATCAATGATATCAATTTTGAGGAACACTGCATCTGATATTCTAATAATTTAATAGTGATTCATTGACTTATATAATCCATGATCAGTTCCATTACAAAATATATAAGATAAATGCACTTAACATTTTTACATTAAATGGTTTAAATATTAATTATTTAATTTATATATAATTGAAAAATATGAATTTAAGATATTTTTCTAGCTTGATATTTATAAATTTATTCAAATATTAATTATAATTTTGAATATTTTTTATAATTACATTTTATTAATATGTGCTTTAATAGTCTGATGGAAAGCTCCAATTGATGATGATTAAACAATAAAAATATTTGTCAAGAGTTGATGGCCGAGTGGTTAGCACAGCTGCTTTAGCACAGCTGCTTTACAAGCAGTTGTCCCGGGGTTCGCTTCCCGGCCGACGCTTTGATATATTAAAAAAAATATTTGTCATACTACTCAACATTCATTCTCACTAATTACAATAAAATTCAATAAAACGTTTTAGAAAGTCAGTTCCAATATATAAACAAATATGTTAAAAATACATATATTTCAATCTAATAAAATAAATAGACAACAGTCCAATTATAAATATATGATACATTTTATTAATAGCTTAACGAAGAGATTTATATATATATGTAAGGGAAGTTCTAATAGTGATTGGCTTAATATTTTTAAGATGCAGGAATTTATAAATGACTACCAAAACAATTATGAATTATACCTATATATTACAATCTATATTATATATTCATAAAGTTATAGAAAATGTTAAAAAATGTAGTGTATGTAAAAAAATTATTATATTGACAAATTGTATTGGCAATACAAATTACATACAAAACTAATAAAATTTACATCTAACTTTTATATAGTCAACTTTGCAGTTAATAACTTTTCATCTTAAAGTAATAGCTGGGGAAAAAATCTGACATATATTGAGAAATCTCTGGCAGTATTTTTTTTTTTAAATATGGCATATTTATTAAGATGCCAGTCTTCTGCTTGAAAAAGCAAATCTCATATCAGTCACTTTTATCAACAACCACACAATATTTTATTTTATTTGAAAATATAAAATTTTGATACTTCTGATATTGTCTGGTGGCTAGACATAATTGTCTGTGGCTTCATTAAGTCAAAACAATTCTATTCAGCCACCAGGAAATTTAGACTAATAATCATTTATTAACATGGGAAGACTAATTTTAATAATGTAAAGAGTTTCTTAAAGTATTAAATATAGTTCTGAAATTGAGTGCTAGAATAAAGTAGGTTAAGTAGGCGGTAATTAAGGATAATCATATATTAGCTCTGTTGCCTATCTTTAGACCAAAAATTTGATATATAGAACATACACACAAATTTTAATTTTCAAAACATGCTGTTCATTTTAGCTTCATATATCTTCATTAAAAACTCACAGCTTCTCTTAAAGGAATAGGGCCATTCTAACTCCAGAAATAAAAGATTAAAGAAAAAGCTAAAGATGAAATTTGCTTTGTCTATATAAACAATCTGCAAACTATAAATATGTCATCTTTTATGTGCTGGTCTTTGAGTTTGTTAATTTAATATCTTATTGGCCTGACTTTTAAATATTTATGCAGCAAACGTTTTTTGTGAAAGACTGCAATGTCTTTTGTAATCATAAATTGCCATAGTATTCTATTTTCAGTCACATCCTTCCATTGAAAGCTATCAAAATTGTAACTCATTAAAAGCTCTTTGAGATGATTTTTATAGTATAAACAGGGCTTATTTATCTCACAAAAATTTAAGTTCATACTTAGCATAAAATATTTTAAACAAGTCATGCACTATTTGTTTCCTAGACATTTTATGATTCAATAAAAACCTGCTCCTATGATAACATATTCACTATCATCCCAAAAATAAAATGAAGAACATACTGATTGGTTTTAGTTCTTGCCCTCACAATTCAACAGACCATCTTTAAGTGACATTTTTCCATGTAATAAATTTGTTATATGAACTGCCTTTTATTTAATAAAAATAATTACATCATTGTGATGAAATTCTCTATTTTTTATCTTATCAAATATAGCTGCAGCATATTGAAATCTGAGTAGTATCTCAATATTCAAGTCCACTTCTGAATATAAAACTTATCAAAATATTTAAATTAATTATTATTTACCATGTAGTCATTAAAATTTTTATATTTTTCTTCCATCATTGGCTAATATTTTTGAATGTTAATTCAAGGTCAAAATATTAATCATGTATAAAAATTCTTCAGGTATTCCATCAGAATAAGCAGCTTCTCTCTTTTAAGATTATAAATGTTAGATATATCTATCCAAATCTAAATTACTTGATAGGAAATACTTATCATTAAAAGTTAATCCTCTGAATCTTTGTATCACTATTCAAAGAATGACCAAATTACTAGCTACATCTATTCATATTATCACTACTGTTATATAAAAGTTTCTCCAATTGATTTAATAGGATTCTAACATTGTTGTTACACCCATACACTGCTTACAAAGTTTCATATTTATTTCATAACTCTGTCCAATAAAAATTGCTATGTTTCATATAATTTTTAAAGAACTGAAATGGACATTCTTTTTTTTTTGACCATCCCTTTTGAGGTTGGCCCAATAATGCTAACTTATCAGCTGGGATACATGCAGTGTGAAATCAATGTCTCTCTAGTAGAATCTGGTATGTTGCATCAAAGACTACTTCATTTACGATACACTACAATATGGACATATCAGGTCCAACATTCATGTAGAGTCTGTGGGCCATACTAGTAGACTCCATGTATTAATAAATAAAAATCTAGAGGATAATATCTTATCCTTGTTTTGAAGAGCTTTGAGCTTATCGCAAAATATAGCATTGGGATCCGGTGTTGGTTGTGTGAACTTTGTCCTGCATCTTGTGTACCAAAAAGCGTATGTCAGGTAGATAACCTGATAACTGTAAAGTCTCCAGAGGAGAGACAACTCCTGATGTCTAGGATTTTATCCACTGCTACAATGCAATGTTGAGAGATGACACTTCTAACACCATTATAGCCTGGACATATATTTAACAGATGATTAAAGTTATCCTCTCCTCTAGAACAGGCATGACAAATTGGGTCTATTTTATTTAGAAACTATTTATAGTGTAAGAATGTATTAGTTGGCATGGAGCCCATATTCACCTTGATCAGATAATCCAAAAGTTTGGGCTCCAGAAGCAGATATTTAAATATTGTGGTGATTTTATGATTGCTGCACCCTAGGTGAGTATAAATAGTTGTATTTTCAGGATTCAGCAGGTGATGTGCCTGCCAGATGCTGGTTTTATTATTAAACTCTGCTGTTGAGTGCCTTATGTATAAAAATTGTTGTTTAATAATGGTGTCAAGCCATGTGTCTTTACTGGGGGGACATCTATCAGTAGATATTACAGTCTCTATAATATCTGATAAGAGTATTTTTTCCCAAGGTTTACTAAAAGTGAATACCCTTTTTGGAAATTGATTGTCTGCATTGAATGGAGACCCATACCATTCTGTCTCCTGTGAAACTGAAGTCTGTGGATGCTAATTGCAGTGGTCCATCCTCTCCATAAGAGCTGACCACAGAGCCTCTGAATTTGTAAGCTGAATGATTTGCTAACTCATTATTGGCAGGTAGTAGTTTATGCTCACCATGATTTTCATATTAATCAGAGCAATCTTCCCTTGTAGGGACAGGTATGTCCTTGACAGCGATTGCACCACCTTAGTAGCATTGCTTATGATGGATTTTTGTAGGCATACAGACATAGCAGTCTGTGACTTGAAGATAGGAACCCCAGAAAGCACTGAGGTTCTGCTAAAAATTGGATAGTATTTTCCTACCAGTGTTGATGCACCAGGATGATGACTTGTAAGAATTGATGGATAAATTATAATTTTTAGTATAATTGGTAATGATTGAGTAAAGTATCTTCAGATGTTTATGGGATAGAAGAATCACAAGTATGTCATCCATGTATGCAAAAACCTTGATGTTTTTCTTAAGCCGGGGCACATATATCCCTGGAAAGCTGATCAAGCTCTTTAATCAGAGGGTCAATGTACTTTATGAACAATAGACCACTCAACGGTGATCCTTGTGATATGGATCTTGAAGGGGCAAATCCGTCTGAGTAATGCCCATTTATGAAAATATGAATGTGCCTATTATTCAGAAGATTGTCCAATATCTGAATTATCTGCTTTGATATGTCTGACTGAGATAGCAATTCAAGAAGAATGTTGATATCTACAGTATCAAAAGCATTGGACACATCTAGCTGAACTGCCACAGGCCAGGATTTTCTGTTAGATCTAATGTGATCAAGCAGAATTTTCACTTCACCAATTGCAGTCAGCACTGGTGATCCCTTCCTTGCATATTGAGAGGCCAATATACCCTGTAGAATGGCATCCTGAATTTTTTCTTTTACTATCCCCTCCATGACTTTGAATAAAATTGGTGTCATTGATATCGGCCTGATACTGCTAAGAGAGGTAGGATCCCAATTCTTTTTTATAAACGGGACCATGGTGATTGGATATAGGTTAGGGATTACTCTCCTTTCAATCACGAGGTAGTTTAACATGTTTAATATAATCCTCACAGTAAAAAATTTGTGAGTGAACACAAACTTTGGGATAGCATGAATCCCAGGATGAACATTATCAGGGAGACCCTGCAACCTACTGCTAATGACCTGGAGTGTAATACCATGATCTGCCTCTCCAGTTGTGCCCACACACTCCATGGCAGGGTTTGTCCGGTGACCTAAGAGTAGGTTTTGAAAGTGGCTCTCAATGTGTAGAATCATATTCGCACCAGTAATGCTGCCACCACTGATGAGCAATGAAGTAGGAACCTCCTGTTTCTTTCTAGATTTATTTATTGATTTGTCATCATTGTTTACATTTTATACAAGTAAATTAGAACATATGTATTTTAACCAAAAAAAGATGGATTAATTGAGAGTTATATTATGATAATGAGACTAAAAATGTACGAGACTCTTAATATCATGAAAAATAAATAATACATTCAGCTAAGCTCAATGGTCGGTTAGTTATTTTTCACTCTTTACTAAAATGTCAAAGCAATAATAAAATGCATAATTATAAAGTAAGTAAATAAACTAGGAAGAGGAAAAATTTCACTCATCCCTATGTCACACTTTTAGAAGATACATTTTCCTTCATCAAAATATATTCTCTGAGCAATAAATATTTTGCATTTATAGTAACATCTAATAGAATCCTTATATATTTTCTTTAATATCTTATATAATAATTATCTATCATTAAATAATTATTTATTGACATGAGCTGATCTACTCTACTCTTGTAGAGTGAAATGTAATGTACCTTCCTCATGGTACGATAAATAATAATGAATATCTTTTGCCACTACCATAATTATAATACAAATGAATGTATTAATAAAATAATAAATAATGACTTCAGGGTTCTTTTTGTCAACTTTGGAAAATATACAGTTGTATTACTTTGAAATAAATGACTGACATCCTGGTATACTTCTCTTATAAGCTAATGTATCTGTATCCTAATATATTATAACAACAACAACAACAACAACAACAATAATAATAATAATAATAATAATAATAATAATAATAATAATAATAATAATAATAATAATAATAATAATAATAATAATAATAATAATAATAATAATAATAATAATAATAATAATAATAATAATAATAATAATAATAATAGCAGCAACAACAACAACAAAACATAAAGAAGTGTTTAATTTTCTTGTCTTTTAAAATCATTAATCTTGTGGTTAGATTTGTAGAGGTCCCTACTGTCACATTTTAGGTTCATGGTCTTAAGGTTATAGCCTTAATATATATTACTTATGTAATGAGTATGCACTTTACAAATTATTAATTATAAAGTAAGAATATAAACTTTAGAAAAATCGTAGTCTTTTACCCAGGATGCCACCTGAAATAATAGAAAGAAAGGATACTCTTTTATATCTTTCTTCTACCCCATCAACACCACAATTAAAACAGCATTACGCTGTTGCACATGCGCTTTGAAGATTTTAACTATAAATGAATGAATACTAACACTCAACCACATGATAAAGTCTTTGGAAAAGATAAATAAAATAATGAGCAGTCAGAGAATGGATCAAGTAACCCCACACAAAATTAAATAAATATTCACTTCTTTTAATTACAATCCCATCATTGGAATTGAAACATAAATTTATAGAATATAGAAATAAAACAAATTCACTCCTTTTTAAAACTTGCTTTTTATATGACTATAATGATGGTAAAGAAATCCAACATTTCAACTATTTCATACAGTCTTTTTCAAGGTACACTAAAATAAAAAATATATAATAATAAATATCACATATTCCAAAAAACATATATATATAAATAAAATTAAAAAAAAAAATTAAATTAAAAATTACAAAATATTTTGTAATTTTTAATTTAATATTTTTTAAAAATTTTATTTATATATCTATTTGGAATATGTGATATTTATTATTATATATATTTTATTTTATTTATTTTAGTGTACCTTGAAAAAGACTATATAAAATAGTCAAAACGTTGGATTTCTTTATCATCATTATAGTCATATAAAAAGCAAGTTTTAAAAAGGAGTGAATTTGTTTTATTTCTATATTGGATATTTATGAACTATTTTGGAAAGGTGTGATTGATATATTAAATTTATAGAATTTTTCATTTTAATCATTGAGATTTGGGATCTGCATAAAATTTGATCATCTGATTTCCCAAGATTTCTGCTATAATTAAGAATTCTGGACACAAAAAATTGCATATAGAAAAACAAAAAACATGTTTAAATAATAACAAACACATTTATTAACATTCTAAATACACATAAAATTTATTTACAACATCATTGAAAGTTATTTGCCAAACATAGGCACTGCTAAGTTTTTAGTAGGATGTCACATTGGATAATACAGAAGCACCTCACTAACAAACTATATATTGGAACTTTAAAATGTTTGGGTGAATTATCAAGAACATATTTACTTAAAGTGAATAGTTTCAATATTTAACTAATTTATTTTAATCCATTCCAACCAAATCATCCTATTAAACAAACATTTAATAAGAAACAATAAAAGTAAGAGTTTAAATTAGAAGCTAAGCCATATAATTTATGAAATGTATATCTCATTGACAGGTAATAACTCATAATACCTTTATTAACAGGATTAACACATCACAGATTAAAATAACTTAATCTGAACTATTCTGTGACTGAGTTTGAACTACCCAAACTTGTATGATAATGATGATTATCATATCCAGACAAGATAATCATTGATTAGTATTATTATTAAATAAATAAAAAAAAAAGTGGAACATTCATCAGAAGTCATGTACACACATATTATATATTTGATTTAACTTTTAAATGACTTACTAATCCATCGGCAAATTACTCCCAGATGGTAATGAAAATAGCATTGGGTATGTGCATTTCCTATAACGATATGCACTAAAAAAGCATTTAAAATTACTAATACATTGTTGGTTTACTTGTGAACTACTGGCAAGGCACAGCAGCACAAAACTGACATTGTTTCACTTAATAAAAGCATTACAAATAACTAAGTGCACTTTGAAAAACTAAGTATTTCAATAACTGCCCTATCATTGTCATATAAATCTTAAAAACACAAATAGTTCCACATTCAATGGTGGAAAAATATGTAATAACATTATGAGTGATACATTAATAAAGTTAGGCTCCTCAGAGCAAAACAACATGAGTAATAGCATGGTGGATTCCAACACCTATATCATAGGCAAAAGTGTATGTGTGGATGAGGTCACAATACATAAGGAAAAATCAAATACACATCATAAACGATCATCTCATGGGATCTAGCTACCTTAGCAACATATGAAAGTAATCTTGGAATATAAAACATCCTCTCATGGAATACAAATGTAAACAATAGGGAGAGCGCATCCATCCACCAAAGCAAAATAAGCAAAATAACATCTAATAAAGTCTAATGCTCAGAGGAATAAATCCTAAACTAGACAATGGCAAGATAACAAAATTATCACTTATAAACTAGATAGCTTAATGTTCAAGCTAAAAAATGCACACATTAAGCAATATCTGAAACCAACAAGTTTACAGTCAGTTAAATGACCGTAAAATATTTAAAATAGCACAATAAAAATTCTGCATTGAATAATGAATACATACACATACAATGAATTGAATAAAATTTAAAAAGATAAAGTGGACATAATAGCAAAGTAAATATAAATAAATATATGACTGATAAACACTCAGTTATATTAAAATTAAACCATAAATTATTATATCATAATAATTATGAAATATTGAACTTTTGATAAACATACATTGGCTGTTTATCTATGAGTAAATGAAATACTCATAAACATTACTATAACAAATTTATAAGATAAATATCTCTATTTGAATAAAAGACAATATAAAATTTACTTTAAACCAGCAAATATAAAAAATATATAATTTTTTTACCTTACTTGTCATAGGAATACCTACACATTCTATTGTAAACCTATTAAAGAATAATAGCATAATAATAAAATAACTTGACATATGAAATATTATAAAAATAAAAATAAATGTATTTTTTAAACACTGTTGTTTAGCAGAACTCCTGTAGTGAACAGCTTGTCAAGGATACTATGTCCTTCCTCAGTGAATTATCCATAGAATTAAGTGTTCATACTAGACAAATACATTTTCTTTCATAGATAATTAAAGGAAATATAACTTTCCCAAAAGTTAAGCATAAATGATAAAACATTACAAAGTTCTTATTCTATATAAATAAAAGATACTTGGGTATTATTCCTGAAACCTAGGATAAATAGGACGACTATTCACATACATGATAAAACATGTAATCTTGCGAACATGAAATAAATACACGCTTTTTTCATCTCGAAAAACATGTTTTTAACATGCACAAAACATAATTTCTTATGTCTCAAACTTCTTAGTGTCATTTTTTTTTGTGGAAATTACTGCATTTGCTGATTGAAAATTTTGTTTTTTACATTTTAAAGTTGCTCCTTGTTGTTATTGTAATTTTGTTTGATCATTTTTAATTTCATCTTCTGAGATTTTATTCAATCTGTTAAAAGTACTGAAAATAACACTTATTTTTTGATTTAGTAACTGAATTAAAATGTTGATTTTGTTAATACTCCGTTGTTTTATTTTATCTGCTAAAAGTGCTACATTTTAAAGTAATTTTTGGATGTAATAATTGAAATAATTCGTTGACAGATATTTCTTTATTTAAGAAGTAAATTAATACGTTAACTTTGTTAATATTGTTGTTGCTTCCTTTTATCTGTTCAAAATGTTGCAACTTATAATTATTTCTCAAGTCTGAAAACCATCTGATCATATTAATGCAATCTCCCTGATTGGTTTTTTTAATTACGAATTGAAGTAAAGCATTGAGTTTGTTATTTATATATTTTTTCATTTTATTTGCTTTCATATAAAAAATATTTTTACTCCTGCTTACACAGACATGATGACACCTTTTCCATGTTGAATGGCATAAGGAACATTTTTCCTCCTGTCTAAAAACCATCTGATACAAGTGCTGAAATTAATACTTATTTTTTTTATTTAGTAACTGAATTAAAACATTGACTTTATTAATACTGTTGTTTCCTTTGAATGGTTCAAAGTGCTTTAATTTATAGTTATTTCACCAGTCTAACAACTATCTGATCAGAGTGTTACAATTTACAGTTATTTCTTGTATTACTAATGGAATTAATAAGTTCATTTTACATTTACTGCTGTGACTAGGTTATTATTATGATGTTGTTTCTTTTTGATTTGCTCAAAGTGCTGCTGTTTTTACAATTTCCAGTTACTTTTCCAGTCTAAAAAGCATATACTCAAAGTGTTGCAATTTACAATTACCCATTTTTCTAATTACTAATTGAATTAATATGTAGACTTTGGTATTACTGTGGTTTTCTTTTACTTGCTTTGAGATCAAAAACATTTTTAATTCTGTTTATAAAACAACTCACCAACTGCTGCAATTTCCAGTTATTTATCCAGTCGAAAAACTAATGATTGTAGTGTTGTAATTTAGAGTTCATATTCTATTTTTTGTATTCAATTAATACGTTGACTTTTTTACTAAAAGAGCTGCAGGAATTTACTGGTTTTTTTTTGCATTTACTAATTGAATAAATACGTTGACTTTGTTATTATTTTTGGACAACATTCGTTTCAAAAAATAAATTGCAGTTTGGTAAGATTCCATTTTTTTAGCATGTACTGTGCAATCATGTGCTCTATAAACATTTCGGGGTAAGAAGTAGGAATGGCGGGGAGGGGGCTGATAATCGCATTTTGTATGTAAGAATTCCTGGAAACTACAATACTATACTCTATTTCAGACAGTAAGTAGCCTCTTGTTGAATGTTTTGTAATATGATTTTAAAAACTATTTGTACAAATTTTGGTATTTTTCTTGGTTTAAAATCATTCGATTAAATTTAGCATTCAAGCATCATCTGCTTATGTTTCTTTCATAGATTTTTTTTTTACTTTTAAAAAGATATATTTGTGTTGTATTAATTTCGTACAGAAAAATGGATCTGGTATGCCTTCATTACTACAATTTTTTTTAAACTGATGGAAGAAAATTACAAAATTTGGTTCTTTGCATCTGTCAAATTTGATTGTTTGCATCCATCTACATTGTATATTTTCTATAAAATTAATTTTTGTGTATTTTTCTAAAACTATTGGGTATTATTCCTGCAATCAAGGAAAGAAAGGAGAACTTTTCACATTCCTATCAAAGCATTGCTAACTTTGTAATGTTTGATGTTGCCAAAATCATAACATTAAAAAGTTAGCAGTATATTGATACAAATGTAAAAAGTCCTCCTATCATTTCTTGGTTGCAGGAATAATACCCAAGTACCAAATAAAAGTTTGGAACCATTTTTACAGAAATTGGTTAACCATAAGCTAGGTTGTCTAAGAATTTTTTCCCTTCAATAATGCATAATAATAATTAAACAAGTTGTCAATTGAATTTTTCATATGCCCATGGTTCCATTGAAAATAAGCAATAACTTTTCTTTTCAATTTCTTTGAAAAAGCACAAGCAAGTCTTAATTTTTTTAAAAAAATTCACTTAAAGATATTATCTTCAATAGTTTTTTTTAATTACTATTAAATTTAGGAGTTCACAATTTAACACAACACATGTATTAAATGTCCATTGTTGTTATATAGGCAAACTATCTTTTCTTGATAATGTCTTGTCATTAATTTCCTTGGTTTAAATTTATTTTTTTAAAAGAAATACTGAGGAAACAAAGTGTATTAAAAGTTCTCCTGTTTTTTTTATAATAATCTCTTTAGTTCAATTTTCTCCAACATATTTTCCATTATCTAGTAAAATATGGAAAACACAAAGCACGTTTTAACGAGTTCTCCTGTATCTTTAGATAACAGGTTATTTGATAATTATAAATTTCCTTTTGAGTCAGAATATTGAATATGCATTGAAATTAGCATAAATTCAGCATTTTAAACATTAATAATGGATAATAATTAATTAATATAGCTGTCTATCTTTAAATAAAGTTTAAAAGTCTTTTTTTTAAACTTTAATATTTTTCTCTTAAAGGTAAAACATAATAGCAGGAAGCAAAATAGTGGAATGTCCAGCATGATTTTATAAATTAATATAAAAGATATCATCTGGTTTCTTTCATAATTTACTTCAAAGTATAATTGATGAAATTGAGTCATTATAAATGGATTATTCTTTCAAAACATGATATTAATAATTAAGAAAGTTCAAATTGAATTCAGGCAATAAAAATAGGAATACCTTATAAAGTTGTTCAGAAATTCATTTCAGGCCAACAAAATACAAAATTTTCATAAATTAACACTTAGATAATAAAATAAAAATAATTAAAGAAAATTATTACTGTTATTTAAAGATGAGATTGCAGTGACCTGAAAATATCAACAACAGTAGTCAGTCAGGAGATGAAGAAAAATGAAGAAGCTGAGCATGCAAACTGACAATCTTTATCTTTTATATTTCATTGACAGATGTCATATATTAATATCCACCATAAAAACAATGACCTCTGTTAATGGAAATGTCAATTATGATCAGGAACTAATTAGCAAAATTATATAATTTTGTTTTACTTTTTAAAAACTCATGTGATTTTAATAGCTAAGTTGAAGAAAAGATCAATTTAACCGTCTTTTATTAATTAACAAAATTAATTTTATCAGAAATTCTTATTTAAAATTTTTTACCCTTATTTACTAAGTTTAACAAAATATTTATTTTTAAATATTTTAATGATTAAAATTAAATATCTTGGCAATTAAAACCAAGAAGTCATGAATAAACATGTGCACTAGGATTTACACATACAAATGTATTCAGGAAATTGTGTTTTCTGAATTAAATTAATCTTAATAACTAACTTATCTTTCTTTAAGCATTTTAATATTATTTAAATAAATCAATAAACTTTATTTACGGATATATATTTTTAAAAACTTAGTAAATAAGAATTTAATATAGATGACTAACTACTCTAAATATAATGAAACAATTGTATTTTAATATTAATAAACTATCTGTTAATATTTTTAAACTTTGACTATAAAATTAACTCTATTTAGCTTTCTTTCTTGCTGAAGTATATGCAAATTGAATGCTAACCTTTAACTTAAAACATATGTTTTCTTAATATTAAAAATTATATCATTGGAACAGCTATTTAATTTATTAAATAAGTATCTTTTTGATACTTAGAATTAACTAAATAAAGTAAAACTATTAATGCATAAGATTAGATAACATAATTTACACAAGATTAAGTTATTAACTTATTTCTCTTTTTATTTATTATTTCTACTTTTTTAAAAGAATGAAATAGCTTAAATTCTTAAGTTAAAGTACTTAATAAGACAATGTGCAATAGCACAGTCACAGTATTTATATATATATGTGTGCGCGTGTGTGTGAATGCATTTTTTATGATTACAAATATATACAATAAACTCAAAATAATACTGAAGTTGTGTAAATAAATTTTGAATTTGCTTATAATTTAGTTAAAAGTATGTCACTATAATAGGATTTTTATAAAACTTATTTATTTTATATCACTTAATAACTTACATTTATATACTAAAGTGAATATTTTCAAGTACAAAAGAGATAAATATTAATTCATATGTGCTTATAGCACCAATTTTTGACTATGAAAGTTAAAAAAAATCCAAAATTTTATGGTAGTTTTCCATTATAAATATAATAATGATGTAAAAAAAATTATTTAATATTTTGCTGTTACTCTAAAATTGAGATGCTCTAATAAATTGCAATGAAATAGTACAAAATACTATCTTTAATACTAATCATTTAATCTGTTTTTAAAGAGAGAAAATGCACAATATATTAATGGGATATATTCATTTTATTTCATGGGATGAAGCACAAAATGATATGCATAATGTACCATTAGAATAATAAGGAGAAATAGTTTACTTATTATTCACTAAAATATAGGTAAATTTAATTAAATTATTAGCTTTATGTATAACACAGATTTTGTAACTTAAATATTTATACTTATTATTTGAAAAATGATAAAACTTTTTATAATGTTTAAATATATGCTGAAATAATTAAGACTTATTCGATGATGATAGAAATAATGCCACATTTATTATAATTTTATCCGATAAATTTCTCATAATTTTTACTTATTTAATTTTTATATATTAAAGTAGATGTAAAAGAACAAATCTACTTTATATAATTATATGATTAAAAAAAAAGAGGATTAATTTTAGTTTAGTTACATTTATTTATATATATATATATAACATGCTTTTTTATGAACTTGGGTATAAAGGTGAATAAGATTATTTGTCTTTATAGTTTATTTAGTAAAAACTGAGAAACAATACGATTGACTTTAAAGATAAAATAATTGGCAATCTGTGGGCAAAAGCTCTTGAATAATGAGTAAACAAAATAAAAACACTTTGAACAACTATAAATTCTCTAGTTTTATCAGCTGCTGTGGACATTATTTTACAAGTTATATAGACTTGCCATATCAAGCTTGAATAGCTGAATAATAAACAGAAAGTCTTCAAGAAACATCTGTATCACAAAAAATGTTAAAGTAGAATTTTGTATAACAGAAGCTATCTCTAAAATGGAAACAATTAATTAAAATTTCTATAGTGTCTTTAAAGAAATCATTTGTCAAACAATTTATATTGATTGGATTAACAATAGGTACCCATCATAAAAAATCTATTTATATATAAAAAAAAAAAATTGTGAAAGAAAAAATAAAAATTTAAATAGTTGAGTCAGAATCTTGAAGTTCCAAAAGTTATTAGATTTTGAAGTTTACTTTAAATAATTAAACATTCCTAAGATTATTGCTATACATAGTATTTAGACATCTTAATAAAAATCTATATTTTAACTGAAAAAATAGCAATCTGCCAAATAAATAAATAAAAAAAACCTGCAATTTTTCAAACATCAAATTTATTTTGAATAAACATTCATAATTATTAATTTATGTTTCTAATTTAATGTTGAACATAATTATATTATTTACAAATAATATTTTTTTATAAATTAATAATTACAAATGCATAAGAATTTAGATATACATTTGAGTCAAAATGACATGGTGATTATTGCTATGCTAATTAATATTTGTCTTTGAATTTTAAGTATTATTAACTTTCTTATTTTTTATTTAATGTATCAATTTTTAATTTATATTTATGTATATAGCCAACTCATATATTGAGTAGTAATAGCAATAATAATAGTAGTATTTTATTAATTACATTTTTTAATAATTAACTAAATGCATTCTTTACTCATTAATTTATGCTCTCAATTATTTATTGTATCATTATAATTTTATACTTCTCCAGTGATTTACACTTGAAATCTAATAGAAAGACATGTACAAATTCATGAATACACTGAAGACATCCGCTATCACTTATTGTGGTGCTCTAATAAATGAAGTTGATTGGACATATATTTACATATTCTGTTATCTACTTGGCACTACTCAAGTGGACATACTTAAAAATAATTTTTTTATTAATCACATATCTGGAAGTTCACATGATTTTATTAAGTTATAGATTTAGCTTTTATTATTATCTAGTATTAAGTTACAAAAAACTCAAACACCAATGTGTGGCTATATTTATCTATTTACTAACAAGGGTCTATATTATCTACTAATTCCACTCCAATATATACATATAATTTTACTATCTCCATTAAAAAATTAACTTGGTATTAGATGAACAATGGATTCCAAGAGATTGCAAAAGACACAGAAAGAGGCCACATGTGAGATGGATAGATGAAATAAAAAAATGTGCAGGAGTGATGTGGAGAAGAGAAGCTAAAGATTGGAGAAGATGGACTAAATGTGGAAAGACCATCATCCTGCAGTGGATTGATAATGGTTGATGCTAATGATTAAGTACAGGATAGTGATTATATATTTTCAGATGGAAAATCTTTTATAATTATTTATGTTTATAACAATCATAATTTTATATATACAGTGTATACCAATAAAGGATGACTGGTTCTCCAAACTACCTACAGCATCATCTCTGAATCAATGAATGTGTTATGTAGAAACATACTCCTTCAGTTATTCACCACAAAAATTTTAAACATATCTGGATTATGAATTATGCCATGATATGTGTCAGTGTGTTTTGTATTTTGTAGAAAACACATGATGGAATAACATACTAACATTAAATTTATTTAAATTGGGAAAATATGCTTGAAACATTTGAAATGGTGCAAACTATGTAAAGCAGTTACTTCATGAGTGTTTTAAGGTTATTTGCAAAACTTTGTGATGGCTTATAGAGCATTGAAGATGATCCATAGTCAGACACATAAAAAAGAATTAATATCAAATATTCAACGCCAAAAATTTTTAAAGATGAGCACTTTATATCTGCCAGTCTCATTAAAAAACTCACAACCATATACAACCCCTCTATCTATTGCATTTTAAATGAATTTTTTAAAAAAATTAAAAAATATATGCATTCTTTATAACTCATTTGTTAATCCAAAATATGTCAGAGTGGAGCATGAAAAATATGCAAAGAACCACAGCTATGGATATGGAATTCTAATCAAAATTATAACAGGTGATGTCATCAACCAAGCATGAGAGTTTGGAATGGAGATCACTAGAAGAAGTAAAACAAAAAAATGGTGAAATATCTTAAACAAAATATTGCTCATTATTATTATTTTATTCTAAAGGCATTATTAACTTCAAATATATTCTTGAAAATTACACAGCAAACACTAACTACTATTTTGGGGTGTGGAATCAAAATTTAGTGCAAGTGATCTAAATATCATGATCAAGGCTCTCGGTTATTGTTGTATGATAACACATTGTCTCATTGTGCCAAGACTGAGCATAATTATTTGGGGGGAAGCAATGTTGTGCTTGAGCCTCTGTCATAGTCTTCTGATTTAACTATTGATGACTTGCAGTTATTTCCAAAATTAAAGTTGGCCATAAAAAGATAATATTATGATTTAAATGGAAATATTTAGAAATTTGTAACAAAATTTCTGCAGATTTTGATAGAGGATTTTAAGAACTGCTTCAAATAGTTTTACAATAATTTTCTCTGGTATATTGAGTTGTAAGGAATCTATTTTGAACAATTAATAATAAAAACAAAATATGAATAATGACTTGCTTATATTTCACATCATTATTCTTTTTTTTCTGGGATGTACTATGTATATATGTATAAAACAAATAAGTGAAAAGATATTTAAAATTTCAAGATTTTATAATTCTATAAAAATTTAAATTCACCATAGTCTTTCACTGATATTTGTTCATGTTTTATGCTTTAATTCAAAGCATAATTTTAGATAGCATTAACACTCTTGTTGTGTCTTATTAAAGCTTTGCACAACTTCAGATTTACTCTTACCTTTTAACACTGTCCTGTTATAGTTTCAAAACGACAACAGTAATGAAATGTAATAAATCAGAGTTATAGGTGATGAAACATACAAATAAGGACTGTATTGCTTGAAATGGACTAAATCTATAAAATGACAAGTTCAAAACTATTTATTATGAAGCATGCTTTCAACAACAATATAGACAGGACTACACTTAGTCTAAAGAAAAATATTGAGCAATAAAACTATTGATATACTTCAGCACAAATTTAATAAAAATTCTTTATATACAAAAGAGTTACAATAAAATTATGATTTTAATATGAAGTCATGTTATGTCAATATTGATAAATGACAGATTGAAGACTTTTGGAGATAATAAAAAATGGCATTATTTATATAGGATTAATTCTAAGATAAATCAAAACATTAAATATTTGAGAAAATAAAAGTAATAGAAATAATGTGATGAATTATGTGTGTATATGTATTTTAATGTTTTTTTATTATTATAAATGCCAGTATTGTTTAAGAACTATTTATTTATAACAATCATATTTAAATAAAATATAAACAATTATCTCTCATTCTTTATTATGTTAGAAATTATTATATTTCATTTAACTTTATATATAAATTTTAATTATAAATATATTTGTAAACAAAGGCAAAACTCTCCATACAATAGTGCCACCCTGTGCCAAACAGAGTAATCAATGGATGCCAGAAGGCTTGTGCATAAAATCCCTATCTAGTGCCTCCATTGATTACTCTGTTTGGCACAGGGTGGCACTACTGTATGGAGAGTTTTGCCTTTGTTTGCAACAATTATGTGCTAGTATAGAGATGGTGGTCATGTGATGTTTAGGGGTTTATAAATATATTTACAATTAATATAAACTTAATTTATAAATTTTAAATTTTCAACTAGTGCATATTTCAAATGACACTCTTTTAATAAATACACAAATGATAAGGACTGAAGAGCTCTGAGATACAATTCCCATCCATGGAAACACTACAGATGAAGATTTACTTCATGCTTTATGCAGCATGTGGTAATATCAAGTTCCTCTAAACAGGTCAATAGCTTTGTTATTTCATGGTACTCTAGTAATAACAATAATATTTTTTATATAGAGATTCTTGCAACAGAATTAAAAGAAATGTTTCAATAATCCATAAGGATAATTTGAATCTAGAGCTTCAAGGAAGGAACAAGCTTATATTTGAAATATTTGGTCAAATTACTGCTTTTTTAAAAAAAAAACTTTGACTGTGGGAATCACCACATCAGACAGGTAACTATTCTTATTCTCCAAATCTCCAAAATCATAAGAAAGTTATAATACCAGACATTTTTGTGAGCTCTATTCAGGATTTGAGAAGCAAATAGAAATTAATTTATATTATTTAGTTTTTCTTATGAAGTTGGTGTTGATGTGAAACAAGTTTTTGAAATCAAAATTTCATTTTGAGTCCACTGCCAACTTCCACAAGAAATATATATTGCCAAGCAGAAAATATAGAAACCTCTTGAATAATGCAAAAACGATGGTATCATTATTTTCAAGTACATATGCTCATGAACAACTTTTTTCAAAAATGAAATATTCTAAAAGTTGTTTAAGAACAAAGTTGCATGATGACCATCTAAAAGATGTTTTACTTTTGGCATCAACAAACATGTCCCCTGATCTGGAGAAATTAGCAAACAATAAGCAGAAACAAGTATCACATTAATTTTCCATTTCTAATTGTATTTTGTTTATAGTAAGGAATTTGTAATTTTTTTGTTGTGTTTACAATAAGTAGTTGTTTTACTGTTATTCCTACAGTAAAATAAATATTTAAATAAAATTACATTGATTTCCTTGTTTCCTTTAAATATCCAGACCGGGCCAGATTTCTAGATAGAGCAGTCTAAGGTCGAGACGATTTATTTGTTGTACATTTGATATCATTGCCCTCCTTTAAGACACTGCATAGCAGTCTGGCCTTCTCTTTCCAAAAGTTTGGTGATCGCTGTTATAGACTGCTGGAGATACCAACAAAAATTAGCAAGTTTCAATGATAATATTAAAAACTCAATTAATTGAAAACGTAATCTCCGGAAATATATTTTTTCTAATTAAAAACTGATACAAACTTGACTCATTCAAAGTTAAATTAAATTAAATTTAAAGACAAATAAAAAGATAGGAAGTGAAAAATTAATTTGATGTTTATGTTATCTATTTAAGATCTAAACATTTAGTATGTACCAAATTAGAACGAATATAACTATATAAATAGACAAAGAAAAGTTGTCCTTCGTTTTTTAAATTATCAGATTAAAAAATATATAGCTATAGTTGATGTAATCATTGGAATTAAAAAGAAAACGGATGTTTTTTTTTTTATTACATGAAAAATAAATTAAGTGCTTTATTTATACTGAGGAATACTTGGAAAGGACTTAAAATGTGTTGAAAAAAATATTAAATGAGATTATAATTGGTGGACCTGAAATACTGTGCACTTTTTTATGATAAAATTATAGTAAAAAATTATTAACTCTTTATTCATAATGATTAGAAGACTTGTATGAAAGACACATTTTTTAAGAGTAATAAATATATATTAAGATATCCCTTGATGTTTTGCAAAAATAGTATAACATTAGATTTAGAGATGTGAACTTAAACCAAAAATTGGAGCACCAAACAAACAGCACACCTGAAAAAAGTCAATTATAAAATTAATTAAGTGAAAATACAAATACATCAAAATTAAAACAGTAGGTAAAAATTTATGTATTATTTGTTTTAAAGTGTGTATTGTTTTTGTAAAAAGTACAGACAATAATTTTATAAAATTATTTTATTTTCTGGGATGTTCCAATATTTTTTTTCACCTTATACAAACATATCAAATATAATACTATACAATCAATCAAATTAAAATTAAAAAAAACTGTCTTTTTATACAGAAAATTTATATTTCAAAATCCAGTCTTAAATAAACATTTTCAAACTTTCTAAAATACCATAATCATTTTTCTTATGATAAATCCATTGCCAAATCAACATTCTACTACATAAATGTTTAAATAAATAACTAAAAATAAGTGCAATAAATTACATTGCAAGGAGATAATTGATAGTTTAGATGATTGAAGTTTATATAATTGATATCTATTATATATGCTAAAATATTAAGAGCTATTACTCTATTTAACTTTAGATTTAAATCTTACCAAGTTAAAAATTTGAATAAAAATATAATGTATATACTGAACTTTAGATATAATTAGAGGGAATTTGAATATAGACTTTTAAACTCCCTTCAATTATCCATTCTATCTTTTATAACTGATACATATGACCACATACATGTGAAAAAGATAAATATCTCCAGTATATGTATTTCGTGCTGAACCAGCACTCTTCAGTTGGTCCAGATCATCATCTCCCACACACATATATAATTAATGCTCAGTTTATATTAAGATAGTAAATATTAAAACTTTAATGGACAGGCTAAATCTTCTACATCCTCCAACTCTTCAAAATATGATGATGAAATACTCAGATCTCTTGTTTATGCCAATATTGTTATCATATTTGTGTTGACTTTAAGTCACTCTGACTCCTCATATATAGGATCTTAATATCTTCAAACACTCTCTATTTAAATTAAAATATATTGTTTCATTAAAGTCATACAAATAATATACTGTAGGATGCATCCTGTTAAGTTCTATTCTTAATATCTTTGTTAATTAATTTTATTTTACATTTAAAAACAACCATTAATGATAACAATAATAATAATAAAACAGTACTACAATTAATTTAATAATTTTTATTTTTTTTAACATTAATTATTTTTATGCAATTAAAACAAAGTTATTTAATGATTTTCAGTCAAGGATAAAAGAAATATTTATATAATCATGTTATTGCAATGTAAGTTAATAATATTATTTTATACTGATATAAAATAATGAAAATAGAATTGTTTTGTTGCTCAGGGGGTCACATGAAGACCCACATAAACTTCAAGTACCAGAAGGGATATAAATGTGTTGCAATCTATAAACTTTTAGTTCTAGAATCTGCCATTCTAATGTTGCTCTGGCCAATTTTATGCTAATAATAAAGATCAAAAGAAAAATATATTAGATATTAATATTGTTTGTTTTAAATTGTGCTATATATATATATTAAAAAAGTCTTTGTATATAGAGAAATAAAATAAAAGTAGGTTTGACATTGTTATATTATATTTTTGACTAAGTCAATTAAAGTATCCACAAAAATATACATATATCATTTTCTCTTTTTTGTTCATTGTGCCAAAATTCCAGTATTAATACCATATATTTATATATAAATGTATTAAAACAATGAATAAAAAAAAAGAAAAAAATTAAATCTGATTTAACTTTCAATACTGGAGTGCACAAGATAAAAAAAAATTATATGGACATTCCAAGTTTAAAGTCGTCTCTCCACAAATGGGAAAAAATAAGATGCTACATTTATCAAATTTCAAGATTTATTTTATTAATATATATTTATAGATATCTTTAAACAATTTACTATTAACTACTAATACTTAATTTTGAAGTTAGAAATTATTACACTATTTAAACCTAGTTATACATTTTAATCTTATATTAAATGTTTAATGTATCTATTAATGTTTATTAATAAATAAATATTTCTTTATCTAAATTTTATTTATTCTTTTTAAAATTATGGCTATTCCCAAAATGTCTCAAATTCTATTGATATTGCTTTCTATTTATCTAATGATAATTATATCAGTTTAATTTACATATGCCATTTTATTAGCACACATAAAATAGATAAATTGTCTTTAAACAACTTTATTATTAATCACTAATAATCATTTTTAAGATTATAAATTATTATATATTTTTAATCCATATATAGATTAAATGTATTGATTAATATTTTATCTCTCTTTTTTTATTCATGCACCAATTCTTATATATTTCATCAAATAATACATTACATCTCCATGTTATTGCTTTAAATAAGTGATTACAAGTATAGGAACAATTACTCACTCCCAAAATGTACTTCAAAGTAGTTATGTGTTAATAAATTATAATAGATATATTAAATCTTTAATATAACATTAATATGGTGTTTAAAAATTTCAATTACTTACAAATGTATAATAATAAAGATCAATAATATTGAATATTAGTATGTCTTTCTTGACTTGGGACAATTGATCAGTTCATTATCAACTTATAAATTTAATATTTCTTTTTTGCTTAAGAAAATATTATTAAGAGTTGTTTAAATTTTTCTTTTGCCCCATTACTCTATGTTTAAAGAAGTAGCATGAATATGTATTGAGTTGATACTCAAGCAAATGTAAAAGGCAATTGCATGGGGCACAAAAATTTAGAATTCAGAAGTGAGAAAAGCTTTTCAAAATTGAAAATAATATAAAAAAAATTATCTTTTATAAATAGTTTAAGAATCTAAATTGTACATGAAATAATAAATAGTATAGATGTAAAAGGTAAATGTTCAGTTTTCTAAAAAGGAAGGTTGCCAAGTTAAAATTTAAATTAGAAAAGTTTGTTTCATTTTATTTATATCTTAATTTGTGTGTATATTGTTTTTGAATTTCATAAATAAAAAAGATATTTACATATTAATCGGGCAGTGATGAAAGTCACCAGCAAAAACAAATGTGTATATGATAACCGAATTATCACATTTACAATCTTTTAAAAAGGAAATAAATTAATTTTGTAAGTGAATATTAGATGATATTCTGATGAGAAAAAAATATTTGCTGCTAATTCATTCAGGATTGTCAAAAGAGAGTAGCCATTTGTGGTTCAGGGTAAGAAAGTTAAGTCCACAGCAGGGATGCTAAGAAACATTTTGTAAATGGACAGAAAAATATATGTATATTATTTTCTTTTTGGTTTAATTACTACTTGCAATAAATTGAGATTGTTAAAAGTTTACTTGTTGGAAAATCATTTCTTGCAAAAAATATAAATGCATGTTTGTTTCATTTCCATTAAATAAAGTTGTAGGTGGCCATTTTTCAAAATAAAAAATCTTTATAAGTTTAGATGAAGGAAGATAATTTCTCACAAAACGTTTGTATCGTTTCCAGTAAATAAAGTTATAGGTCATCATTTTTCAAAATAAATATTGCCAGACTAATACATAAGTGAAATCCTACCACCAGAATAATATGCAAGTATCTAAAAAAATATTGATATTTTTTATTGTTTATCTATGTGACCCCAATGTTAAAATTTGTCAAGGCAACAAGTTAAAAAAAAGCTAGAAATGTATACAATATGAATAAAATGATAAATTAATGTATTATATCATGTAGCATGGTGTTTATTATGATTAATAAAAGTGATTATATGTTTGCCTTTACATTATTATTAATTCTTAATCCTTTGTAAACCTCTAATTTATAGACTTCTTTTTATTTTATATTTGATTTTTTAGTTGAAAGAAACTTTATAATTATAGTTAAATTTGAGTAGAAAATATTTCTTTACTTTTTCTATAATTTACATGTTTATCTGTATAATCTTACTTTGAGTTTGTGTTTACTTTTTTTTTTTTTAGAGAGAGTTATAAGATATTCTGTACCTTCAGTTACATCTTGTTTTAAAAAATGATCCAAATCTTTCTTAAAGAAATGATGATATTATTATTATTATTATTATTATTATTATTATTATTATTATTATTATTATTATTATTATTATTATTATTATTATTATATTATTATTATTATTATTATTATTATTATTATTATTATTATTATTATTATTATTAATAATAAACGTGGTTTTAATTTCTCCTTATTTGTAATAATAAAAATACTTAATTGTAAATTATTAGAGAAAAAATATATAGTTAATAATAAATTTGGCTGAACGTTTTCGAGGAACCGTGCCTCATACTCATAGCCTTAGTGAAAGTACTTAATATATGTAAATGAGAATATTCAAATGAATTACTGTTACGTAGCCCATTTTTTCGAGATGTCGAAGCACGTGTCTCTTCTGTTGATTGCATGGATGTCTCTGTTAATGTAGAATGCCTCCTTTATTTTTCTCCTGTAGTCGTTTGGTTCTGAGCATAAAATAACGGGGTTAGCGGGAATAAAATTGTGCCCTGATTGTTTAGTATGTTCAAAAAATGCAGAAGATGTACTGCTGTTCGTTTGGGCTCTGTTGAAGGCGTACCGATGTTGAGCCAATCTGGTGTTAATTGTGGCTTTCGTTTCACCATAATATGTGGCGTGGCATCCGGCTTGGGGGCAGGAAATGGAGTACACATGTGGGGTGAGCGCTGGATCAATGTAGTCTTTGGAGTTATTGATCAACCTATTAGTGTTGGGTGGAGTTCTGAATATTATGCTAAATTTGTTGCTCAAGGTTTTTGTTAGTTTGTTGGATATTTTAGGGATGTAGGGGACCGTTATTCTAGGTAGATTGGTGCGAGGCAATTTATCATCTATTATTATTATTATTATTATTATTATTATTATTATTATTATTATTATTATTATTATTATTATTATTATTATTATTATTATTATTATTATTATTATTATTATTATTATTATTATTATTATTATTATTATTATTATTATTATTATTATTATTATTATTATTATTATTATTATTATTTTAATAAAAGTTAAAGAAGTAGCACTGAACAATTTTAAGAATATTTAAGATGATAATGACAAAAATATATTTACAAAAATACAACTATAAAACAGAATCAGAGAATGAATAATTAATATTAAAAAAAGTATAAAATAAATGGATAAAAGCAATATCTATTAATAAATGTAAATATCAAAATAAGTAAATGAGTACTAGTAGTAAACATAAAATGATTAAATAATATTATAGAAGAGGATTAAAGTTTAAAATATCCAATAGTTAATAATATTACAAAAATAAATTATTTATGTCAACTCCATTAATTGCCTCTTATTAAAAAAATATTGGGCTATGCAATTTTTATATGCCATTAACAACATAATGCTATCATTCCATATTATTAGTAACCACTTCTCAACAAGTTTGTAGATTTTAAGACCAGACAAAAAAAAGATAAAAAATAAAAAGTTAAAAATGAGTTTTATGATGAGTATACAAACCAATCCATGAGACACAAATATATCCATACATATATCACATATTCATTTGATATCTTGTAGTCACAGTTTTAACATTTTTACAGTAAAATTACTTTTAGAAGAATTCAAAACTTTGTCTAATAGTTCTTCATTGTATTCTATCATATCCTTACATTTTACCAAAGTAAATAATTAATATTACTTTTTGTTAGAATGACTATGAGATTTGCTTCTCCTAAGAAAACTATGCACAAGATCACCATAAAATATTTTTTTAAAAAATATATTACTTTCCATGCCTAATTCATATATACAATTTATAATAATAGTTCTATAGTTTCACAGCTAAAGCACTATTGAGTAGACTTATGATCTTTCCATTATATTTTTAGAATCCTATACATTTGTTATGTCAATAAAGCATCTGGTCGCCCTTCCTTACAATAAGGCAAAATAACTACTTTACATTCAAGAAATTTAGCTATATCATTCTAATGAAATATCCTATCTTTCAATTTTTGAAATATTATAGAAATATATTTGATTCTCAGTATCCAAATCTGCTTTTTTTTTTTTACCTAAAGAGCTACCAAGACATTTAAATTAATTCACATTCTCAAGTTCTTAACCATTTCAAATAATAGTTGCTGGAATTGTTTTTTCATCATTGCTGATAAAAAAAAAAACATTAATTTTTGAACATTAATTACTAAACCAAAATGTATATAGGTTTTGTTGAAAATATTAGGAACACTTTGTAGATTATTTTTTGAATTGATAAAATAATATAATTATCAGCATATTATAAATTTACAAGCCAAGGAAATGGAAATTTTGCTTTTAATTATTCAAATTTAAAACTCCACCAATCAGATTAATATCACATTGCAATGCTTGCTTTATTAAATGTCTACAAACAATTCCAAAGATAGACCTTTGGTTATAAAAATGAAACACAGAACTGGAATTAGTATATGGATTGTTATTTAACAAAATTTTAGTGTTGGTAAAAAATGCATTTCATTATGTCTTTTATGTGACAAAATAAGTAAAATATTATTAATGATGGTGGAAAATATTAAGCATTTGAAATTAATAATGATTTCTCTCATTTCTTCATACAGGAGATCAATAATATAAATTAACTTAAAAGGAAAACTAACTAATTTCAAATATTGCCTGTTCAATTAATTGAAGCAATCTTGTCTTTAAATCATTAAAAACAATATATAAATTGTCCCTTTACTTATGGCATTTCTGGCAATAATTCTCATATTTTTTATTCTTGATTCTCTAAAAGCATGTCATTATTGGTAATAACCATTTATCTGGGATTCATGAACCATTTCAATAATACACTCAAAAATACTTCATGTTAATTATTGCAATTTTTTTAATATATCTTTGATTTTTTATAAATTGTAACAACAGAAGAATCCTTAAAATCAGATGATTTAACTTTATGAATTGATATATTCTTAAAAAAATTCCAGCAATTTTAAAACTTCCCTGATATCTTTTTAAGAAGTCAAAAAGTTATTTTAACTTCATTAAGATGAAATTTTTGCCCAAATGTAAATGAGTAGGTCAAAAAATATATCAATAAAAGCCATTATCTCAATTCTTGTATCAGTGTCCAAAATCTGAGTAAAATATTCTCTATTTGCTCAAAATATCATTAGGATCATATAGAAGAGTATCAGTTAGGATATCATTTTTTCGGTTCATTATTTTCAGTATATTAAAAAATTATAAAATGACCACAATTAAAAAATGACTATCTCCATGGCAATTTGAACCCACCAATAATTGTAAATTCTTATCATTTGCCATACTTATCTACATTGTTTACGATACTCGACAGTGAGTTTATTATTTTTTCCAATGGCAAATGCTATGTGTTGTTTTCTTTTAACCAATGCACCAATAATAAGATAGGTGTTATGCTTCAGTAACAGATCATCCTGGAACACAAATGAGCAAATTTAGTGTTCAGTTAATCTCTTTTTTAATACAATTATTAAAACATTGGATTATACTAGTTTGTGATCTGTACAATAATCTGCACTGTAAATTCTCGAGGAGTATATATATTTATATTCTAATTTTAAAGTTAATGATATTTTATTGAGTGCAGAACTTAAGAGATGTTCTGACAGTAATGTGGTATTTGAAATTGCTTTTATTATTTATTGTAAAATATTAGATCATATTTGATATATCATATTCATGTTACTTACATTTATGTGAGTCACATAGAACTTAAAAGAAGTACATTTATATTTTACTAACTTTGGTGAAAGCTAATTATACATTTTTATAAGTAATGAGAAATTTTGTTAAGTATAAAAAATATGAATTTGGTTGATTGATTTCTTTTGGTACTTGTTCATCAAGAATCTTTGGCTTGGGAAATACAGGATAAATATTATTTGAAGTTGAGTAATGCTGTTCTTAAAGAGAAGTTCTTACTTTAATTTCAAAATCTGATAATTTTGAATTTATTTAGGTTATTTAACTTGAAGTCATAGAATTTTTGAAAAGATTTTACAAATGAAGTTCTTGTTATGTTCTTAGTACAGTATTACTAATATGCACATGTGGTTTTGTAATTAGGATTGAATGATAATTAGATAATAAATAACAATGTGATTTACTTTTAATTAGAAAGGTGTAGACTCTTGGCTGACTATATGAAAATTGACTTTACAACAATGATAGTTATCTTTAATTCTGAATTGATTCTTTTGATATGATGACTTTTTATTATAAATTAATTAAAATATTTTGCTAGAAAACAATATTTATAACCTCTAGAAAAGATTTTTGGTAAAAAACACTTTGATTATTGTTAATGAAAACTGCTATTATTTTCCAAAACTCAACACAGCAACAACTGCATAAATTAGTGGATTTTAATTGCTGCTATATTACTTGGAAAGTTGCTACATTTTAATAAATTACTCAGAAGAAAAGTATAGGGGGTTTGAACTCAGACTTTCACAGGAGCCTCAACTATCCATGCTGTCTCATACTGCTGACACACTTGATCACACATATGTCAAAAAGATAAACAATCACCAATATAGGTATTATGTGCTAAACCAGCACTCATCAGTTAGTCCAGATTATCATCTCAACACATATATACAATCAATGCTCAGCCTATATTAAGATAGCCAATATTCATACTTTAATAGACAGGTCATAGCCTATATTCATACTTGAATGGACAGGTTTCAATACACTCCACCCCACAACTCTTCAGCCATCCATTTTATTGAAAATCTGATGATGGAATGCTTACAGCCCACATTGGTGCCAACCTTCTCATCCTATCTATCTATGTTGACCATAAGTCATGCTGACCCCTCATGTACAAGTCCTAATCCATTTACATACATATATAAGGGATGGTCAGAACTTACAGCACTATATTTTTAATATATGAATTTTTTTTCTACAGTACAGGCTTTTTCATACCTGCATTTGAATATATAATATGTAGGAGGTTTGAACTCAGACTTTCACAGGACCCTCAACTATCCATGCTATCTCATACTGCTGACACCCTTGATCACACACATGTTGAAAAGATAAACATTCACCAATATACCTATTTCATGCTAAATCAGCACTCCTCAGTTGGTCCAGATTTTCATCTCAACACATATATACAATCACCAACCTATATTAATGTAGCCAATATTCATACTTTAATGGACAGGCTTCAATCTGCTGCACCCCACATCTCTTCAGCCATCCATTTTATTGAAAAATCTGTGTTGAGATGATAATCTGGACCAACTGATGAGTGCTGGTTTAGCACAAAATACATATATTGGTGACTATTTATCTTTTCGACATGTGTGTGATCAAGGGGGTCAGCAGTATGATATAGCATGGATAGTTGAGAGTCCTGTGAAAGTTTGAGTTCAAACCCCCTATATATTACATATTTGAGTGCAGGTATGAAAAAGCCTGTATTGTAGAAAAAGTTAATATATCAGAAGAAAAGTGTAAATTACATCAGCTATGTTTATGAAATTTTACTAACATTTTGTTTGTGACCTATTAAGTGTGTAGAAATGTATTCCACAAGTTTTATAATAGTAAAAATAACAGAATTGGCTTAGCAAGTTTTCTATTGCTTCATTCAAAATGCTTTTTTCAAAAGATTTTTGGGGATCATATAGTTATATCTATAAAACAAAAAAAAGAATGGTATTATAGAAATCATAACTTTGACATTATAATTTGAAGAATTATTACCAATATCTAATAAAATAATATATCAAATAGTTATTTAGAATTATTAGCAAAATTAAATCAATATTTAGTATAAAGAAAATATTTCAAATGACATTAGTTTAAAGCTATCAAAATCTTATTTTTGGTTAGCAATAAATGAAATATTTTAAAAATATATATAAAAGATATTTGCAGTCCAAAATTATCACTCCAGGAAAGTCAGTGTTCATTTGCAATATCTTTATTGTAACAATTCTATTTGATACATTGATATAATAGCTCAATTGCAAACAGTTCATCTGTGTGTAATAATATAGATGTGATAGTTAAAAGAATTATTAAGGCAAGACATAATTATCAACCATGACAAATCATGTAGAGAGTGAAATATAATGGTTTGTTCTATTTTCAGCTCGTTTTATCTTGTTAAATGGGTGTTTTTGTCTTTTTATTGTTCAAAAACTTGTTCTAAGCAAGGGCTTTTTTGTCTTAACACTTACTATCTTGATCCTCAAATGTTATTTTATCTCTCCATTTAGTTTGTTTTTTCAGTTTCCACTTTCCTTTATCACATCTTCACTCTGTAAGTAGATTGAGCTATGCTTCTTATTCTGAACCAAATGTCCAATCACTTAATTTTTTAATTTTGATTCATTTTAAAATATCATAATGCATTTTTATTATAACTTAATTTTTAATAGTATGGGTGTGACAATATATAAAAAAACTATAATTTTTAATTAAAATATAGATATGACAATGTATATAACTGTACACAAATACAGAATATAAAAGACTTCATCAATAATAATTTGCTAGCTTACCTTGTCCAACCAAAAAATTTCCAAAACATCAATTTTTTTTGAGTAGTCATTCCATAGCTAATTCAAACAGCTAGAAAACCTTATAATGGCCCATACATATTGATGAAAAATAAATTAAGTCCAAAGACCATCTATAAGCAATTATTGTATATTTAACTTCTACCACTAGTGGAGATACGGTCGTACTCCGGTACAAATACACCTATAGATGCAGAACTCATAATTTACATTAATTACTTCTTTAAAATCCATATATAGTTTTTTGTCTGTGCGCGCACATAAAAAAAAATTAATAGAGGAAAAAAAGAATGTAAACTGGAAATACATTTCAACACTCACATTTTTGAATAAACAAAATTCTTATAATTTACTTGTAAACAATTTGAATTACTGGTTAGTGAACAGAATTTTAAAAAAAATATTTATAATATAGGTCAGTTTGTTTTTATTTTACTTGAAAACTGTGTACCGGCTGTATCCGTTCTCTGTGGACTTTTTGACTAATAAATTATATTGCGCGATTTTAAAAATAAAAAAAAGGAGAAAGAAAGAAATACAGAAGCAAATTAATTTGCATTAATGATAACATCAAGTTTGTTAATTTTTATCTGAGTTGAAAGATATTTAATGTCAAACACAGCTTCTGAGTAAGCCAGGAAAAGAGGGATGGCTAAAAAGAGGCGTAGTTTGGCAGATCTAGACGTCCAACACCCACGAGAATTCAAGGACAAAGTATAGAAAGTTGACTGTGCTCGGGATGAAAATGAGCGTTAACTTACGCTACGTTTTCATCAAAAACTTTAGAAGATGAGTAACTTTTATTTTACTAAAATGTTTTTATTTAACTAGCTACTAATTTGAAATAATTTATTTAAAATTATAAAAATAATGACATTTTCTATTGGTAACCAGTTATTAACGTACTTACATTTTTTGGCAGTGGTGACAAGCACTGCTAATAAAATCGAACAGGATATTATGTACGACCGCGTATCTCGTCTCAAATCCTGCCACCCCTTGGATAAATGTTCAAAAGATATGCCACCCTACCGATTTAAAAGTCCGATATTAATGACAGAAGAGGAATTCAAAAATAGTAATTGTTTTTGTGATGAAGAATGTGATAAATTCAACGATTGTTGCCTTGGAGCAAATATTAAAAAAAAAGCTACCGTAAGAATGATGAATTATGATTGCGAAGTGCTACCTGAAAATACAGACGCTATCTATATGATAACGAGGTGCTTAGAAGGTACAAGTTATCATTCTTTGAAAGAAAAATGCGAACTACGCCCTAATCGGAATAAATCAGATGTTTTACGAATCGTACCAACATTTAGCGTCCGATCCGAAAGTGTGTATAGAAATGTATTTTGCGCTCTGTGTAATAATGAAGATGCTTTTGATTTAGACATTTGGAAAGTTACTATGAACTGTACTAACAATTTTACGGCGCTAGGCGTAAAGGATATTTTGAATTTTTTAAATATTAGCGAATATAATCCAATCACATCTATTTGGAAGTATAAAAATATTATATGTTATCTGATTATAAAAATACCTCTCCATAGAAACCATCAGGTACGACTGTGCAAACCTCACATATCAGAATGTCCTTTAAACGGAAAATACTCTAACGATGATAATTATTGTCGGAATTTTACGGCTTATTTATACGAAATAAATGATGGTGGAAAATTAATTAATACGTACAAAAATGCATTTTGTGCTCGATGTCACAAGGCAAATTTGAAACGTTTAGATTGTGAATCAAAATTACTTTACGTAAATTATCGTGATTTTATAGACCCATTTTCTTACAGTTTATTAATGGACATAAACCTGGAAGGAGGGAATATGGTCGGCATAACAGAGGCATGTCCTCGGCATTATATGTACAATCCATTCAGTAATAGATGTGAATTCATTTATTGTGGTTTGGGTTATTATTACGAAACCGGTAAATGCATACCTAAATCATTTTCTTTACCTGAAAACACCTTAAAAAACTTTCACCAAGAAAGTTTGAATTCTATCTGTAAAAAAATTATTCTAAACTCAGAAGATTTTATATTGTTTCAGAATTATACTTTATATATTAATCGCTCCAATAAACTTTACTTGCCTTTCGAATATGAAAAATACGGTCAGACGTTTGCAATATGTAATCCTGTTGAATCAAATTTATTTTTTAAATTTAATGAGGTACAGAGTTATCTCACGTTAGCTTGTCTGTGCGTGTCATTAATAGCGATCATTCTATTTTTAATCATTTATTTTGTTTTGCCAAAATTACGCAATTTGCCCGGGAAGAATTTAATATCATTAGCATTTGCAATTTTTATGAGCCAACTTCTACTTTTAGTAGGTATTGATAAAACTGAGATTATGTTTTTATGTAAAATATTGGCTGTGTTAATCCATTTTTCCTTCCTGGCAACGTTTTTCTGGATGAATATTCTAAGTTTAGATATTTACCGCACATTTTCCAGCCAGCAACAGATAGCAAAGGAAGACAAAAACAAAACGTTTATCATTTATTCTTGCTATGCATGGATTTCTCCTGCGATTATCGTCGCAATAGCGGTAGCTATTGACTTTTTATATGCCTTCAATGACTATAGTCCTCATTATGGCTTACATATTTGCTGGATAGGAGGTAGAAAAGCACTATTAATATTCTTCGCGGTTCCATTAGCGCTTTTACTTCTTTTAAATATTATTTTTTTCATTATCACGACTCGAAGTATTAGACTGACAACTAAAGAAACAAAATTTGCAATAAAGAGGAAATCAGATAAAGTACGATTTGTATTATATTTTAAGCTTATTACAATCATGGGATTTTCGTGGATTTTTGGATTTGTAGCTAATTTGACGGAGATCAGTTTCTTTTGGTATTTATTTATTGTATTCAATGCTCTTCAAGGATTATTTATTTTTTTAGCTTTTACTTGTAAAAAAAAAATCTTTAAGTCACTAAAACACACATTGATAACAAAATGTAGAAAGAAAACAAAAATTATTGATTCTCCTAAAGAATCCTTCGATAGTCGAAAACTATCCAGTTCCTCAAATCTTAATACATTATCGACTATTGTGGAAATTAAACTTCCAAATAATTTAGATAAATGAAACAATTATAGGGAGTTTATAAATATATGTATATAAGTACATTAACACGTATAAACAGTAAAATGTTGAGATAACATATAGCATTCCTATAGTTTTCATAAGGTCGACTAATAGCAAGATAAAACGTGGTTTTAAAAATATTTCTATGACCTACTTACAAAAAAAAAAAAATCCAGTATTTATTTACCTAGCAAATTATGCATAAATATTTTTCTAACAATATAAATTTAAATATAAATATATGCATCATTGTGGTGTACATAGATGAGCAAAATAACAAGATGCTTGTTACTATAGCACTATAGATAGACAAAAAACCTTTTTTATTATCCAATAAATATATATAATTTTAGCAAATGATTTGGTCAGCCATTTGCATATTGTTAATATGTTAGTGCAGAAATGAAAATACATATCAATATATTTGTTTTGTTGTTTATTTGTTTTTATTTTTTTACAGATAGATTTCTAAGAACATAATGTTAAAAAATTGACATAGTGGCCAGAAATAAAATATTAGATCTGTCTGAGTTTAAATGACAAATACTGATGCCTGAACATTAAAGTATCAATACCCCAAATAATTAAAATGATTGACATTTTGTCATTAACAGTTTATGCATTCACTGAAGTTGGAAAAATAACATGATATGGACATCACCTACATTCAAACACTACTGGTTATTGAAATACACTTTACAAAGAATTGAAGTCAAAAAAGATTTCACAAATTCCACAGCAGGACAAATTATTGTAGAAGTCAAAAAGTCTGTCAACAAGACATATGTATCAAGAGCTTCACAAATAGATAATTTATTGGCCAAGTATCAATTTTATACCCAATGTTATTCTATTGTAACAGGTACAGTGCAAAAACTATGGAATTATGAATATGATAATTATACATGCAAGCTTGAAAGCTTATTACATGGTTAGAATAAATAACAGTTTATTTAATTTAATCTACTGGATAGTTTTGTATCTAATGATCTTTTTTAAAAAGCCCATCAATGTAAGTCTTTTTCTCTAAATGTAAATATAGTAAAAAATTATAATAATTTGAGCATTTATATTATTGTAATCTTTTAGACCAATCTGTTTTACATGGATGCTCCATAATAACAAACAGTTTGAATATTTAAGTACCTGACTTATTCTATGATGAAAACACTTTTGTTTTCTGTTATTACAATTAAATTGGTTTGAAAAACTTATGAATAATATTACACATCTTTCATTGCTTTTAAATCATCTGATTTAAATATTATTAG
Source organism: Epiperipatus broadwayi (assembly GCA_028023455.1). NCBI lineage: Eukaryota > Metazoa > Onychophora > Udeonychophora > Euonychophora > Peripatidae > Epiperipatus > Epiperipatus broadwayi. Next base: position 832,046 of record JAQFVV010006410.1, read on the forward strand.
CCTTTGTGGATCAATATTGAGCAACAGGTGATAACCTAAAATTCTCTACTAATGCATTTCAAAAACTTGAGACTTTTCTGGACAAAGAATATTTTAATATTCCATCCTGCATCAAAGATAAGAAAATCTTTATGAAGATGATAATTCATGTTTCTGTTATTTTGTCCACTCCAATATATATATATATATGAAAATATTTCCATTGCCTACACTATCTAAAAGAAATATCAAATCACCTCAAACTTAAGAAATTTTCAGCTATACCCTCTGTGAATAAACATTTTAACTGTTTTGAGATGTGGGCTATAAACGTTTATTCACAGAGGGCATAGCTGAAAATTTCTTAACGTTTAAGGTGGTTTGATATTATATAAATATGCGCACATTATATAAATATGCGCACATCATATAGATATATGAAAAATAAATTCTATTAATAGAATAATGTAGAAAAGAAAAACAACATTTTTAGAAAAATAAAATGAGTATCATTTATTTTAATTGTAAGACATTTTTTTTCAATCAGTATTTAGTTTATTTTTCAATTATGTATCAGGTGTCGCATGTATTTCAATATAACCTAAGTAAAATGTGGATTTACTACTTGTACAATTATTCAAACCAATTATGTATTTATATTAAGAGACATGTAAAAAAAGTCAATAAAATACATTAATAACTTTGTTTTCTGAAATATAACATGTTAAGTTCTGGTGATAACTTTGAAATATACTGCTTTCACCAATTGATATGTATAAATTTAGTGTATATAATAAAATAAACTCATTTTTAAAATATCAGGTATTTGTATATAGTGAAATAAATGATTGTACAAAATCATCCATCTTATTAACAGATATTCTCTCATTCACATTATAAGTACAATCAATTTAATAAAAGTAAAATCATTTATTAGAACTTAAGTTGTTATCATTTAATTGAAAGTAAGCAGTACATACAAAAATATTTTTTTTTACCTTAAAACCCTATGAAAATATTTAGCCAATCCTGGATGTAAGAAAATTATAGCAACTGTAAATTGAATTTTGTAAAATTAATGGATAAATAATGAAAGGTGATGTAAGAGAAAAGATTTGTGATTTGGATCAATTGAAAAGTTTTAGCAAAAAATGCAATTGAGGGCATTCACTTCCAGCAATGTCTTTATTCATTTATTTGAAATATGAAAAGTACTTTAATAGTTTTAAAGTATATTTAATGGAAAAATAAAAATTAGCCAACATTAGTAAGTAAAAGTAATTTAACTATTCTTAAATTAGAAAAGAAAAAAAATACTTAAGTCATCACTACCTGATACTTGACAAGCATGGTGTCTTATTTTTTACTTGATGTTATGAAATGGTATTAGAGGAGCAGTCCTTTGATCTGTAGGGGATTACTAAAATTGTTTTTTTCTAAATACATAATCATATTAAATTTATATAACTACCTTTTATTATATTATGAGTACATGATTCAAAATACTAATGCATTTTCTAATCAGATAGTAATTAAATTAATATTCTTTTAAATCTCATATTTGTTAATTTCTGAAAATTTAACTATGAAACACAAATGCAGAATTAAAGTTTTGGTTTCAGAAAAACCCCATCATCAATTAGTATGCTTCTTCAACTTCAATGCCCATAGATCAAAAAGCAACAAAATCTATTTATGTAAGAAAGATGAAATTTTTTAAATAAAATGTATGCTTGCTTTCTATTTTCATAGAAAATAATTGAGGTATTTTACTTAAATAGATTCAGCTTTTTTATAAATTACAGGTGATGATATTTAAAGGATATGCCAGTTATTGTTGATATTAAATCTTGTTAAATTATTCGTTAACTAGAAAGTGTATTAATGTTTTAAACTGTATACATGGATATGCTATGCATATATATATACGTACAGACACGTGTGTATATGTATTCTTTTAGATGAAGACTAGAGCCTGATTTTTACTGAAACATGTTACACAACTAAAATAAAATTGGAAAAAAATTTTTTTTGCTTCTTAAACCAATTTGTTTTTCTCTTTACATTACTATACATTAGTGGTAATTTATTCTTCACATAAATACAAGACTTTTGAGTTAATAGATTATGTTTTTAATTATAATTTGTAACTTAAAATTTATATATATCATAGAGCTGTTACTTCATTATATCATATTGTGACTTCCTTTCAACATAAAACTACATTAAAATTTATTATGCACATTTAAAAAAAGACAGTAAAATTAATTGTTTTAAAGAGTAAAAAGTATTAGAGCATTTTAACCAGTAGTGATAAAATGTTATTAATTAATCATGAGTATTACCTAGACATGTAATTTGGCTTAAGGTGACATAGATGTAGTCTAATGAAAAGTATGTTTATTTGTTTAATATTGTTGTTATTCTTTGCAAAAAGAAAAAGTAATATTGACCAAAACAACAAAAATCATTTGACTGTCATCAGAGGTAGCTTGTCATTATAATTATCAATGGCGCACTTTGGATTTCGAGACCCTGGGCACAAATATGGAATGGAGCCATCTTTAATTTTTAATACAAGAGAGAAACATATACAACATTTATTCTTATCTAAATAGAAACAAAATTAATCTAACTTTATTTTCTTGCTTTAATTTTAGCAAATTTATCTATTATCTCATTTAAATTTAAGTTTTAGCATAATTTATTTTCTATGGAAAGCAATGTTAAGTTGCATAGTCTTTCTTGTGGCATTATGGATCTTAAATAGTTTTTTATTATTATAAGCTTTGATAAACTAGTTTTATCAGAATTATTAATAAAATTCTTAAGATTATACTTAAATTGGGAAATGCATTTCTTGTTTGGTAAATTTTTTTAAGGCAATAGCTGCCAGGGCATCACTCGGTTGACCTCACTTAGGGATGCTATTGATAATTATTAATCCTTAACAGTGTTTCTGACATATATAATACAAAACATTTAATCAAGCCATGCAAATGTATAAACAAAATAAATAGCATATCATCTATAACAATATAAAGAAAGATACAAGTAATTACTTCAACTCTATAAATATTTTGTTTTCTAACTGAAAACTCTTTCAGGTAGACCTGGAAATATTAATTCCATCCAATAAATAGTTAATATGATGTTTAATATTTAATTAGAAATGTATGCTTCCATTCAAGAATGGGAAAAAAATCAAAACCTCTTGAAAAATGCATTTATGAATATGTAATAACTTGTAAACAGTATGCCTTTGATTTAATACCATGAAATTATTTATTATATGTAATATATAAAAAAAAATCAAATAGTTTTATTATTTGGGAGTGTATAAAAAATTTGAGCATTGAAAATGACAGATCTATGCTATAATCTTTGAACTCTGAGCTCTAGAAGTATTAAATCAGTAAACATCACATGATCACCATTTGTTATGCTTATAAAATCTGTTAAGACAATAGCAACTCTCTCATACAATAGTGCTACTCAGTGCAAGCCATGCTAATCAATGGATACTTATAGCTTTACAATTGACTAAAAAGGTAAAAGGAGGGTTAAAGAAGGTTTGCATTCGATCCTAAGATCTAGAAACAGTGCTCTCGATTGAAGGTTCTACACTGAGGAAGACCACAAGCTAGAAACTAGTCTGGGGATATTGGATTAATAGGGATTTTGATGCACAAACTATCTCACATCCATTGACTATTATGGCTTGCACAGAATGGGATTACCTTATAGAGTTGCTATAGTGCTAGAATATCAACTCTATGTATATAAACATATTTACTATATATATATAAATTAAGTTTGATGTCTGCATTCTTTCCAAAATATATGTAATATTCTAATCAATATATATATATCAAAATAAAAAAAATTCACATTAGTTATAGTTATTTTTAGAAATACTTTTGACTATACATCTTGTAGTCTTTATCAATTATATAACATTAAATAATCAAAATGAGACATCCTTTCACAATACCCATAGTTCAATTTAGATTTAATTCTCCCACAATTCTGTTATTTTAACATTTGAAGATTGCCAATTCATTAAAATTTGACGATTTCTTGAAATCAACATAGCCTCTTTTATTTTATGTTTATTGTGGCATGCTAAATTTGCATAATTTTTATATTTTTATAATTAAATTTAGATCCATATTGACAAGATTTATTATGATCAAATATAACAGATGATGATTTATTTACATCTTTTCCTGATTGTTTCTCTTTTTGAATTCTATTGTATAAAATCATATGCTCTTTTATTCTCTTTTCCAATGTACATTAAGATTCACCGATATATTGCAAGCCACATTTATTATATATAAATTGATATGTAAATGTGGCTTATAATATATCAGTGAATCTAAATGTACATTGAAGAAGAGAATAAAAGAGCATCTGCTTTTATATAATAGAATTCAAAAAGAGAAATAATCAGGAAAAAATGTAAATAAATCTTCATCTGTTATATTTGATCATAATAAATCTTGTCAATATGAATTTAAATTTGATTATAAAAATATAAAAATTATGCAAATTTAACATTGCCACAATAAACATAAAATAAAAGAGGCTAGTTGATTTCAAGAAATCGTCAAATGTTAATAAATCAGCAATCATCAAATGTTAAAATAACAGAATTGTGAGAGAACTAAATCTAAATTGAACTATGGGTATTGTGAAAGGATGTCTCATTTTGATTATTAAATGTTATATAGTTGATAAAGACTACAAGATTTATAGTTGAAAGTACTTCTAAAAATAACTATAATTTATGTGAATTTTACTGTATTTTGATATTATATTGATTTGAATATTATATATATATATAATACAACCAGTTAAGTAAACAGCATATAAGTGTATAAATAGCTAGCCATCCATATTGTTGCAAAATTATTGAAGATTTTTACAGCACAATCTATGTATATTATTTGGTAAATGAAAACTCGTTCAGTTATTTTTGGAAATATTATTAACAAGCCTCAATAAATATATATGATAGCAAATAATAATTAAATTATAATTGCACGATTCTATTTAAAAGAGAAAAAGTAAACAAAAAACACATTAAAAATGTATGTGTTTAATAAGTTACATACAATAATCATATGTAAAGTGTATATAATAATTAGCTTCCTGGCATTAGCTATTTTTCCAGAGGTTTTTGATTTTTTTTTCATTGTCAAAGAGTCATGTTTTTCTATGAATCACCATAACTATATATGGAAGGAGAAGTGGTAATATTTCCAGAGATATTTGAAAGAGCTTTCATGGAGAATGAAATATCTACAATATTAAAATGCATTCATAAGGAAGATTATCTATTTGTTTTTTTTTTAAATACTTATAAATAATTTGATTAACCAACTTTAGCATATATATCTAAATCTGGGTTAACATATATCTTGTTCATATTTCATATATCTGAATGTAATATTATGGAAGGAAACTAGTCCTCACATTTGAGCTATAAAATCGACACATATTCCCCTTCAATAAACATTTTAAAAGTGTGGTGGTCCACCTACACTCTTAAAACGTTTATTGACAGGAGTGTGCATTTTATAGCACAAGTGCCAAGACAAATTTCCCATCACAGTATTATATATATATAATTAAGAGCATGCTAATGAGCTCTAAACAAGCTTTTTTTAAATATATTTTATGATAAATACTACTACAAGAGAAGGCATTCAAATCATTTTTATTAATTATTACATATATCTGAATGTGTGTTTAGTAAGTTATATAAATATAATATAGTGTTTATGGGATAAAATATAAAATGTTTTATATATTAAAAATTAAAATTGTCTATATCTTAGTGATAATCTGGACCAATTGATGATTGCTGGTTTAGCATGAAATACATGTATTGGTGATTATTTATCTTTTCGACATATATGTTTTCAAGTGTATCAGTGTTATGAGATAGAATGGAGAATGGTGGATCATGTGAAAGTCTGTGCTCATATATCCTATATATTTAATAATTATTGTGAAAGCTTGTGTTGATCTTGATTTGTGATATATTACTATTTTGGATTAATTTAAATTCATAATATTGATTTAATCTTTTACTGGCCCTATCAATAAGTGGGGATAAATTTACAACATTTGATTTTGGCATTCAGTTTTGAATGCCTTTTTTTTTCTTAAAAAAAAAAAATACAATTAATTTCTAACAAATTTACAATTAAAATCAATTTTTAACAAAACTAAAAGAATGAAAAAATTGTTGGGGAAAAAACCCCAAAGTTTGTTTTCTTCTTTTCTGCCAACATAAATTTAAATGCTTCAAAAACATCATATAATTATAAAGAATATATTTTATATTTATTAAATAGAAATGTAAATTCAAAGTATTAACTCATTTCATGAGATTATGTAATTCTAAAGCACTCACTGACTTCCAGTTCAAACGAAAATATATAAATTACTAAACATAAACTAATTAATTGTCCTAAGCCAGCTTTCAGCAAAAACATTGCCAGAATCATAGTGCTGAATAAAGTTATGCAATACAAGTAAGCTTATATAAGTGATATGATATAATATGTAAATAAGGCACAATGTGCAAATAAGGCAATTAGATATTTCATTTTTCAGACTAAACTCCGTGAGAATTGCCCAACATGCTTACTTGTACAATAGAGCTAAACAAAAGGCTGAATACAGATTGATATTTCTTGATCATGAGCATGGCACTAATATCATATTCATAGCAATGAGTATTGGACAGGAAGGTGATGAGTATAAATAGAATGTAAATGTAGCCAAATGAATTAGATATACCACTTTCAAGGGGAGGCAAGATTCTCTTTTATTTATGGAGTACAAATTACTAGTGATGCAACATGCTTCATTTATCTTGTAGTAGAATCATTTTGTTCTATGCACATAGTGCTAGCTGATGTAGACTCAAATTTATGGCTGAGTGTGTTTTGATATTTCAGAAATATGGATTTGTGTTCTGGATTGCATGATGCCAATTGCAAGATAAAAGAGGCATGGTACATGACCGATAATTTGAATTCCATAAATAAAAAGGAATCCTGCTTTCCTTTTCTAAAAAGTAAGCTTTATTTGGATATATTTATATAAATTTACATCTTATTCATATCCATTACCCTCTGTCCACTACTCATTGCTATGAATATGATATTATAAACAAGAGTTTGAAAGCACTTAGCTCAATTTAAGAGCTGTCTACCCTAAAACCTTTTTTATTTTAGCATTTTGAGTGCTTAGAATTTAATTATAATTCATTTAGGAAAAGTTTATCAATTTATATAATTACATTTGAATCATGATAACTTATTTAATTTAATCATAGATGTTATTGATAAATGCACAAATGCCTATATCTAAAATTTATAGAGATTTTTGTCATTTAAAGCAAAGATCATATATAAAAACCATTTGATTTACATATAACAAATCTGCAGTCTCTGTTAAATCATTAATTCAATATTCTTTTTTAATGTTGCCTTATTTGATATTTAAAGCAGAACTTCATCAACTGATAAAGTTTTGGAAAAGTGAGGATTTGGTTAGTTAGACATGATGGATCAATTGTGACAAACTTGTTCATTTATTTCTGATAAAAATATGGTATAGTATTGATCCTGGATGTTACATAAAATTTCTTTATAAATGTTAATTGTGGATAGTCTAATTTTGAAAATTAAGATCACTTATGGCAATTTGACTCTAAATTTAAACTGTGATGTTGCTGGAAATGCACTTTACACATACCAAATTTATGCAATTATATTAACAATATTAAAATAGATATTACTTATCCCATAAAAAAACTCTTCCAGATATCTCTTCAAATTTTCTTTTACTAGATAATAAGAGTTTGTTTGTTCTTTTTCTTTACTCATTAATAGCATAAAAACGATTTACTCGCTGACGAAGAAGCTTCCAAATAAACAAAACAAAACTATTAAATGGGCCAAGCGCTTTCGAGGTTTGCCCTCATATTCATGGCCGATGAAAGTAATAAATCTTTATGTAGTGTTATTAAATAACAAATATGCAAATGTAAATGCAAATCAGTTTGACCATTTTTTTGAAATGGAAAAACACGTATCGCGTCTATTGATAGAATTGTTGTCACAAATAATAAAGTACGCCTCTTTGATCTTTCTTTTACAGTCGTTGGTTTCAGGGCATACAATTCTGGGGTTGCCTGGTCCAGAGTCATTTGGTGCTGTGACAGAATGGCAGATTCTTGATAAATAAGATTCAGGGATTGTGACCAAACACTGTCATTTCCAATTTACAAACTTCTCACAAACTGCTGGACAATAAACTATTCAATTATTTTTTAATTCATAAAGACTATAAAGTCTTTTTATCTCTGGTATCTATTATAAAATTTTGTGAAATGATGCTTTTCATTTACATTTATAATAGCAGAATAAAATAATTATAAAATTGTAACCATATTAGCTAGCAATTACCCACTATAAATGAACAATAATTAAACATATTGCACTTAAAAAGTATGATATATATGGACAGGGTATAAATTCAAAAATTACTAATTTTATCACATATTTATTACCTGAATATGTTCTACTAATAATAATTTTCAATTAATTAGATATAAAAAAACTAAAATTATCAATAAATGTTATCTAAATTAAGATTATATATATTCTTACAAAGATATATTCTAATACTTAATCTAAACAAATCAGCAATCCATGTATAATTTGAAGATAGAAACAAATGCTAGTGAACAATTTCTTTTAACCTTTTTTATTTGTTAAAAAATAAAAATTGCATTGTTAAATATTTATTTAGGTGCTAAGTAAAAATTTTTCACAGACTTAATAAATGTAAATATTGAAAGTTTACTTACAATTTCTAATCATTTTTTGGATAAATTTTATCTATAATATAAGCAAGCAATCAAACAATTAAAACTGACTTTATAAACTGAAATCACATAGCAATATTTTGCAAGGATTTAAACTAAAAGCAGAATGCTCTTAATAAATTATTTTTAATTATATAAGAATCATACATAAATACTTTATTTGAGTGAAAACTGGAAATTTCATAATTTTGTCGACTACCCCATTCTGTTGTGTTTGGTCTGGATAGCAGACTCAAACCAATAGTAACAAAAAACAAACACCTGAAGTTCCATTAATATGATTTATTAGGATTAAATATATTTACATAATATACAATATCAATGAATATACTCCCACATATGTAATCTCAATTAATGCAGGGCTGGTGGTGCCTGAAAACTCTACTTACTTCCAGCTGTATGTAACAGCCTGCCTCATCCAATGACTCTTCCAGCTGTACCAGACAGCTTGCCTTGAGTTGGTTGCAGTCTTAGTAATTTCCAGTCCTATTATAAACTTGCCTCACTGTATAGACCTATAGTATAATGGCTATAATGGAAATATTCATTGTTAGCAGTGGTTTCAATGGAGAATGCATAACATGACTTAGATTAGACAAATGCTCTACAGTTACCTCCAAAAAGGCTGACTATTTCAATCAGATTCAGAGAGCATTCTTTTCTATTGGCCCATACTAACCATTGATTGTGTTTTATCTATATGTTTACACATTGGTTATTGACAATACATGCTCACTCCAATCAGATAAAAAAGGAATCTGGAATAGTCTACTTCTGCAGGCAAGATGAAATATGATATAGACAAACCTCTTTAATAAATTATTATATTTATTTGAAATATTTGCTTACTTGTTAAAGTGTTTATGTATTCAGTCTGGCTTAGAATTCCCATATAAACTAAAGTAATAGTGTAAAAGAATTCCATATGATGATTGTGTAATTTTAGTTTATAATGACAGTATGTGTGTTTGCTTGTATACATTAAAATTCCTATTATATTTTGACTATTTAAATATTTATATAAATATTTTTATTTTTTATAGTACTTATATTGTTCTGTATAATTTATAACTTACATTTTTAATTCTTAGTACACTATGGTTTAATCTTAAACTACAATGTATCACACTTTCTTGCAATAATTACATTAATTTTTAATATGTATAAATAGTTTTTAAATAAAGTGCCTACAAAATATTGTTTGACTCACCAACTGAATTCTTATCTACTTTGGTAAAATAACAAAGAAAGAAAAATTCTACAGTAAAAGACAAACATCATATTCTAAGAATTTATCATTAAAATTCTACTATCTTAAAAAACAGCATACAAAATTACCAAAAGACTAGAAACTCTCCCAATGGTTAGATAATGTCAAACCTATCAAATATGAGTTTTATAATGATATCTTCAAAACATATCTGATGCTAGATTTACATTTAAATGTTAAATTACCAATTTTTTATTGGTGAAAAGTGCACTTTAGAACAGCTAGTTATACTATTTTCAGAAATATATTATATATTATATAAAGCACTAAGATATTGATACTTAAAATCAATATAACTTTGCTATCAATGTGCAACTTATGGAAAATTTTCTTTGATTTATGAATTCTATAATTTTTGTTACATATCTAAATTATTTCTCATCCAAAAGATTATTGACTCTCTCTATCAGAAGAAGTAGCATATTTTTCATTAGCTTATTTAAAAATTTGCACATGCAGATGGAAAACAGGAAAAATATAGTTTGCTTGAAACATTGATGGAAGTTTAAATTTTCACTATTTTTAAGAATGAATGTTATGTTACTAATGCCTCCAAGACTTTTTTAGGCTACAAATAATGGAACATACACCTTAAAATTAATGATGTTGTAAAAAAATTCATGGCTGTATAAGTCATTACAAATATAGGCAAAGAAGCACACATATTCTGATAATAAATTGCTTTTGTTAATAAGTTTTAAAATAAAAAATAACAATGTGTTTCAAAGGAATATTTCAGTGTTATATTAATTCTTTGCAGATAACTTCAAATATCAAACAATGACTGTGCAAAAAATTGTCTCACCTCACATTCAGAATTGCTATTAAAAGTTATATGAAATCCATATTTAAGTAAATCAAGACAGACTAAAGCTGAATAACTTAATATGAAAAAAATATATACTTTAAGAAACTTCATATTTAGATATTGAATGTAAATATTTCTTAAAGATATTAGGAGTATAATTTTATTCTTTTAAAATATATTTGTTTATTGTGGACGAATATTCTATACATTCTTCAAATGTTTTTCAAATTTGTATATTTACTGAACTAATTTTCATACACATAAGAATTTCACAGTGACATTTGGGTTGTGCTCTTAACATATCTCATAAATTCGCCTGAAACACAAACATAAAACAAAAAATGCAAATCAAATATATGCACATATAATATAAATATTCCAACAAATATGTAAACTATAATGTTTTTCCAAATTTAAAATATTTTTCTGTCTAGCTTTTTATTTCAAATTTTAAGTAGAGAGGGGGGCGGGGATATATTTTAAGACATTATTTCACAAAAATTGATTTAAATTTTATAAGCTTATATACATAGAACTCATCTATTTTTAATTAGGCTTTGAAAAATTACTATAATTATTTTATATTCTGATAAAGTGTAGTGTGTATATATATATATATAAAATATGTACATTTAGTTAATTTTTGTAAAATAATATGTTAAAAGCTAAATTTAATCATGGTAATGATTTTTGTCTCTATGTACAATTTTTTTTTAAAAAGAAATAATGGAGATAAAAGAATTTTACGATTTGAAAAATATTGTACTTTATATTTTAAATTTTGTATGTTTTAAATTGCATATTTTGTTTTTAATTTTGTGATTTAGAGAAATTTCTGAAATATTTTTTATATTTTTAGAAAGATTATAATAAATAATTGAAATGTTTTTGTGTGTTTACATGTGTACAAAAATTAATTATGTAGTAATAATGCTTAAAAAAGGAATGTTTAAATTTACATAATTTAGTGTAGACTTAGGGAAAAAATGCTCATGACTAAAATATATATATATGTGTGTTTCAAAAAAATTTGATGATGATAATTCACAGACTACAGTTTAAATCTTTTGTACAAAATGTCATGACATTAAACAGGTAGAATCAAAACTAGCAACATTCACTTGGTAGATGAGTTTCAAATATTGTTGAAAATTACTCATGTTTATACAACTGATGCCAAAGCTAATCCAGTAATATGCAATTGAAATTTTTTTCTATTGGCATAGCTATTAGGGAAAGATTCAAAAATTCATCAAAAAATATATTTTAAAGTTCATCGGCTTTTTGTTGTGGGACATTTTTCACTGTTGTAATATGCCAAATTGACAGAGGTATTTAGATTTGGTAAAACTTAGAGCTTAAATCAATAGAAATATTTCTTTGTCAAAAATAGTTCCTTGTTAACAAAAATACATAGAGCATGTAAGTATGGGGATATGTTCATTTATGTGTAGAAGCACATATCTCATGCTGGAATATATCAGTGCATATAATGCTGTTTCATCATTGGAAGGAGAGTCAAGATGTATAAGTAGATATTATAAATTATATGTTCTAGATTAAATATGTAATCACATTTTATACTTTATAAACATGTATTTTATTCATTTTAAATCTGGAATAATAATAAAAATGGTATTTAGTTCAATTCAAATGAAATTTTTTGCCCACTGGTGTCTACATAACCAGAATAATTTTATAAATCATTTTATTAAAATATTTTTAATATATTTTTTATTTATTGTATAGCTAGAGTTGTTTGATTAATGTTTTATTATTGGCTTATTGTTTTTCTAGTAGATATTGCAACATTTAATCAGAAAAGGCAGTGCTTATCTGTTGTTCATGGACATTGAGATTTAAGGTCTGCTACTATATTTCTGTGCACTAAACAATCCAAGAAAATTTATTAGTGATTTTTTATACCATATGGTACCAGAAAGAAAGATGTTAAGTAACACTTACAGCACAATATTCAATAGCAGAACCATGGGCAAATGTTAAATCGGATACACATTGAACACCAATTGGTTGTTTCACAATGAAATGAGGACAGAAGAAAAATCAGATTCACTTTGAACAGAAGATAATAACAGTTATCAACATCACATTAAAATGGACTGATGCTAAATTATATTTATACAGAGTAGCAGTTAATTTTAATATAATGAACTAGAAATTCAATTCTAATTTAGATTCATATTATGACAATAGCTAATTTCATCACAATAAATTGTAGATCAGATTCTAAGGCACATTCACACTGAGCAGAATTCAGTTGCATTATAATAAAGTAGAGAGCAGATGTTAAGTCATATTTAGACTGACCAGTCAGTCATATCACAATAATTCAGAGGACAGATACTAAATCAGAAACATAGTGAACAGCAATTAGTAATATCATAATAAATGAGAGGGGAAATTCTAAGTGTGATTCACATTGACAAACTATCAGTTATACCGCAGTAAATGGGGGGGGGGGCAAGTGCTAACTCAGATTTGTTCTGATCTGTAAATTAGTTGTATCATAATGACCACAGGCAAAATGCTAAGTCATATTCCATTAACTAGTATTTAGTTATATCAAAATGAACCAGATGTCAGGTGATAAAATTTATTCACTGATGAATACCAGCCATATTATCTAAAGGAAATATGTTAAGTCAGTCATTCTAACCAATATACATAAACCAGAGGATAGATTCCAAATCAGACTTCCATTGACTAATAATCAATAGTATTATAGTAAATCAACAGAATCTAAGTCAGATTCATATTGTCCAGCAGTCATTTATATCATAATAAACCAGGGAGCAGACATCCACTCTAATATGCAGTTATTTGTATCATAATCAACCTGTGAAAGATTCATTTTAACCATTAATCTTTTTTCTTTCGTCTTTCTAAATAAAAAAACAACATAAAAATAAAATGGGATAGAGAATTAATACCTTTTTTTAAATATTAGCCACCCTATTTCAGATGATTCCATGCAGTAGCAAAACTCTCCTCCTATTTGAATACAAAATTGAGTTCTAAAAATATTTTGGGTTTTAATTTATTCTTGAAATTGATGAAAAAAAATAGTTTGTATATGTTTAAGTTTTATAATCAAGTTTTGTTCTTTCCCTGTAAGTGACTTAGTATCTTGCGGTGTGATATATATTTCGTGAACACGTTTTCTTATTTATGCAAATTTAATCATATTCAAAGCCAAATTTTATTGCCTATCTAAATGAAAGCTATAACAAAAAGAAAAGCAAGCTAAAATTTAATGTATTTCAGAAAGTTGAGAAAAAAACCCTAACTTTTTAAAAATTAAAATTATTAAAATTTCTTTCTTTATTTTATTATAATAATAATGAACAAATGGTTTTATTGGTTGAGAGTTCATAAAAAGTTCGAGGCTGAAAGTAAATCGATCGCCCCAGAGTGGGAAACTCTGCTACAGTATTAAACTACGCAGAAGAATTTTATTTATATAACTGTAATAGTTATGCTGTCCTAGGAATCACCTTAAGCCAACAGTTTCAGAAAATCAAAAACTGTATTACACATTTTGATTATATAAAAAACCTTTTATTTGATTCGCGTGATTTTCTTTTTGCTTTTGACTTATAATCTAAGAAAGAATCACCTTATAAAATATAAATTGTCGTTTTTAGAGATGATTGATATAAATTTTGAAAATTTCTTAAGATTAATATTAATTGACATGAGAAATCTTTCTTTATTTTTTTTATTTTGCAAGCTAAATTTTTGTACAGAATTTTATAAATTATGTTAAATTAATAAGTTTTTTTAAAACTCTTTTTTTTTTTTTGATAATATATTATTTGATTATTTATTTTATGTCTTTCACATATGTTTCTTCAAATAGAATTATTGAGTTTATCATAGTTGGAATTACAAATATCTCTCCGTCAATTCAAGATTTATAAAAGATAACTAGGCTAATAAATAATAGTGAAACTGCTTTATTAGAATGTAAAGATAGGTTTCTTCAAAAACTTTCAGAGATCAATAAAATATTTTTCTGACAGTAATTACATGAATAGATTAGTTAAACGCAAATGTCTTTTATGTGGTTTTATTACAATCCTTGATACCGTTCAGCAATACATAAGAAATAATTATAATTTGCACAACATTCATATTCTGTTCTGTTTTATAGTTTTAACTTCAACACACTATGACATATATTCAAGCCTTTTTTTAAAGTATAAATTATATTAAAAAGCCATTGTTATGTAAATAGCATTTGATTATATATAATCAACTGTACTATAATAACATTATAGAAATAACATAAATAACAATATAAACCCTAGTAATATATTTTTTAAAATTAAATATTGTCAGAATTTAAATACTGAACTTTTTTTCTGGGATAAAAACAAAAATCATTTTAAAAACTTATAGAACACAATGTATAGTAAAATAAAATATTGGTGTTTAGAAATAAAATATTTTATTTATTGTTTAATAGTTAGAATATTAATACCAATTAAAAAATTTAAAGATATAGTTGTAATAAATATAGTAAGTGCACTTATATTCAATCATAGAGAAGCTTGTTATATGCACATTTATACAAGAGATGAAAGCCTTTTGATACACAATAATTTGTTTTAGATTATGCCGAAGTTTTATATTCACCATAAACATCAACATGTGCTTACCTTCTAGAGAGGGTGTGATTTAAATGTATTATACAATAAAAAATGTCATGTTATTATTATAATTTATCTTTCAAAATTCACATTTGTAAATTCATAGAAATCTTTAAGTATAGAAAGTAGTAAAATATCAGATAAAGTAATTTGAGGGAAAAACAATTTTCCGATCAAGACAATAATATTAAAATTTCTAATGATAATAGAAAAAAGCATTAATTTGCAATGACTTATAGTAAAACAATAAGTGATAGATTACAAATAACTATTGCGTAAAATATATATAATATTCTTGATGCAGATAATAAAAATACTGAATCTGACTAATATTGAGATGTAAAAACAAAATAAAATCTCTAATAATATGAATGCTGAATGAATCAAGTGATGCTTTGTTTTGGTACAACTCATCAGATATGCTGGACAAACATTCATATCTAATAACTCTGAAAAGGTTGATACATTTTTTTAGCCTTCATTCTTCTGCAAATACTCATCAGAAATTTTTTAAAATGTTAATGGATAAAATAAACTTGAATATTCAAGATAATAATAAAGATAGCAATAAAAAGTTAGTGATGTATTTTATTCTAGCTACAAACATAAAAAATACATTAAATCAAAAAAATCTATAATGTGAATAAAAGCATTTTTGAATGCTCTTAAAATATTTTTAATGTGCCATTTTTATGAACCATTTTGTATAATGAATTGTATAGCTTGAACAATATAAATATATGATCTCTAATATATTAAATAAATTATTAAAAAAAATTATTAAACAAAAAGACAAGCTAATAAAAAAGTCCAGATATAACTTAATAAAGTATAATATTAATAAAAATAAGTCACTTGTCACATGACCTGTATAACTTGCATCATCAATATGTGTATCTTATGAATAATGTCACGTTTTAACTATTTTTTTTTTTATTATAAATATTTAAGGACACATAATAAATATAAACAGCTTTGATTAGTCATATATCACAATTACATTTTCATATTTTTTTAGTTAAGAAAAAGAACCCAGCACCTTGCTTACATTATTCTAAAAATATGAAGAACAAAAGAAAAATATGCAAAGCAACATTTTGGAGTGACTTGGCTACTTATAAAATTATGAAATCTCAATTACATGAATCATGTAGAGTAACATTACATGTGTAGAATTGAAATTTAAAAAATCTATTGATAAGATATTGCTTAATAGGAATAATATTTTAAAGTTGAATAAATTTTTTAGAAAATATTATGATATATAAAATTTTCCAATGTGATTAAAATTTTAGCATTACATTGTGGTAGTTAGAGATTTACCATGAATAGAGTTTTCTTTATACTGCTATAAAAGGTAATTGCCAGAAAATTAATATTTAACATATATTTATATAATAAAGCAAAGTTAAATAGTGAATACGAATCAATCTTTTTTGACCATGAGCAGACTGCAGGGCATATCTCCTCCCCTCTAATGTTATAACAATATGTGCAGAGAGAAATGATAGGAAAAGAAAATATAAAGAGGCTTGGCTATTACCAGGGATTCTCATTCTATTAATGGAAAAGATTCCTGTGTTCCATTTTCAAAAAAATGGAATGTCTAATTTGCATACTGACTTTACTTACATATTGATCTTTGCCACTATATATATAAATTTTTAATGATGCAGCTTGATTAAGCATTATGATTCTAGCAGAAATCTGTTTCAAGCTAGCTCAGTGCTCTTAAGTCTCATTGTATTATATTTACCATTTTATAAACAGTACAAGTTGTAGTTTTAAATAATTTATGAAAAAAGTGTTTAATTTTTTGAAATTCACATATAATTAGATTAGCAAGTTGAGAAGCAAAATCTATATATATATAAAAGTTTTCTCAGCAATTAATAATGAATACAACAAGTTGACTGAAGTTAAATAAAAAATATTTAAAATATTAAATTCAATCAACTTTGATAAATGGGTTGGTTAGTTGTATTAAGTGATAAAAGATGTGATAGAAAATTTCCCCAAATGTACAATTTGACCATTATGTTTAATTTACTTTTTGCAATCATCTTTTAATGTACCAAGACTGAAATAAACCAAAATTCCATAAATGTTACTTGATGACTAAAAACTTTTATGAAGAAATAATATACCATTGGTAAAAATGGTTGTTAAATAAGAATGACTTAATTTAACTTTTTAGTGGTTGAATAGAACTATTATAAATGGTGATGCCATATCATAAAATTGAATTCAAACAGGAATTGCTACAATTTTGATTTGTTGGTCTGCAATAGAGATTATATATTTAACAGAAAGTTATGTAATTTTCTCAGAAAAAATAGGCCTCTAAAAATAAATAAAACAACACCAAAACAAATGAAATAAACTGTAACGCAAAAGTGAGACAGTAAAATACCAATTATTTGATAAACAGATATAAATAGATTGCAATCAGTGAAATCTGAAAATATTTATATTGGGTATAAATAGTTTAAATAGATGCAAATAGTTTTATTAGTAAGACAAATGCATATAGACAGCACTGATTATGGCTTTTGTTAATAGTTTCTAAAGAATTTTAATGCAATAATCCCAATTATAAGATTACAAATAGTTTGAAATCCATTTGACAAGTCATAATATTAATTTTATTTAGCAAAACAAGTCTTATGCATTATTAAATAATTTGAAAGGTGTGAGGGGGAGAACTTTGGAAATATAGGATTAGTGCAATTTGCTTTTTACTTTGAGTGCAGAAAAAAAATTGGTCGATATCTTTTGATATGATTAATCTTAAATTATTGATTAAATAATGTGTTATTGATAGATCACTTTTAAAATAAAAGATGTTTGTTATAAAATAGGCATGTAAAAATGGAATAATATAGTTCATAGATCTGTAATCACGAGCTAGATTCACATTAATGACAATATCAAAATCAATGAACTTGCTACTTATATCCAGGCATGGTTAATAAATGATTTATAAAAATTTAATCTGGATATAACCAATATTTAAAAACATCTGTGTTTGAGATTTAAAAAAAAGGTTAGCTTCAGCTTGTAACTTTTGGACTAAAAACTATTTTAAAATATAAAATAGCATCAAGTGCTGAGTTAATATTAATATGACCTAATTAGATTTTTTTAAAAATTAGGATCAATCCAATATAATAATTATAATATATAGGGTATATGAGCATGGTTCACCACTCTCCACTCTATCTCATAACACTGATACACTTGAACACATATATGTCGAAGAGATAAACAATCATCAATATACATATTTCATGCCAAACCAGCAATCATCAGTTGGTCCAGATTATCATCTCCACACATATGTGCAATAAATGCTCAGATATATATTAAGATAGCCAATCTTCATACTTTAATGGGCAGGCTTCAATCCACTCCACACTCCAACTCTTCAACTATCCATTGAATTGAAAAATCTGATGGTGGAACACTCAAAGGCCTGAGATTCTCATCACATCCATATTGACCTAAAGTCAATCTGACCCCACATGTACAGGACATTATCCATTTAATACATATACAAGGGATGGGCAGACATCTCTCCTATGTAATAACTGAAATACAGGCTTATTACATACCTGTATCAATATATGTAATATATAGGGTATATGAGCACAGACTTTCACATGACCCACCACTCTCCACTCTACCTCATAACACTGATACACTTGAACACATATATGTCAAAAAGACAAACAATCACCAATATACATATTTCATGCTAAACCAGCAATCATCAGTTGGTCCAGATTATCATTTCCACACATATATGCAATAAGTGCTCAGATATATATTAAGATAGCCAATCTTCATACTTTAATGGACAGGCTTCAATCCACTCCACACTCCAACTCTTCAACCATCCATCCAATTGAAAATCTGATGATGGAACACTCAAAGACCATCCTGAGGCTGAGACTCTCATCACACCTATGTTGACTTAAGGTCAATCTGACCCCTCATGTACAGGACATAATCCATTTAATACATATACAAGGGATGGGCAGACATCTCTACTATGTAATAACAGAAATACATACATATATATTATATATATATTAAATGGATTATGTTCTGTACATGAGAGGTCAGATTGACTTTAGGTCAACATGGGTGTGATGAGAATCTCGGCCTCAGGATAGCCTTTGAGTGTTCCAATATCAGATTTTCAATTAGATGGATGGTTGAAAAGTTTTAGTGTGGAGTGGATTGAAGCCTGTCCATTAAAGTATGAAGATATAAAATAAATAAAATATCTGTTAATTAAAAACAATATTGTAATTATAATTGAAATAATATTTTTAACGGTTTATAAACAATTACAAACAATCTTAAAATCTGCAGAAGTACTTTCGGTTACTTTCTAACCTGCCTCAACTGCCATTAAATTCAAAAACCAAAAGCGGAAGTAAACATCATCAATTCAAATTCCACGAATCTCGTATTTTAATGTTAGAAGCTTGTCGATTTATTAAATGCGTTTTATTCCTGTTTATAAAAATTGCCTCTTTAATTTTTCTTTTACTATGGTTTCTCTCTTCATGAAGAATTTTCACATTTTCAAAATTAAATTTAAATTTATATTTACATGTTTTTTCATGATCAAAGAAAACTGAAGAAGATATTAAATCACCATTATTTTTATTTTTTATGAATTCCATAAAAATAATTGAACATGCATTAAAAAGTAAAAATATTTGTAAATATACAATAAAATTTATCATTGATTCTTTAAAATTTTTTAATGATAACATTGTTGCATCTTTTGAAGGTCAATA
Organism: Epiperipatus broadwayi; assembly: GCA_028023455.1. Taxonomy (NCBI): domain Eukaryota; kingdom Metazoa; phylum Onychophora; class Udeonychophora; order Euonychophora; family Peripatidae; genus Epiperipatus; species Epiperipatus broadwayi. The sequence goes on from JAQFVV010006410.1 coordinate 852,504, forward strand.
TTATAAAATGACCAAAGGTTGGCCTATGGGATTGCCTGTAGTTGCACAAGTTTGCAATTTTGTTTTATCTACATATGAGAGTAGTATTTTAAATATGTGTATTTTTGGAGATATTAAAATTTACAAAAGATATGTGGATGATGTTTTTGTTTGTGGAACTACTAATAGTATAAATTTGCTTATAGAGGAATTAAATAAGTTGAATGGCTTGAAATGTACTATTGAAAAAGAACAGGACAATAAGATTAACTATTTAGATATAATGATCACAAGAGATAACAGTATATTAAATTATAAACTAATAATTAAGCCACTGCAAAAAAGAGGATATATAAATTGTAAATCAAAAGTACCAATGATGCATAAGATGGCAAGTTTTAAATCTTTTTTGTTTTGGAATGAAAAATTATGTCGTTACCAAAGTGATAAACTAAAAAATATTGAGATATTTGTCAAGGAATTGATTGATGTCGGTTATAAAATGGAACAAATAAACAATACTTTATGTCAATTTTAAAAAAAATTATGATAATTTAAAAGAAATGAAGATTAATAATAAAAAAATGGATATCTATTCCATTTATTTCAAATCCACAAGTAAAATTTTTTAAGGATTTATATAAGAATGTGTTTAATGTTTCATTCTACTTTCCAAACAATATTAATAAATTAGTCAATAATTCTAAGGATGTCATACCTGTCAAGCAAAAAAGTAATGTCATATATCAAATTTTTTGTGATTGTATGCTATCACATATAGGTGAATCTATGTGCAGTATTGAGAAAAGATTGAAGGAACATGAATTATTATATAAGCGTGTAAAAAATAAAAATAATGGTGATTTAATATCTTCTTCAGTTTTCTTTGATCACGAAAAAACATGTAAATATAAACTTAAATTTAATTTTGAAAATGTGAAAATTCTTCATGAAGAGAGAAACCATAGTAAAAGAAAAATTAAAGAGGCAATTTTTATAAACAGGAATAAAACGCATTTAATAAATCGACAAGCTTCTATCATTAAAATACGAGATTCGTGGAATTTGAATTGATGACGTTTGCTTCCGCTTTTGGTTTTTGAATTTAATGGCAGTTGAGGCAGGTTAGAAAGTAACTTCTGCGGATTTTAAGATTGTTTGTAATTGTTTATAAACCGTTAAAAATATTATTTCAATTATAATTATATATATGAGTATTTATTGCATATATGTATGGAGATGATAATCTGGACCAAGTGATGATTGCTGGTTTAGCATGAAATACGCATATTAGTGATTGTTTATATTTTCGACTATATATGTGTTCAAATGTATCAGTGTTATGAGATACAGTGGAGAGTGGTGGGTCGTGTGAAAGTCTGTGCTCCTATACCCTATACAGGTATATAATAAGCCTGTATATCAGTAAGCCTGTATTTCAGTTATACTTTTGTCTCTATTCATATATTCTTGGCTTTTTATTTAGAATGCATATTTTATTTATCAACAATCAATCTTAATTTTTAATTTTTTTAATATTCTTTTTTTTTTTTAATCATATAACTCTCAAACCATCAGGGACACGCTAAATCTGGCATAAGAGAATAGTAGCCAATAAGGAATTTCAGTACAAAAAATATTTCCTAAAATAAAATGTTAAATTTTTTTAAGTCATCATGAAAAAAAATGAAACTATCTGAAACTCCTCCTTATGTAAAATAAATGATAAAAATTTATAACCCAGAATTTTGGTAAACAGCACAGATTAAAATTATCTAAACAATTTTTAAGCAGAAAAAAAAAGTAAAAAAAAAAAAGGCAAATCAGAAATGGGTGATTAAACAACAAAATATAACAGAAGAGATCACTTCTTTGAATAATTATTGTTCTGAATTAATGATTTGTCCCCTAGCGACAGCATTTGATAATATATAGAATAAAAGAATAGTTGTCTCTTGTTATGACTATATAATGATGAAGAGTGTAGTAAGATATGGCTGTTTTCTTATTGTACTAATTTTCAAATACAGCAACTAGAGAGCAAATTATTTACAGCAACAACACTAATATTGTGCATTTCATATATTTTAACATTATAATTGTTTATTGTTATATATATATTAAAATGGAATATCCTCTTATATATATAATTCTTTATAAGAAGATTTAAATCCTGCTGTTAATGATTATTAGAAATAGCAACAGTCCAGATTATTTTTAAAATTTAATATCCCAAGTAATGATGGTCAGATTGAATATCCAGCCATATTTCCTGACCATCATTCCCACCAAACATGCCTAAGCAAAGGGAAACTATCCCTTGCTACTATAGATACTATTTATTTAAATCATATCTGCCATACTGCAGATCAGGGTACCATCTCTAAAATGACAAGCATCTATAGGTTAGCTTCTTAGATACTATCCCCTCCATTTATCCACTACTAGCTCAATAGACAAATCTGATAATATAACACAGGGTGTGCAGCTATATTTAACTAGGTTTGGAATGAGAGAGAGAGAGAGAGAGAGAGAGAGAGAAATGGACAACTAGATTTAAAATAATATAAATATAATAAATAAAATATATTTAAAATATTTACACACCTTATATGATACTTAGGAATGACTCTAATGTATAAAAACATAAAAATATACATATATATTTTAGATGAGTACGTATTTATATCGGAGAAAATTCATTTAATTAGATTGAATTTAACTTATAACCTCCAATATGCTTATATCCAATATAAAGCAATCATATAATTATTATTTAACAAAATAATGTAAATAAAGTTTAGAAAAATATCAATCAATTGATAAACAGATATATTAAAGTTAGTGAATGGAAAATTAATTCTACATTCTGTTTGCTTTAGTATTCACACACAAAAAATTACATTAAAAAAAAAATTAAATAAATATTTGAAGAGAAAACAAAATGTTAAAATTATTTAGAAAATATTAAGATCAATATTAATATGCTCTAAATATTATTAATTCTTGATCAGATGATAATCAGCCTTTCACATGAGCTCTTCAATCATATTACTAACTCATCGATATTATAGTGAGTATGGAAGACACTCTCAAACCCAAATGTAAGATAGAAACGTCTAAAAAATAAGAATGGCCATCTTCTCTTTTAAAAGTTTCTATCTTGCATTTGGGTTTGAGAGTGTCCTGAATACTCATTGTAACATCGGTGAGTTAGTAACATGGTTAAACAATGCATGTTGAAGGCTAAATCCTCTAATTAAGAATTACTAATAAAAACTGTTCTTGTAAATTATGTTGTTATTAAATTGATTATAAATATTATTATTCTTTTATAAAGGCCTTTCATTTTAAATAAAAATTTATCTTATCATAGCATCAGAATTCTGATTTTATGTTTGTTCTGAAAATAAAATTATTTAAAAGGTAATATATTTATAAATAGCATTTACTTATTTTAATCATTTTGCTTATTTATGGATTAATTTAGTTTATTTTTTTATTATTAATAATTTATGCGATTGAATACAATATATATATATTTTAATTATAGGTATATAAATAGAATTTGCTAATCATTTTTGTTTTTTAGTTTATTTTAGTATTTATTACATTACTTGTGTATACATTTTTTAATCAGTTAGTTAAAAAATATCTTAGTTATATGAAGTTTTTCATTACTGTATATATGTAATATAATACTAAATCACCTATGCACTTTATTCCTGTTTCACAATGCTTAAATTACCACCCCGCGCTGGACAATCTTTTTCAGAACTTTCATTTATACCTCCAAACCTCAACTGCTAAATTCAAATTTCAAAAATTTACAGTTAGATTTTTAATAAAATATGTAGATGATTTAGTATTATATTATATATATTTGGCAATGCAAGAAGAAAGATTAGTTGTTATATTGTATGTATGTTTGTATAATTAGTGTTAAAAATGATGTGTAGTTATCTGTTTAATTAATTAAATCTATAAGAGATAGAACGATTTGTGTGTTGTTATTATTTCTTTTTAATGATAAAAAATAACAGTAAATTTATTAGATATTCACTTTTCTTTTCATTTGCTTGCTATGATGTGAAGCATTACTCTGGTAGAGGCTTTATTTTTTAGAATTGGTCAGATATAATTTCCAATCTTTAGATTTGAAAAATATTATTAAATTTGATATAAGAGATATTAAAATTATAAATAAACCATGACTAAATATATAATAAAGTTGTAGATCTCTGCAAAAAAAAAAAAAAAAATCAAATACTTCATTATTTGAAAGTTTAAAAAAAATTAGAGAATTTGAAACGACGCAGCAGTGTCACAACTTATGAACTTTGAATTCCAGAATACAGAACTCTGTGAAAGCATTAAATTATATCGATCTAAATGAAAAATGGAAAAATGTAAAAGTTTATTATTTTGAATATGTAATGGAATATGCACTGTCTTAGAACCAAGAGCAAAAGATAATTTTATAAGCAGCAATCCCATAAATGATAGATTGCTGGTGCTGGTATTGGAAGTTGTTTAATATTCTTATTGATTGTACAAATGAAGATCGCAACTAGAAACAATGATAATAATAAAAGTATGAATCATACCCCTAAAAATTAAAAAAATAATTTCAAATGAATACAAAAATAATTGTGTAAGATGGTGAACAATTAAAATGTAATCGTCAGTCATGGAAGAGAAGATATAACTATGGTAAGTTGTAGATTGCAGTACAAAATGAATTTTTATGATAAAAATATATCACAGTAATAAATACATGATTTAAAAATCATAAAACTAGGGTTTATACATGAACACACCAAATAATAATAATAATAAAACAAGAGAATTCTTCATGATGTTTGTGTTAATTCAGAATAGGTTTAAACATAGCATTAAGAATTCATGTATGCCAGTTAAAAATGCATGAAAAAAGATTAAGACATTTAGTAGTGGCAGAAATGAACTTAAATTTTAATACTATAAAAAGTTCTAAAGCTGATTAAAAAACAGATCTACTAATGAATTAATAGGTAACAACATTATAAAAGACATTACATGCTGATTGGATAACGAAATAAATTTAAATAATGAAAATATAATAATAATACTGTAAATTCAAATAAAAGTTGGGGAATATTTTTAAAAACTTAGATAAACCTGCAACATAGATGATAGATTACAAAATATGGACTTGAGAAGGAAGGTAGAAAATAATTTGCAGAAAATACATTTAAAAATACAAACATGTTAAAAATGTAAATTATTAAAAAATATTTGCATATAAAATTAGGTTTTAAAAAAAGAGGAAATTTGGTTGAACATATATTTACAATCAGAATAATTATAAAGAAATAACACAATTAAAAATAATTTCAAAAAATCAAAGACAAATGAAGCAAAATAAAAATAATAATAAGGAAAATTATAGAATTACAATAATAATAATAAAATACTGGAGATGAATTTTATGATGTCTTTAAAACCAATCTGTAAAACACAAAAACATTCACATGTAGAACATATTGTGCCACCATAGTGTTTTATTTTCTATTTTACCAATAAACATCATCATTTCCTCTGTTTATACAAGCTGTTAAAAACTGACAAACTATCCATGCAGTAGTGCCACCCAATGCAAGCTATAATAATTAATAGATGCAAGATTTATGCATAAAATCCCTATCTAGAGTATACTCATCCAATATTCCCAGACTAGTTTCTAGCTTGTGGTTTTCATCAGTGAGGAACCTAGTATTTGAAAGCACTGCATCTAGATCTAAAAGGATTTAATGTAACCCTATAGAAGCCATCTTTTATATTTTTAGTTAACTATAAAGCTGTGAGTCCTAAATGAAAACAATAAGGTTTCAATCCAAGCTGATTAACTTATATAGTCATATGTATCTGAACTAAGTTCTCTATTGATACATTTTGGTGTCTTTGGTTCCTTAATAATCATAGTCACCACCATCCCATGGCCAGGAATGGTATTAAACCACTAAACATCACATAACCACTATTTTCCATTCTTACATAAGCTGTTAAAGCATCCATTGATTACTATAGCCTGCACTGGGTGACACTACTGTATGGAAAGTTAACAGCTTATGCAAGTATAGAAATGGTAATCATGTGACATTTAGTGGTTTAATACTATTATTGGACATGGGATGATGGTGACTATGTTTATTAAAGAACCAAAGCCCAAAATGTATAAATACTAAACTGGGTTCAGATTTGTATAACAATATAAATGAATGAACTTGGATTGAAAACATTATTGTGTTTTCATTTAGAACGTATAACTTTATAGCTAACTAAAAATGTAAAAGATGGCTGCTATAGGGTTGCATTAGATTCTAAGATCTAGATGCAGTCCTTTCAAGTCCAACCCTCTTCACTGATGAAAATCACAAGCTTGAAACTAGTCTAAGGATGATGAATGATTAGACACTAGATAAGGATTTTATGCACAAACTTTCTTGTATCTATAACCTGTATTACCTACTGTATAAAATGTTTATCACTAGTTTTATTTGCTATTTTGTAATGTTTTTTTTTTCTTTTTCTGTAGAAAACTTTTTTTTTAAAGATTTCAACACTATGTCTAATTGTAGTTCTACATTGTGATTTATTTTCAGCCATATATTTCCAATAAAAGCAATAAAAAGTGCACCTATATAAAGTATTTTTAGATATTGTTCATGGAATAAACCGAATCTGCATCTTCCATGAAAACCATGCAGCCACAATCTATTTACTGATAGAACATTTCAAGATCAACATTTTCAAAGATATACTTAGCAATTTTAAATTTTGAAAAAATAAATAAATTATAAGCCATAATAGTAGAAGAAAGTATTACAATTATTGATCAAACTACAAACCCCTACTATTAGAAAGATTATCACTATTATTAATTTAATCTAGCACTAAACATTATGGTGCATACGTGCACTGATATTCAAAACAAAAGATATTGTCATTAAATATACTGTATTAATTTTGAATAAAAATTATACTTAAAAAAATTATATTTTATTGTCTCTTTTTCAGTAACAAGGAAAAAACTTCCTCATTATATGTAAATAAGAATACATTTTACTAATAATAATCTACTTACGGAGTGAATGTAGTTGTCTATGCGATTTAACTAATAATAACAAGCATGATATATACATGTATATGTATAACTTTTAAACAATATGTGTATTTAAAAAGACAGAGTGACCTAAGTGTCATGAAGATATTTAAACACAATTACTGATAATAATTTGATTCAGAAAATGAAGTTCTGCTACTTTCAATCGATGTAGGCCCTAGGTGGGCTAATTCATATACTTGAAAGTCACGTGACTATTCTATTAACTTTAATTATTCTATTAATTTTTTAATTTTTATTCCTTTTTATGTAAATGATAAAGACTCGTAACAGAAATTAAAAAAAAAAATATAATAATTGTAAATTCTTTTACTTTCACGATTTATGGGCTATGCTGTATATATATATCTATGAGATTACATCTTACACATTTGTGTATTTAAAATATTATTTTTAGAAAGAGTGTTAAAAGTAAATATTAAAAAGCTAGCAGTTTGTGTTTACACAGGATTCTCGCCATTTGACCGGGGCATCCTTTTTAAAGTTCTGTTAAGTGTTCTTTGATAGATTTTGTATTGATTGACATAACCCGTTTCTTGATAATTTTTCATTTTTCATTTTTTTGAGAAGAATTTATTTTTACATTATATTTAACGAAAGCTTTATCTTTTACTATTTTAGATTTCTAAACCAATTGTAATACATATCGAGATTCTTGGCATTTTTTTCTATTTCATTTTCTAAAACATCAAGGATAAGATAAATAATGAAAAGGCTGGATAAAACTTGTTGAAATATGTATAAATGTATACTTAAATAAAACATATCAAAACACTATTTATATATTCTTTATTCAAAAGTATACTGAGCAAACAAACCAGTAATCCATTTAATCACTATAACATTTCTCCCTTAATTCAATTATGCTTAAAGTTTCATTGGAGACATTGAAGATCCTGTAAATATTATAAACTCTCGATGATGAAATTTCACCACTTAATTATTTGCATTGTATGATTAACTTCAAAAAGCACAACGATCAGTTAATAAATAGAGATGAATAATTATTATCAGAGTTAATGCCACACTGATTTTTTTGTTAAAACTTCATATAGTGATTACAGCATCTAAGTTGAAAACAATTATGGAATCAGAGTTTTTTATTTAAATAAAGAGGGTTTAATTAAATATATGTAAATGATTACATATCATTTCTTCATCTTTACAATTTTTTTACTGCTATTATGTCCTCAACCCAAAATTTCCAGTATTTTGTTTCTCAGTATTTTTTATTATAACATCTGTCTCTGAAAGTTCATTCTATTGCATGAAGTCTTTTTTTCCAAGTGTATTTCTGGTCTTTCTTTTCTTCTCTTCCCTTCAGTTTCCCAATCAATCATCATCTCCAGTATTCTGTTTTTACTCATTCTTCTAAAGTGACAATATTATATTAATCTTTCTTCTTCAATGACTGTTATTATGTTTTTTTCCATCACTTCTCTGATCCCTTGATGTCCTTTTTATAAATCTTTTTTGCTCTTCTTCAATCCATTTACATTACTAAGAATCTCTTCTTATTCTTTTATATAATTATCCATATTTCTCCCACTTAATACTACATTTTGTAATAGGGTTTTACAAATAATTATTTCCATTTTTTGCAATATATCATCAATGAATGTATTATCCTCCATGTTTTCATATCAATTATTTTCATTCTACTTTACACTCATCTACCATAATCTTGGGTAATCAATGAACATAGATAGAATAAGCTATAAAATTATCCATTTCTAGTCTGTCTAGTTTCTGGATTTTACCTTTAATTGTGAAAACTAGAATTCAAAGTTGGAATTAATGCACTTATGCATTTAATAGATACCTTTTACTCTTTTATTCAAGATAATAATTTGAAATATAAAAAGTGTTAAGATTTCAAACTCAGATAATTTGCTAATATCAAGTTTCTAAAAATATTTTTTAAGATCTTCATTTCTTCTACCTTTGAACAGGCTGATTACTATCAACAATAGTGTTCATGACCTATCATAAACTACTTCTATGAAAAGTTACTTATTTTCATTTTGTTCTCGGGCCATTATTGTAAGCTTGAGTAATCAATGGACACTAGATAGTATACTCCATCTCCAGACTCATCTATTTATGGCTTTTATTTTCATACATAAAAATAAGAATTTAGCATTAATGCATTTATATGTCTAGCATGTTTTATTCCTTTTTACTATTAATTGCATTAGTTATAGCTTGAATTGTAGTCTTTTAATTAAAAAAAGACCAAAAACTAGTCAGTTTGGAGATGGGAATCTGTCAGGAATATATTGATTATTCAAAGTTACAAAAAATGGCCCAAAAATAAAGTGAGACAATTACTCTTGGAAGTATATGAAAAGTTATGCCTTGTTAGTGATGTTATTAATTGTTCTAATAAAAGGAAAGAAAGGGTTTACAATTGTTATAGAATTTAAGTCTGACAAACATAGAAAGGAAAGAAAGGGTTTACAGTTGTTATAGAATTTAAGTCTGATAAACATAGAAAAACACCCGGCCTGATATCTATATAGCTATGCTAGGAAGTTAGCCTCGATTTAAATATCTTTTTTCAATTTCAAATTATTAACATAAATAATGTAAAGGAGCAGAAAGTGACTGCTAAATGCATAGGTATATTAGTTCCAGCTTTGAATCATAATCTTCACAGATAAAGTCAAAGTCAGAAACTGAGCAGCCTGGATGAGATGATTTTATGCATATTGACACTCAAGTTTACAGTAGGTATCATTAGAATAAAATGAATATAATTACTCTTTCAATAACTTCAACTTGCCTCAATTTATCAAGTCTTCTACTGTAATGCATTTTTTTTAAAAAAAAACTGTTGATGTCAAATATTGAAAGCTGCCCGATTTTATAATTTATTTCCCATCAATGATTAATGCAACATTATACAAATCAAAATGAAATTTAATTATAGTACTTATGAAAAAATTATTATAGCATATTGTCTATCAAAATTTATTTAATATTCATAATGAAGTTTTAAAATAAATTGAACTTAAATGGTTAACAAACACTGGCATAACATTAATATTAGGAAGAGGGGAAGAAATTAATTTTTTTTTGTAATAAAGATCATTCTTCTTTATAGTTTTACAAAATCTTCGAATCTTTCTTTTATAAATGTTCCTTTGTGATTATTAAACAAATTGATTAATAAAGATTTCTCTATTGACATTAACTCTAACTTTGATGAATGAGTAATAAAAATTATTAATACACTTCCGTCAAGGTATCGAAGTTGTGAGAGCAGCAAGTTTGGTGCTTATAAACTAAACTGTAATAATTAGCAATCTATATATACTGAACACTGATAAAGATATATGTAAGAGATTGTGTTCAGAGACAATTGAGAAGTGCTGATTATCTATTTATATTGAAGAATGATAAAGATATGTGTATTGGGCCAATTGATGAGTGCTGATTCAACATGAAATGTACATCTTGGGGATCATACATTTTTTTACGTCTTTAACCATGAGCTTAAGATTATATCCCTCCACAAAGTGTTAAAAGTGGATAGAAACCAGTCCCTACCTTGTGTGAGTGGTGTAGTGAAAATTAAACAATAGAAATATTATTTATTACATGAATAATCTCTAGACTAATGAATGTCTAATAAAAATTATTAGTAACTTTTAGAGTTTTACCAAATAGCATTTCAGGAATGATATTTATTTCTATTCATTTACTACAGAGAGACTTCCAGTATCTAAAAGACACAACAATAGCCCATTATCATTACTTAATAAATGCATAATATCAACATAATTGCCTTTGTTGTAAGAATGATTATCTTCATGTCTATAGAATGCAAATTGTTGTATTCATATATGACTAATTAAATGTTCCAACATAGTTTTTAATCTTTTTATTTTGAATCAAGATAGTAAATATTTTAATTTTTATATTGATTTTGATGTCCCTACCTTTTTTTTTATTATTATTATTATTATTATTATTATTATTATTATTATTATTATTATTATTATTATTATTATTATTATTATTATTATTATTATTATTATTATTATTATTATTATTATTATTATTATTATTATTATTATTATTATTATTATTATTATTATTATTATTATTATTATTATTATTATTATTATTATTATTATTATTATTATTATTATTTATTATTATTATTATTATTATTATTATTATTATTATTATTATTATTATTATTATTATTATTATTATTATTATTATTATTATTATTATTATTATTATTATTATTATTATTATTTTAATTTTTTATTATTATATAAGTTTCAACAATAGTAAACTTTATTGATCCAATAGTTACATAGTATTATAATGCCATAGCAAGATACATGTTGAATCTTATTATTGTTAGTTCAATTTCAAGTCTACCATATTCATTTTTTTAAAAGTACATATCTGTATGGGTAATTTTACATGATTCTATCCACTTTATCAATGTTAATTAATCATATTATTGTCCAATAGGAGCATAATCAGGACCATGCTTTTTTAATTTTGTTTTTTATAGCTTTGCTATTTGCCTGAGCAGGGACCAAGTAGCTGCATAAATATTCAGGCTGGTGATCTGCTTGTCTCTAACTTGAATTTTATTCAACTTATTTTCAAATGTGGCTGGATGCCTTCTGGGGTTATTACCTAATATGAATACACACCTAGTGCACCAAAGTGCATATAATTGTTATTATTATTATTATTATTATTATTATTATTATTATTATTATTATTATTATTATTATTATTATTATTATTATTATTATTATTATTATTATTATTATTATTATTATTATTATTATTATTATTATTATTATTATTATTATTATTATTATTATTATTATTATTACTATTCTTCTTCTTCTTCTTCTTCTTATTATTATTATTAAGTTTCAACAATAGTAAACTTTATTGATCCTTTTAGTTACATAGTATTACAATGCCATAGCAAGATACATGTTGAATCTTATTATTGTCAGTTCAATTTCAAGTGCTACAATATTTATTTTTTTAAAAGTACATATCTATATGGGTAATTTTTACATGATTCTATCCACTTTAGCAATGTTAACTAATCACATTATTGTACAATAGGAGCATAAACTGGACCATGCTTTCTTTAATTTTCGTTCTTTATAGCTTTGCTGTTTGTCTGAGCAGGAACCAAGTAGCTGCATAGATATCCAGGCTGGTGATCTGCTTGTCTCTAACTTGAGGGTTTTATTCAACTTATTCTCAAATGTGGCTGGATGCCTTCTGGGGTTATTACCCAATACGAACACACACCTAGTGCACCAAAGTGCATATAAAACAAATATTGAGGCCCTTATGGCTGGTATAGACCTACCTTTGTAATTTGACATAATTTGGATCATTGTTATTATTATTATTATTATTATTATTATCATCATCATTATTATTATTGTCATCATCATTATCATTATTATTATGTTTCAAATCAAACTTTATTGTTCATAAGAGTTAGATTGTTAAAAATACATGTTTGAAAAACTACATAGCTTCAGAACAAACAGATAGATATTATTGGTACAGTTCAAATAAATTGTTAGGCTGGTGTCTGATAAATGTAAACTTGCAAACTGGGTATTTGCCTATGGTTCTATTTTCATTGTTTGAAGGTTTAGTTCATCAGTTTAAAATACTTTTGCTTGAATTAAATATATTTTTGTATCATTCAATACACAGATGTAGTGTTTAAAAGATTGTTGAAAATGACATATATGACAAAAAAAATTGTTCTTGTTATAGCAAAAGTCATTTGGTTGTTTGAGATTATGGTCTGGCTCAGGCTTTTTAATAGTGACTATGTAACAACAAAAATATATGGGTGTGCAATTTTGCTATCTCTGGTCTTCAGTTGTTTGAGTTTATTAGAGAATGTGGCTGGATGCCTTCAGGTGTTGTTTCCAAGGCATAAAGTATATCTGGTGCACCAAAACTATATAAACAAAAAGTTGCTGCATGCACTGCTGATATTGAGCCTTTACTGAGGGTTTTTATTAGGTTATCAAGTGTGACATTATTTTGTCTATATGTATTCATAATAATTTCTTGGGTATTTGTGAGTGCTGTGCAGGTGTGAAATAGGTGCTGTTGTGTGTCTTTTTTCCTATGGCACAAGGAACAAAACCATCAATTTTGATGTAAACTAGCAATTTTTAAGGAAATAGGAGGTAGGTGGAGCATAAAGATTTAGTCTTAAGAGAAAGTCACAAAATTTGGATTCCAATGACCATTCTTTGAATCACTGCATCAACTGACTATTGTTCATATTTAGCATTGGTGACTGAGGATCAGTAGTTATATATGGGTATAGAATATTATAAATGCTCCAATAGGTGTATCTACCAACACCCAAAAATACACCTGATCATAAATGCTTTGGAGTTGGTTTACAAGCAAATATAAATATCCATGTGAAGGTGGTGGTCAGTCTGTGGGTATTATTTGAAGGATGTATTTGAGAGCTGGAAAACTTCTTATCAGTGCAGACAGGAAATTACTATTTTATTATTCTTATAATAATAATAATAATAATAATAATAATAATAATAATAATAATAATAATAATAATAATAATAATAATAATAATAATAATAATAATAATAATAATAATAATAATAATAATAATAATAATAATAATAATAATAATAATAATAATAATAATAATAATAATAATAATAATAATAATAATAATAATAATAATAATAATAATAATAATAATAATAATAATAATAATAATAATAATAATAATAATAATAATAATAATAATAATAATAATAATAATAATAATAATAATAGTAGTAGTAGTAGTAGTATTGTTCTTGTTGTTTCAAAAAGGAATGTTATTCAGACTAGAAGAGCAGGTTACTTTCCAAATACATGTGTTTACATTGATATTCCTGAGGATTATGTATATTGGGTCTATCTAAGTTCTTTACAAGTCTTTACAGATATAAACTGGGTGAGTGATGGATTGTCTGTTATAAGCTATAATATGAAATTTATATTAAATGATTTGACAAATGACAAAACTTCCCTGATTAGAGATTTCAATATTGTTTTGTGAATGACCATGTGGCTTCAAAAATTTCTGGGTATGCTATTTTATTATCTCTGTTTTTTAATTGCGCTAATTTATGAAAAGTTGATGTATGTTACCTTGCATTATTGCCAAATATGAATGTGCATAATGTGCACCATAATGCATAGAGCATGGAAGTTGCTGCACAGATTGTAGGGGTGGATGTTCTGTGAAATGTGCTGATGACATCCTGCAGGGAGATATAAGATTGTCCATGTGTGTTAGTTATTTCATGCCAAATATTGTTTAATACTGAGTAGTTAAAAACAGATGTTGAGTTTTTCCTGTTTGGTGGCATAGTGTGCAAAAGGGGTCTATTTTTGTATACAAATCTGTATCTTAGGAAGTATGATGTTGGCAAGGCATATAGATTTAGTCTAAGGAGGAAATCAAAACATTTGGACTCCACAGACCATTTTTTGATTTTTTTTAAGCAGCTGTCACTTGTTTATTCTGAGCATCAGGGTGGAAATATCTGGTGTATGTCCTGGGTATACCAGTGCTTAGATCTGCCAATATGAATATTTTATATTATTATTATTATTATCATCATCATCATCATTATTATCATTATTATTATTATTGTCAATGTTTTATTATTATTATTATTATTATTATTATTATTATTATTATTATTATTATTATTATTATTATTATTATTATTATTATTATTATTATTATTATTATTATTATTATTATTATTATTATTATTATTATTATTATTATTATTATTATTATTATTATTATTATTATTATTATTATTATTATTATTATTATTATTATTTTATTCAATAAAACTGATAGAGATGCAAGAGATCCAAATGATGTCTATTAATAATCAATCATGTAATCAATATTCATAGATTTTTTTTTACTTTAAATTTAGAATGGCTCTAAAATAAAATTATAAAAATTTTCATGATATATGCCAAAGAATAGATTAAAATATTCTTAGCCACAGATACATTACCATACAAATATTTTTGACAATATCAAATGTACTTATTACATAATTTATTTGAAACTTGACATAAAATATTGTGTAAGCTATTACAAATATTTTTGAATTAGTCATGCTATGCTGGTAATATGCTGATAGATAATTCTAAGGTGTTAATTAATTTAAAATTTTGTTTTCATAATATAAAATGCTACATAGACTATTTACTATGTAGATCTTTGAACTACAGTCATGTCATGTCAGCTTTCATAGATGACATGGGATAAACTACCATTGAAAATAACTATCATAATTTAGTCATAGTACTTTATTGCATAGTATACTACATGCTTTTGGTCAGTAAATCAATATTATTAATCAATGTAAACAGCTATTAAATTGTAAAATAACAATAAATTCTTAGAACTCTTATTTTTATTATTAAACTTATATCAATTGACATTTATAATGCACTGAATTTAATTATTGAGTAGTTCATAACATTTACAAATATTTAAAATAATAAAATTCTTCTATATGTATATTTAGTTTCCTACATTGTAGATGGTGATTGTATGGGCTTAAGTGTAGCTGATGAAATGATCCTAAGTAAATACCCTGTTTATCATAATTGAATTTCAAGCTATATGCTACAATATAATGTCACAAAACAATTTCTCAATATATATAAATTATACACAGTGATTTTCTTCATAATTTGGCATAATAATAAAGTGACAAACTTTGGATCTTATGTTTATAAATTGTGGTCCAAATCAATGACTTCTGTTGCTCAAAGTTTTTTTAAACAATAAAGCAATAAACTAATTATTTGAATATTCTTTCTTTGCTATCAAATGTATTGTTTATATAAATGCCATGAGTGCACTATAAATAATGGAATGAATTAAAATGGAAGTTCTGGTGATATTTTTAAAAGTAATTGTATATATGAAATTATAAAATTGTTTCACATGCATCTAATTACAAAATATAATATTAAGGATGCTATGGGGTTATTGCAAAAATATTGTTAATGTGTAAAGTTGGTTGAAAGAATAAACCTTCTTTCATTTGATATCAATTTTTGACAGAATAATTCAAGATAGCTTTCATACATTTATTTTTAAAAAAAAAGTAAAGTAATACTAAAAATCATGTCATATAAGTCAATTATAAAAATAACTTTCAAAAATTTATATTGTCTTTTTAAGCATTATAGAATTGTCAGTATTCTAAAAACAACTCTGCAACAAATGGATTTCTGTCTTTTGCAACTTCTGGGCAAACTTATAGTAATATTACAAAAAGGGATATTTCCTTAAGTATTTCAAAATTGATTTTTTTAATAATATGAAATAACTATTAGATTAAAAAAAATTTAAAGGCCAGATATATCTTACAGAAAGAAAGTCACAGGATGTTCTTATTTATGAAAAACAAGCTAGCATTAAATCAACAAAAACTGATGTAACAAAGACTATATTGAAGAAAGAAATAACTAAAAGTTTTGTTACTGGTGAATTCACTTGAAGTTCAGGCACCCATGGAACTTATGCTCTAAAATCCATTGCTCTTTCACTGCATTAAACCAAACAGTGCATTATAATCTAACTATTATATATAATTCAATTTCTGAATTAACATCAACAAGGAAATATATAAACACCATTTTAAATATTTATATTTTTTATGTAATCTGCCTATCAAGTTCTATCAGTGAACAACTTTTAAATTATTGGCATCTATTTAAAAAATATTGAGTTGTATTTAATGTCAGATCATAATTTTACAGGTGTGGACTTTACTTAGAAATGAACAGCATTTAAAAAACATTAAATAAAAAAAAAAGAGGGGGGGAGGTAATTTTGAAAACATGAAGCAAATCAAAGAAGTATTGGAATTTTTGGCAAACAGAAAAAAAAAGTTGTAAATAAAGTTTTTTTTTTAAATAGAGAAAGACAGTTAATGGTCAATGTTGGATCATCTTTGTCAATTACTAGCATTAGCGCAAGCCTCTATGATAATATTATCACTTCTATGAATATTCTTTGTATCTTGACTAAACACAAATAGAATTTAGTAGTAATAATAATGAAGTTAATAAAACTGATTGATAGAACTAGCTTTTGTTCTTTCTATCCATCAACAAAAATTATATGCTTAAGGATATTTTGAATTGAAATTTTAATAAATGTGACTTTACATTAACATTTAAATAAAATAATAATTATTTTATTACATTCAATTAATATCAACAATCATTTGATTGAGAAAAGGCGCTCTATAAAAGCAATATGCACTTGAAAAGTCTTATAAGAATGAAGAGGCAACTGCATAGCCGATCACTTTATCATTTCACAACATTTTAAAATAATAATCTTTATTTCTTTCACTAAGATTTTTAAATTACTCTCTATAAAAAAAATAATGCAATAAAGAAAATAATCTTATTCACCAACAATCTATATATAGTTTTTTCAAAAACAAGTTAATATATTAATTTTTAAAAATACAATATAATTGATTTGTGAATTCTTAAATGAATATAAATGTATATGTGCATGTATACATAATTTTATTATTTATGTTAATATTATTTTATGCTATTTTACTTTATAATAATAACAGCTTATTTCAATAAAGCATCAAATAATTTTCTCAACTTATTGCATTAGGACCAATAATTTACTCTATTGTGTTCAAGATCCCTCTATTTTATTAAATAGTAAACCATTTAAAATCCCTGCATACTATTTGATTATAATTATTTTTTAATGTCAAGTACTGGATTTTTTCTCTACGCATTCAATAACTATTTCAACTTTTTCCCTAGTATTTAAAATACTGAAATAAAGATTCAAAAATATCCTATGCTTTTGGAAGATAACTTGATTGCATATCTATGCAGATTTGAAATTAGGCCAGCAACTATATATTTTAGTAGAATCAATTGTATACTCTCAATAATGATTTTTGATCTTCAGAAAGGAATGATGTATACTATTTATTATATGACTAATTTTTTTCTAATGTCAAGCAGTCTTTATTGTGTTTCAGTCATCTAATCCGCAGTTGAAAGTAAAGTAAGAATAGTGTTATTTGGCATAAAGGATTCTTTTGCAAAGCTTAAAGATAATCATATTTAGCTTATTAAAAAAGTGCTAAACATACCATTTTCATATGTCTATGAAAACAGCTTGACTTTGGTTCCAAAATTGGAATGCTTGAAAATTTAAACTCAAGTTTACAATAGATGACTTTGAAATAAAATAAAGTGTATTACTGTTTCTAAAGTGATGTTAAAAATAAGCTGAGAAATTCATGATATGCTTTGTTTAATATAGCTATTAATATATATATATATATATATATATATATATTGTAACCGGACCACCACACAACCCCTTTATTACTTCGGTTGTAACACTTTCCTGATGAGCATGTTGCAGGAAGGAACTATCAATTGGCATTCTGCAATGCAGATGTTAACCTCCCCCCCCATAACAATATTTCCTGCTCATCAGAGGATGTAGCACCATAGAGACTGGAAGCATCTAGACATTTCTGTGTTTGGTTTTCCAAATGGCACCACTAGAGTTCCATCTCACTACAACCTGACTTATCTAGGTCTAGTTGTGCCAGACATAGCTCAGGAGGCATGAGATTCTCATGAACAAGTGCACTGAATGATGAGCGATGCAATAAAAAAAATATAGAATTGAACAACTAAAAGTAGTTTTAGATAACAACAATTTTATTTAACAACTGATAATATTTAATTCAGAATTCCACTTAAGAGATGATGTTTAGAAGCAGTTTAATTTAACAATAGTTAATTTTCAAGTCTATGCATATCCATGTGAGAATTTATTTTCTATTCATTTATGAGAAGAGTTTGGAAGCAGTTTAATTTAACAATAGTTCATTTTCAAGTCCATGCATATCCATGTGAGAATTTATTTTCAATTCATTGATGAGCAGAAGCACAGAAACAGTTTATCTAACAATAATTCATTTTCAAGTCCTTCCAACAAAGTATATGCAGTTAAGCAGGTATGATTTATACCACATTTCATTATTTTGAGAATTGTTACAGGTAGGTAAACATGTAATCTCGGCCATTCTAGGTTTGTGGAGCATTTATAATTTAGTCAAACCTAAATGTATGTCAATACACATAAACTTTATTATTTTATTTAAATATAAGTAATATGCAGTTAAGCATTTGTGATTTACATTTAATTATTCTAGCATGAATATTTATTTGGTCTGCTACAGGTGTATATTTTTATACATAAGTTCATCAGCAGTTTTATTTATAATCTCACTTTACTTGTTCTGATACATAGCTCAGATATTTATTTTTTAGTTAACATAGACAGATAAGTTGGTGGAGCATTTATAATTTGAAATATAGATGTATATTCCTACACATAAACTTTATTATTTTACATAGATAGAAGTAATATGCAGTTAAGCATTTATGATTTACACAGCATTTAATTATTCTAACATAAATATTTACTTGGTCTGCTGCAAACGTATATTTTTATACATAAATTCATTAGCAGTTTCATTTATAATTTGAAATATAGAACACAATTAACATTTTCATATTTCTCCATTAATTTTTTTCTTTTATTAAAAATTTTATCATAGCATTAATAATTGAATTGCTACTATTTTTTAATTCTTATCTTATTACTTGTTGTTCTCTTTCAATACCAATGGGGATTAATAAATAGCACAGTAGACAGGCTGGAGCTTACTTCATGATTGTGGATGAAGAGAAAAAAGCAGGTCAACTGCCCATGTTGAATTATTTCTTCATGGTTAAGTTTTGATTTTTCTGTCTTGCTTTACATAGTAAAACTGATAAAAATAAACACTCTCTGATAATCCGAATTTTCCAAATATTTTGTACCTTCTCTGCTTGTTTTATCTAATATGACTTCTAAAAAAGAAAAACTACTTAACCAATAATAATAAAAACTATTCTCTCTGTCTGATAATCCAAATTTTTCAACCTATTTATACTTTCTGATTATCAGAATGGATTCTCTTTACATAATGCCTGCTTCAATTAGTGTTGGTGGTATGTTTTCGTCCACGTTTGTGCCATTTCCCCCAGCTCATTGTCTATTCTTTTTGGCAGTAGAAGACCGTTTTTTTAATTATCTGGCTATGAGTTTTTGAATTCCAATTTATTAAGACTGCCTCAAGCTATTATCACATTTTATCTGACAACATCATTCCAAAAATTGAAAATGTAATATTTTTAATAAATGCCAGCTTTTATTTACATCGTAATTTAAAACTATAAAATCAATAATGATTTTCTTTTAACTATAAACTTTTTGCTTTATTTCTTTTTTAATTTGATCAAATAATGCTAGTCTTTTTTAATGGGGGGGGGATCTTTTGAATATATATACGTGGAACAGTATATCTGTTTCAATATATATATATATTCATTCCAATAGTCAATTAATTCTTTTAAAGCTTGTTAATACATTTGAATAAATCAACAAGTCTTAAAAAAATAAACTAAAGTAATATATATATATATATATATATAGTGAATACATTATGAATCAAGATTTGAAAGACAAAGCAAAAGATGGGACCTGATATATATATATGATGAAAATATAACACCATTTTTTTCCAAAGATCAATAATAATTACACATGTCATATAATTAATATTGAAAAATATTAAAAATTCTTTTTATTTACTTATTTTTCCATAGTACTTCACATAAATACAATTACACTCCTTACTTTAAACACTTTATTACAAATTTTTTGTATATAATCTGATATTTCAATTATCCTGCAGTCTTTTTCAGATCTCTGCTTTATTAATACATAAAACAGTATAAATAAAATAATATAAAACAAATAAATAATAAGATAAAAAAAAGAATAAAAAAAAGAAAAATAAGCGAAACAAAATATAAATAAAATTAAAATACAAAAACTGAAATATAAATAAAATAAATAAAACCACACAAAAACAAAATAAAATAACAAGATTAATTAAAGTATAAAATATATACAGAATATATATGTATAATGCTGCCAGTGTATGTATTCATGAATATTAATTTATTAATTTATATGTATATCTCTTATTATAAATTATCT
Source organism: Epiperipatus broadwayi (assembly GCA_028023455.1). Classification (NCBI taxonomy): domain Eukaryota; kingdom Metazoa; phylum Onychophora; class Udeonychophora; order Euonychophora; family Peripatidae; genus Epiperipatus; species Epiperipatus broadwayi. Next base: position 873,866 of record JAQFVV010006410.1, read on the forward strand.
TAATTATAAATCATTCTTCTTATAATTTCAAATTGATAATATATTTATGATTACTTTTTATGTACTTTTTTAATGGAATAATGTTCTACTTCTTAAACATTTTCTTTCTATTCAGTTTTGAACCATATACAATATCTAGTATATTTATTTAGTTCTCTGTTATTAATAATTACTTTATTACAATTATCTGTTTACTCAACCAATATAAATCATAAATATTAAATAGATAAATATAATAGATTAATTTTTAATGACAGAGAATTAAATAAATAGCATGATAGACATTATATGTGATTGAAAAATAAATAGAAAATATTTAAAAATAAAACACTATTACATTAAAAAATTATCTAAAAGTAAGATTATAAATGTAGTGTTAATTTGAAATTATAAGATGATTGCTTTATAATTATTATAATTGATAATATACAATAATAATTATGGAAGATTAAAAATAGTAGGAGATATACAATATATATATAAATTAGTGGGTATTCATAAATATTTCTATAAACAGAAATATACATCAAAAAGTATTATAATTAATTTTTCTTATTGTATTGCCAAAGGTATATAATATAATAATAAATCAACTATGCACTTTAATACTGTTTCATAATGCTTTAATTTCAACCCTCTTTGACAGTTTCAATTGCCTCAGCAATCTTCTTCAAAACTTTTGTTTAAACTGTCAAAGAGGATTATAATTAAAGCATTGTGAAACAGTATTAAAGTGCATAGTTGATTTATTATTATATTATCAGAAATTTACATATATAATTGGTATATGTTTTATATTTTAATTAATTTTATTTTTTATTTTGTTTTTTTTTATCTGATTTTTATTACTTTATTTAATTTTTTTCTGTATTTTAATTTTATTTATATTTTGTTTTGCTTATTCTTTTTTATTTTATTCAATTCATTGTTTTATTATTTATTTGTTTCATATTATTTTATTCAAACTGTTTTATTTATTAATGTATTATAGCTCTGAAGAAGATTGCAGAACAATCAGAATGTCAGATTATATATAAAAGTTTGCAATAAATTGTTTCAAGTAAGGAATATAATTGTATTTATAATTAAGATTAATGACTTAATATAAATCAATATAGTTATATAAATATTATGATGTTAAAACTTTAGGCTGTTTAAAATTTTAAGTCATTAATTAGAACAGCATTTAAAAAGTCAAAATGGATATTTGTAGTTGAACAATTCTCCATACTGAAAAAAGAATCCACTTCCATCTAGAATCTGCTAAGTATTCAAACTTGCACAGATAATTCTGAAGTAGAGGAAACATAATAAGTTGCTTTCCTATTTATGATCAATAGGTTATATTCTAATGCCAACTTACAATGAATTACCTTTCTCTGTTGCTTTAATTTTACTTTAGTTATATATAATAAATAAACATGCATTTTAAAATAACTTCACCAGCTTAAATTTTTTGAATTATATATTAAGATGACATTGCCCATAAAAACTTACTTTTTAAAGTTTTTTTAATATATATTTGTGTTTATACATCAGCGTCACTTTCAATCATTATTTATTAGTTGCAAGATGAATCTTTTGAGTTTATTATAATATTTATGATCTATATTTTTTAACATTTACTTCAGCAATATTTCTTTACTTAGGCAGCCTTTTAACGTGTAGTCTATTTCTAAAATCTTTAATATCTTTTGAAATCAAGATAATAAAGTTAGTTATTCATCTCTTCTAACAACATATTCACCCTAGCTTCATTTTTAGTTGTTTTAATATTGTCAATAATACACATGCTCGTTTTATCACTTTCAAATTTCATTTCTGATCTTTTCATAATTCACTGCATGGACTGCAGTCATTGTATTTCTCTCAGATTCATAAATAAGCAGACAATATTTATAAAAAAAATTCTCTTTTTATGCATATTTTTATAGAAAGCTTTCAGTTAAGTTTCTTGTTATAATTAATTTTACCCATTACATTTTTATCTATATTAGAAATTTATCAATATAATTGTCCCTTTTTAATTTCTTTTACCTTCCAATTCTCAGTCTTTATTTTCTTAAAACTCATTTGACATTACTTTTTAGAAAGTTTTCTTTTTTATATACTTTTTTGCTTTCAAATGGTGGCTCTTATAGTATTTTCTTCAGCTGTGAAATGTTATTGGTGAAAATAGTCCTATCATTTGCACAATGCAATATTCAAAAGTGATCTTTATTTATTTTTATTTTGCCTGATTTTCACTTAAATCTAAAAAAAATATTCACATAAAATTTTTTAAAAAAATAAAATCATTCTGGCATACACCCATACTAACATTAATCTTTTTAGTTTCACTAAGTAGTCTAATTGTTAATGCTGTGTATAGAATCAAACGCTTTTTTTGTAATTTTTTAATCTAATAAAAATTAGATTTTTATAATTAAAAGTTATTTTAAAATCATTTTAATACTTTTTTTTTCAAGTGTCATAGCATTGGCCAGGACGCGAACCCGCAACCTGGGCAACTGCTTGCAAGGCAGTCATGCTGATGTCTCGACCACCAATGCAAGACAACATATGGTTTACTGTGCTATAACAACTTTTACATTTAATTTATTTTTTTAGTTTTGTAATGTCAAAAGTTTATATGATAAAAAAGTAATAGATCTATAATTTTTTTCATAGATATTAATATCATTATAGCATTTTTGCAATTGTATATTATTTTATTATTTTATATCAATATTTTATCTAAATTTTTAATTGTTTTATTTGAAATATATATAATGATTTTATTATATTTCTGAAACTTCTATTTTTAAATGCTTTTATTGAAGTTGAAAAATCTATTTGTTTGTTTATTTGTTAATTGGCTAGAGGTGGTATAAAGACTTTTATTTAATTTTTAAAACTGATATTTTATTTATTCAATTTCAATATAACTCATTGAAATTTTGTACTAGTTTAAAATATCTATGAAAGCAATAGGACACGTTAATTTTTTAAATGACATGACTTAGTTTTTTATATACATATTAACTTGTTGCAAAAATATCTAGTGATATATATACACACTATATGTGTAAAATTTATTTAAAAGTAAAATTATATGTATTAATTAAAGTTCATTTACAATATAATTTTGGTAAGCAATTTTTTTTAAAGTAAAAAATGTTCTAATCAAAGTAAAAATGTTAAACACTTTTCACTTAAAAGAATAGTTTTAATCACCTATATATATATATATTATGTACACATTAATTATGATGCATACATAAGGGATATACATTTTAACTTTTAAAAGATATATATATATATTAATTCTAATATTTTCACGGATAAAAAATGTCATATTATTATTATTATTATTTGCAGGATATTCTGTATAGTGAAATAGCTAAATGCTGACGTTTCAGTACAATATCAAGTACCTTCCTCAGAGGATGCTCTGAGGAAGGTACTTGATATTGTACTGAAACGTCAGCATTTAACTATTTCACTATAAAGAATATCCTGCAAATAATAATAATAATATGAAATATATATATGTTAAAGGATCTTGTTTCATCTTAATCTTGATAATAAAAACAATTCAGTTTTGAATCAGATTAATAAAAAGGCAGTATATAATTTACTAAAAATACCTTCAAAGATAGTAAAAAGTAAAAAGCACCAATTCAGAATCTAACCTTTTATAAATTAAATATGCAGAATAAAAGTAATTTTACAAATAATTACAAATGATCATTTAAAATAATGAAATATGTAGAATTTTGTGAATAGTAAGAAGACAATGATGTCAGAAGAATATATATTTGTAAAATAAATGAAAGCTAGAGAAGAAAATTAAAATATCAAGATTACAAAAGTTATCTTGTTATTGAAAAGAATGTTATTTTAGCAAGAAAAATGAATTACAGCATAATACGTATGAAGTCAAAATAATTCATGCAATAAAAATGCTACATATTCTAAATAAAGAGGTGAAACATACATTTAAATCTACATATATTGTACCGGTCAACCGCAACCCATCAACTATACACAGAAACCGACTTCGAACCCAGACTGACTCCAGAGCTAAATCCGAAACCAAACTGAATTCAAACCCAAACCCTGCGTAGAAATGATCGATGTATAACAGAATCCACGGTATGCGGTATTGCCTAAACTAGCTCGGTGGAAAACATAAACAATATATCCTGACTAATTTATATATAGATGTGTGGTGTACTCTCAATACTGTAAACGATCAATATATATATATATTCTTGGGTTGTCGATACAGACGGTGATCAAATGGCGATAAATAACTATTTTAATGAATAGATAGGCAAAATAGATTATACAAATATTTAATAATTACTATTGCTATTAAATAATATTCACATACAGTACAATTACTTGTTATATACAATATCAATTAGTTTACTTCTAGTCTTTAATGGGAAATATTACAATTGACGAACATTTCATTGATATTTCTGGGTTGACTTTATAACCATTGTATCCCATGCCCAGTGTAGCCAATATCACAAATGATTTCTTCTCTAAATACAACACTAGTGTAACTTAAAACAATTGATTGATTTACGTGTTTAATTATATACAATATATATGAGAGTCAGAGTAAAATAAAACTTCAAATGTTTTATTTTTATTATACTAAATTATTTTATTAAACTAAAGTAACTTCACTGGTTTTAAAACAAATCAAACCATCATGTATTATGGGGATGGGAAATAAGCTTATATTTTATAATATAGAAGTGATGTAACTGGCTGCTATTAGAGACGAATATAATAAATCAAAGATAATAGTTTGCGGTGCGTTAATGGAAGGGCTGGGCAGCTTGCACTTTAGCAAATCTTTACACCCTCAGGTGAGTCTAGGGAAAAATTTCTTTCTCCCTTGTTTGAAGTCACAGACGAGGCACCGAATCAAGCTATGGGAAGCGAAAGTAGCACTAAACCAGTAACATTGTGTAACGAATGATCGAAGTAAGTTTATAAATATATATAAGACTTCATTTATTCCTCCATAACTTTTCCCACGTAATCGTCTGACAAAGTAATTTAAAACCAAATGGTAAGGCTCAAAAGATCATATGCTTAACTATTAATCAATTACACTATGAATCTCATACTGCTCCTGACTGTTCGGAAGGTAGTAAATACAATAATGGCTACCCTTTTATTATTATTTCCTTTTCCCCTCGTATAAGAAAATATGCAGTCAAATAAATAAAATTGATTCTAAATATTAACTACATGGTGGCATAAAATAAAACATCATTAATTAAAACCGTAATACATACATCAATACTCCCCAACTCGAAACACAAGGAATCAATTATTTATTCCATATGAAATTTATATTCAATATAATAATCATTATGTGAGTGCAACCTGAAATATCTTTAATCAAGTTGAAAAATATCAATTGCCATTAATTTAAACCGAAATGTATATAATAGTAAACAAAATATTTATTAAAAATCGTCATAAAATATAAAGGTTTAACAAATTGCTATTTAAAGACTAGAGTAAAAGAAATATAAAAGGGGGAGGGAGAAATTTACTGACAGATTTACTGTAGACATTTTATCAAAAAAAAAACCCAAATATTTAACATATTGAGTGCAAGATTAAAACATAACCATAATTAAATAAGGGACTGAAGTTAAAAGAAAGTGAAAAGTTCATGTAAAGTAAATTTACCATTCTTTCTTCGTCCGGACTCTTTCCTCATGATGGTGATTGTTCAGAATGTAGGTGCACATTTTGATTCTTTATAACGACATAATGGATTTCAAAATTGAAGATTGAAAAACTGGAACCACAGGCACATGATATTTCGGAGGCTAGGGAGGTTTAATCAGCAGGACAGAGATCAGCTTTCTGGACTTAGCCCGTCATTATTGAAGTTTACACGGTAACTTCTTAATATTGCATCCTCTAATTTCACTCTCCAGCATTCCTTTTTTGCAGGGTCACCAAGAAAAGACAAGCATGTAATGTCCAAAATGGTCAAATGTTTCCACAATTCTCTCGATTATTTATTACTTCATTTCAGACTTCTCCTCCTTTGGTTTCTGGCCTCCAGCAATATTCACTTTCAGCTACCCACTCTGTACATTGGAATGTTTTAAGATAATTTCCCTCAATTATGCCTCTTACATTTCCACTTATATAAACATTTTGTAGATCACAAGATTCAACACTTTATCTGAAACCCATTTCCAATTAGGAAATGGCTTTATGAATAATCTAACAATCGATTTAATTACTAAGACGGTCGAACAATTTTACTCTATTCGCAAAACAATTAATTAATACATTCCCTTTTGTACAATATAGTCAAATAAATGCTTAATGGAATGCAACCTTTGATCAAGGTTTTAAATAAATTTGTACAAGTATTTTTCAATGAATTTGTACATATTTACCTGTTTTAAATAAAGAATTATTCACGCAATGAAACTTTCTCTCCCCCCCTTTTTTTAAATAATCTTGTATTGATATACAAACCATGCACACACACGCGATATATATCTTACTATTTACAATATTTATACAAAAAATTTATTCAATTATTTATACAAAACATGAAACAACCAAGTTAACTTTACGTGGCTTGGTAGAACAATGCCTCATTGCGTGGGAATAACGGTTAGTATAAAATTTGCCATACTAAATTTTGGAAAATCATAAAACTAAGATCGATTCTCCAATCTAACTGTTTCAACATATCAGTCAATTTAAAGTATGACACAGTTTTATATTTTCATTTATTGTGCCAATACTAAAAATTTAAAAATAATAGAAATAATTTTTATACATATATTAAATGCATTTATTAACTATGCATTAAAAAGAACAAAAATAATTTTTTTTTCAACCACAATTGGAGTTTTTAGATTTAACATGAAATAAAAACATGGGGGGGGGGGGGCAGAGATTAATTAATTTAATCTCTATTTTAGAATTGACTTAAGCTTTTATTTCAAGTTAAAGGTAAAAAACCCTATTGTGGTTGAATAACAATTTTTTTTTTGTTAATAATAGTATTTAATATTTTTTGCCTTTATTATCTATAGATTTAAATGTATGTTTCACCTCTTTATTTAGAATATATAGCATTTTTATTGAAGGTATTGTTATTGAATGAACTATTTTGACTTCATACTTTTTATGATGTAATTCTTTTTTCTAATAATTTTGCCAGTTTTTTTCTTGCTAAAATAACATTCTTTTCAAAAGCAAGACAACTTCTGTAATCTTGATATTTTAATTTTCTTCTCTACTTTTTTTTTAATTTTACAATTATATATTCCTCTGATATCATTAAGTCTTCTTACTATTCACAAAATTCAACACATTTCATTATTCTAAATGAATCATTTGTAATTATTTGTAAAATTACTTTTATTCTGCATATCTGATTTATAAAATGTTAGATTCTAAATTGCTGCTTTTTAATTTTTACTATCTTTGAAGGTATTTTTAGTAAATTATATATTGCCTTTTTATTAATCTGATTCAAACTGAATTGTTTTTATTTTCAAGATTAAGCTAGTTTAAGATCCTTTAATATTTTAAAATATATTATAAGTTTTAGATTAAATTTATTGAATCCTGAAAAATATATTTTTGTCCCTTTCATTTAGTATTAACAGATATTTCAAATTGCTCTAATAAGAGATCACTTTTTGTATAAACACTTTATGATATTAAAATATGTATTTCTATCAGTTAAAATATAAACTAACTTTGTCTGTCTTTATATGGATTTCACAATAACCACTAGTTGTACATTTTTTTCAAAAACAATTTATAAATAAATTTTTGTTCTCTACAAATTTTACTTCTTTAATTTTTATCTCTACATTCAAATTTATCTTTTTTCATCTTTCAAACACTTTCATATGTGTGCATTAAAATTTCTCTTAATAATTTTAAAATATTACTTATTCAAAAACATTACAAACACCTATATGTGAAAACAATTAAACTATAAACTTAAGTTAACTGAACTTGATAACTTCTAGTTTGATTGGGTAATGAATTTTATCTTTATTGACTTATTTACCATCATTCTCCACAGTGCTGTTTTTAAGTCATTTATAATGAATTCCATTCTACTTGAATTTTCAATATAAATATCCTTTTAATTTCATCACAACAATCAAATGAAAACATCATTTCATCAAATATATTATATATACTTGCATATACATACCTAAATATGAATATCTATTTTATCTTCAATAACTCTAAACATTGTTTCTGTCAGAACTTCTAGAATTCTAAAAGAAAAAAAAGATGGCAGTGTTTTCTTGATTTTAAATTCAGAGATAAAAAAGTCAATAACAAAGTGAAAAATAGTGAGATTTTTTTCATCTTATTTGGTTTCTTTAAGATCTTTGAAATTTTAACTTCCATTTTATTTATTCACATAAAAAATTTTGGTTACAAAATTTAAATATTTATACAATATTGTCTGCTGAATACATTTATTTTAATTTTAATAATAATAATAATTATCATCATCATCATCATCATTACTATTATTACTATTATTATTATTATTACTATTATTATTATTATTATTATTATTATTATTATTATTATTATTATTATTAGTAGTAGTAGTAGTAGTAGTAGTAGTAGCAGCAGCAGCAGCAGCAGCAGCAGCAGTAGCAGTAGCAATAGCAGTAGTAGTAGTAGTAGTAGTAGTAAAGGATTGTAATATGTTTATTACTGATATATTTTCCTTTGGTAGATTTCTATTAATAGTTTACATATATTAGATAGACTCGTGCATGAGTAGAATATATGCTGTTGTGTTTCTTCTGCTGTATGGTATAGATTGCAAAAAGGATCAATGTTTTTATATAGATATTTGATGCTACTACTACTACTGCTACTACTACTTCTCCTCCTACTACTACTACTATTATTATGTTTCAAAAGGCATTTTATTGATTCACATTAAAGGATTTACATAAATTATACTTGTTTTACATAGTTTTACAGTGTAATTGTTTGCTTAAATTATGTTTATTGATATATAAAGTTACATATGTCATGAGGTTAATTCTTCAATGTTGGATATTTTTGAATCCCAAATTTTGTGTGCATAACCGATCATTTCATATTATTTTGCATATTATTATGTTAAACATAATTTAATTCAGTTATTGTCTCCTAATAGTTTTTGTTTTTCATTTGGATTTTGGGCTACAATCTTGACCATTCTTTTAATAGTGATGAAGTCAACATATATAAATCTGGTGTTGCAATTATTCTAATTCTGTTTTTAATTTGTGTTAATTTGTTTATGAATGTCAATGGATTGGAATGATTTAACTTTCATTTGAAGTATACATTTTTTTGCTAGCATTTGTGCCTTGATTTGTTATTGATGCATCTTCAAATTGAGCTTCATATTCTTCACCGATTGTCTCAGTGGTTTTGCACTTTTGAGAGACTCAATGTTCAACTGTTTTATTTTGACTTTCATGATTTTTTTGGATTTTTTTGGCAGCCTTGCCTCCCCAGTCTTCATCTCTGTCTGACATTTGTTTGTCTTATTGGTGATATGATTGGGGTGATTATTTGAATAATTTTATATGTTGTATTGTTTCCTATTCTGATTGCTTGGAGTAATTCAACATTGTTTCTTTGTTCATTTTTATCAGCTAAGACCTGTTTTTTTTTGTTATTCCATTTCATTCGTGTTTTTATTATTTTGTTCAATCTTTTGATTGGACAAATCTAGTGCAGTTCTTTGTAGTTCACCCATTGTTTTTTTATTCTTATTTGGGATTTGAATCCCAATTGTTGTTTCAACTGATGATTCTTTTAGCTCATTTGTTGGCATTCCTTTCATGTTTATTTCATTTTGATGTTGATATTGTCTTTTAATCTTTTGACTTCAGTTTTCTTATTTTTCATCTGTTACTATCTATTTTATTGAATTCTTACCTTGTTGACATTTAGTTGTGGTTAAGTGGTTTTGATTATTTTTGTAGCCTATATGTGCTAGGGTATTTTTCTGTATTTCTCCACCTGTCTCTGTGTTCTATTTTTCATTTAAATGTTATTTGCCTTTGCAAAAGTTTATCTACTGATGCTTCTTCTTTGTTCATATCCTCTTGTAATTTGCATTGTTCTTCATTTTTTGATTGCAGTTGGCTTCCAGGTGTCCATGCTCTTCACAAGCAAAGAATTTTGGTCTCAATCCTCTAATATAGATGGTTAATATCACATCCTGATCTACAATCTGCATTGGAATGTCTTCAGGATTGAAGGATTCTTTTAGTTTTATTTTAAAATTGAAACTGTTACTAAATATTGGTATAAGGGTGTCATTTAAGTAGATCAGCTTGATATATATTGGTTCTCTGAATGACTGTATTAATTTTTTAAAATTCTGAATATTATAGCCAAAGTAAGCATTTTTAATTAAACCAGTGTAATAGTTCTATAGATCTTTGTCAGAAACCACCAGGACATAATTTCACAGAGTCTTAACTTGATGTCTGGAACCTGCCTTGCTGATGTCCATTGAAAAACTCAATGGCTATATACCACAAGTTGGGATGTTCTTCAATTATCATGATTGTGTCCCATAGCACATTTAATGTGAGGCTGTCATATAGCAACTCACTTGGAAAATTATATAGTGAGAGATTTCTGTCTGTAACCACAAGCACAAAAGACTTTATTGAAAAAACTTTTTAAATGTGTTGCAAAGCCTTTTGGAGATTGTGCAATTGAAATCTGCATTAATGTTCTGTAGCTCTTCTTGTGTCCATATCTCAATAGTGAGTTCAATGTTATTGTTTTCTGTAAATTTAGATCATTAATATCATTCTGGGTTGCTTTTCTAAATCTTTCAGTCATGTTGCAAGAAATTTTTCCTCCATCTTGTGTAGTTGGCATGTTAATTTGGTAATATTTGCATATGTTTGCTTTTGATTGTCTGCATTTAAGGTACTGCTGTCTATTTTGGTGTGATTCAAACCCATATTTTTTTTATCTGCCACCATTTTTTAATTTTGGTGTGTGTGCTATTTTTGTGTACAATATATGTTGTACTTACTTTTTGACTTAGGAGAGGTTTTTTATCTCTAATATTGTTGTTTTCTTGGCTTTAGTTATCTTTAATGCTAGATCTGAACACTTTTGCTGATCTTTTTCTCAGTTTTTTTTAGAGATTGTAATAGTCCACTCCTTCTTTTATGTGGTAGGACCACTATATATATATATATATTATTATTATTATTATTATTATTATTATTATTATTATTATTATTATTATTATTATTATTATTATTATTATTATTATTATGATGATGATGATGATGATGATGATGTTTCAAAAAAGGAAGTTTATTAATCAAAGAAATACAGAGTTTTTTACATTGATTTTACATTGATTTTTTACAGTGACTTTTCCATTGGTTTTATATACAAGCATTTTTATAGTCTTCAGTTACATGTTTTCAATAAAAAGTTATCTAATTTTTACATAAAAATTATTTATTGTAGAGAGAGGGAAAAAATGTTTTTTATTTCCATATTTATTGTTATTGAATTTTCAGTGTTCTTGAATTTTTGGCACTTATAGCATTGATTGTTGTTTGATAAGAGACCATGTAGCTGCATAAATATGGGGATTTGCTATTGTCTTGTCTCTATTCCGTATTTGGTTTAGTTTGTTGTAGAAGGTGGATGGATGCCTTCTGGGGTTGTTGCCCATTAGATAGGTACACCTGGTACACCAAAAAGCATATAGTACAAAGGTTGCTGCCCTAATGCTGGGTATTGATCTGCCTTGAAAAACCTTAATTATTTGACAAATGGTCATGTTTTGTTGGTGGTATATTGCACCCATCATTGTTCTTACATTGTGTAATGCAGTACATTGATACAATAGGTGTTGTAGGGTCTCTTCAGCCTTGTGGCATAGTCCACAAAAGGGGTCTATTGAAACATACATCCTCTTATGGTGTAAGAAGTATGTTGTTGGCATTGCGATGAGATTTACTTTTAGAATGAAATCAAAAAATTTGGGTTCTAGTGACCACTTTTTGTATTCATGTAGTAATTTTCTGTTGTTTATTCCGAGTATTGTGTTATCATTGTTTAGGTCTCTTTCCTGTTGAATTTGTTCGTGAATGTTCCAATATGAATATTTGTGTGTATATTGCTCTGTTCTGTTAAAAGTTGTTTTATATTGATGGATGATTGATGATATATATAGACCTGTTGGGGGTGGTTTGTCAGTTGGAGTAATTTGAATTAAGCATTTAAGTTTTGGAAATTGATTCATAATGGAAATTACTAGATTACTTAATTTTTGTGTATAAAAAATGTCAATATTGTGCAAACCTAGACCATTTTTAATAAGGGGTTGATTTAGTCTTTTTGTTGATATTGCAACCACTTTTCTTGACCATAGAAGTTGGTTACAGATGGTTTTAATCTTTGCTTTGAAAGCTTTTGAGAATTTTATTATTGGTAAATAATATGTTATTTTTGTCATTATAAGTTGATTTATTAGCTGGACCTTAGAATATATAGAGAGATATGTTTTTGATAGGGAGGTGACAATGCGTTGTGCTTCTTCTTTTAATCTATTTTGGATTAAACACCTCATTCCGGTTATTCCCAGATGAAACGGGAATCCTAAAAAACATGTTGGTTTTGCTTTGTAAATGGACGTGCATGGTTTTCCGGTAAACATAGACCAAGCAGTAGTCTTTTCTGGATTAAACTTCAATTTGTATTGTTGCATATATTCTTTAAGAATTTTTTGTAATTGTGGTAATTGTTTTTTTGAATTGAGAAAAACAGTGATGTCGTCCATATAAGCCAAGCAAGCTATATATTGTGTAGTGCCGGGTACTTGAATGCTGGTAAATGTTTTTTGGATTTTTTCTATTAAAGGATTAATATATAGAATAAATAACAGTGAACTGAGAGGAGAGCCTTGGGATATGGATTGGGTGGGAACAAATGATGGAGAATTTTTTCCATTTAATGTTATGTGTATTTCTCTGTTGAGAAGTAGATTTGCAATGATGTACAGATGTGTCTTGGGGATAGATGTATTTCCAAGCATGTCTAGCAATATGGAAATGTCTACTCCATCAAAAGCTCCCTCGATATCTAGTTGAACTGCTATTGGACTATATTTTTTTCTGTCTTGTTGAATCCAGGATTGCTTTGAATAATGCTGCTGCTTGAATTGTGGAGGAGTTCCTTTTGGCAAATTGAACTTCTGATATCAGTGGCATTATATGTGGTTCTATTGTTTCTTTTATTATTTTTTCAAGAATTTTTATTGGCAAATATTCCATGGAAATTGGTCTGAGTTCTGTGAGGGATGGGGTAGTTTTAGCTTTTTTGTTGAATGGCACTATTGCAATGGGATGAACTCCCTCCACATCCTGAATTTCTTGAGATAGGTGGTTTGCTAGGTTGCACAGATATTGTGCTGTGTATTTACTTAGGTGTTTTAGTATGAATAATAGTATTCCAGGACTTCCTGGATGGCATGCATTTGGTATTGTATTTAGTTTTGTCAGGAAGTCATTTGTTATGAAAGGTTTTTGTGTTTCTGCTTGTCCAAATAGCTTGGAGTGTAATTTAAGTGGTGTTTTAGATTGGAGTTTGGTTTTAAAATGCTCAAAAATAGGAAGGATCATATTGTGTCCTGTATATGTGCCATCTTTTGTTTCTATTGCCATTGGAACTTTGATGATTGGTGGGTTTCCCAGTGCCCATTTAATGTAATCTCTGGTCCATGTATGTGGTTGGGTTATGCATATTTTGGCCTTTTTTGATTCTCAAATATTCTTTTAGTGTTTCACATGTTTTGTTGTATGTCCTTGTTAGACCATGTATATACAGATGACGTAATCATGGTTATTCATTTATGAATTTCATTTGCAAGTGTCAACAATTTGGATGGTGGTGGTTGATTTTTTGTCACATGTGAGATATTGAATGATAGAATGTTTATGTATGCCAGATATTGTTGTATGGGGTTGAGATTCATATCTTTTATTTTGTTTAGCATTATGTATGTTTCTGAGAAAACAAATTCTCGTGTGGTTGTTGGAAGTAGTACTCTGATTGTTCTTGTTAGTGGGAGAAGTGATGTCTGCATTTGTGTGAGGTTTAGTGATACAATTTGTGCTGAATGGTCTGATAAAGCTGTGGGGGTTAATTTTATTGCTATCTGGTGGTCCAGCATCGGGGAGTAGAAGCATAGATCAATGAGTGATGAATGACGACCATTGTGAAAAGATATTGTATTTATTGGTAGGAAGCCTTCACCACTCATCAGTGGTATGAATATTCGGTGAAGCCATTTTTCTATGAATTTCTGATATGACATGTTGCAATCACCAATCAATTTTGTTGGGTTTGCTGTACTTGCAAGTATGGAGTTTATGTTCATTATTATAGTGTTAATTCGGCTATCTTGAATAGGCAGGTAAACCAAAATTATATTGAGGTTTATAGTTTTATGTTGAAAAGTTGTGTTTAGTAAGTTAGCATCTATGAATATAATTTTGAAAGCTGTGAAAGGGCAGTTTGTTGAAATAAGCATGCCTGTGCCTGCAGAAGGTGAAGAAGAGTCTCTGGAACAGGCACAGAAGCCTTCTTTGGTTAAATATTTTGCTGGATCAATTTGTGAGCCAGCATAGATTTTTGTCTCCATTAATCTGAGTATATGCGGTTGTGTAAGTGAAAACCATTGTTTAAGTTTTGTAATTTTTTGGGTCGAGTTTAAACCCCTAACATTCAATCTGCCAATTTTTAACTTCATTAAATTGGTGTTTGGTGGTTACATTTATTTTCAGGTTTTGAATTGAGAAAAAATTTATTCTATAGTGTCTTCATAATTTTGTTCTGTTTCTTCATCTACTGAGTTATTTGATTGATTATCTTGTATTGTGTCACTATCATCTTCTTCAGTTTTAACTCTCTTGGCTGTCCTATTCTTTTTTGGTGGCCGGCCTGGTTTTCTATTTGGAGGTGTGGTATTTTTTGGTATTTGTGGAAGGCATGGTGTAGTTAAGTCCATAATAGCTTCAGATGTTTTATTTATAATTCTTGTTCTTTGTATGTGCTGTGTTTGTGCTGTTTCCTCATTTCTATTGCTATCTATTTCATTGGTGTTTTCTATCGATTCCATTGTATAATTTTGTTGTCTTTCTTGATTCAGTTCTCTATCATTTATTTTTGTTTTAACAGTTAAATCCAAAATGTGATCATCTCCAGTTATGTTTTTGTTGTTTAGTTCCTCTAATTGTTGGTTTTTTATGCTCTCTTGTGTTTCCATTTTTTCTTGAATAGATGTTTGGATCACTTGATTGTTGTTTGTAGTTAATTGGGGTTTGCTTTTAAAACAAAAAAATAACACAGACAAAAGTCTGTGTTATTTTTTTGTTTTTTCTTTTTGCTACAGTTTGCTGCATGTGACCCTGCTCTCCACAGATGAAGCATTGTGGTCCTAGGCCCTTTATATATATATATATATATATATATATATATATATATATATAGAATTGCTTCTTGGTCTATGACTTGTGTGGGAATATTCTCTGGTGCTATTGCTTCATTGAGTTTCATTTTAAAAGTAAAACTATTACTGCACACTGAAATAGGTATACTTTTGTTACATTAGCATAAGTTTTTAAACTATTATTTATGTTTCCATCGTTGGAGTTTATATTGGCACCATTCACATTTGAATTTTTTAGCTGTGCTGCCGCCATGTTTGATATATATTTGACGATTTTCAATCTGTGTATTTATGTTGTTGTTGTTTTTTTTATTCTCAATATTTTCGTTTTAAATACAAATTTTTTTTTTTTTAAACTTATGTTTAAAATATTTTCAGTTAAAAGTGTAAAAAAAACAAATTACCTTTGAGTTTTCCAACTTTTTAAAAGTTTTTTATTTAGAGGTTCGTTGGCATGTTGTACTCACTGCACAGCAGGACCGCAGATATTATTATTATTATTATTATTATTATTATTATTATTATTATTATTATTATTATTATTATTATTATTATTATTATTATTATTATTATTATTATTATTATTATTATTATTATTATTATTATTATTATTATTATTATTATTATTATTATTATTTTGAAATGTAAAAACACCATACTTATTTTTGGAATTTTTTAATTAATTAAACAAAGTTTTTATCTATTAAAAAATCCCCTAAGTAAAGACATGTATATGTTTTGAAAGGGATTAGACAGCTAAAAATAAAAACTCTGTTTTTAATCAAAGTGTTGTTAACACTTCAGATGATTTTATAAAAAGAGCTGATAAAAAATATCAGCCAGTCTGGATAATAATTTTTGTAAGGACGGTCAACTGAAAATTGGTTTCAATATTTTACTGCAACTTGATAAAGTGCAGCAATTGGTTTTAGCTGACCAGAGAATTTGCAGAATAGCTACCATAAACTGATGTAGTTGAAGGCAAGATAATAGACTGTTTTCCTGGCAGGAGTTTGAATTCACATTGAGAAAATGACCCACTTCTTTGTGCTGAAATTCATAGCCTTAAACATGGAAGATGGTTACTTGCCTGAAATCTATCAAACCAAGACAACTGCTTGCCTGGAAAAACTCTAGACAGAAAGAGACCAACTACAGACCAAACTTTTACATGGATTATGTACTTTTACCTGATAGTGATAACAAACTTGGATTATATTTTTATGATGGATCAAAAGAACCAGCTTTCCCAAGAGAAACCATCAGTAGATGAAGAATTAATTATATGTATGCTATTTCAGCTATATGCAAAGAGGCACACATAAACATATATATTGTAACGATATATAAATATGTCGTTACATTAATTTAGAATAAAACTTAAAAGTTCGCATATAAAAATAAGTGTATTAAAAAGAAAGAAAAAACTAAATGCTAAAATTAAAATGTTTGTTAAACGTATATACATTCGCACAGATGCCAAACTTTAAAAATTTTTTTTTTTAAAAAAACAAATAAATAAGTATTTGAACGTACTTTTTTATAAAAAAAAGTATAAGATTTAAAAATAAAAACAGGTATTAATTAATTCTTGTAATCTGTAAATGGAAATGATTGTTTATAAATTGTTTGAAAAGCAAGCTAGCCGTGGGCTCTTGTATAATTAAAATGATCTGATGAAAGATAGATAAGAAAAAAAGACAAATTAGCTTGACCAATGGAAGCACTAAGCCTTGGCTCGGACCCTAACGAAAGTGATGGATTAGTGACGTTTTGTTGATTGAATCTGTGTGGATAATATAAAAAGGGAAATACAGTTTTTTCGGGCAGTTCCAGCATTGTGTGTTTGAGAGGTGGTAGGACGCACATACCACATTCTCTATTTAAAAAGGAAAAATGAAAAGACTGTGATACCTTGAACCAGCTATTGCCATCTCCAGAACATTATCTTCCAATGGAGGTGTCGCAGGAATTAAAAGCAGAAACCTGGACTCTTCTACCGTGAGCTATGAACTTTACAAATTAACAACAACCAAAAAAAGTAATTAAGAACTTTCGTCAGTGATTTTTTTTTATAGATTCAGCTAATTTAAATTTTAAAATGAACTCTTATTTGATTTTCAAATTAATAATTGATTGTTTAAATTTATATAGTTAAGTTTTGCTAAAATCATTTCCATTTTATTATTTTTATTTGTAGTAATATTTATTGTAGAAATTATTAAATGCATTACATTTAAGTTGGGTATAGACATTGCATAGATTTGTTAGTGGTTGATTATGTTGTGGTTTTCATATTCGATTAGAATATATGGGTCAACGATATCACTGCAAGCATCTTACGATGAATGCTAATGGGATTTGTATATTCCCTATGCAAGTGACGTTTATCGATGACTTTGTATTTTGATCGGTTGTGTTTAATTTGGAATGTTTTTGACCATGGAATCTGTGCAGCTGATCTGTACTCAACATTTTAAAGCAAATTTATAAAAATAATCTGTGCGAACGTATTTAAATGTTAAATTTAAGTCGGGCGTGAATGGCTATATAGTTTTGTAAAGTCATATTAAGGGAGGGTAATATTAGGTTATTCGTTTCGGGGTTGAATTGGCTCAATGGATTGGATATATTTGTGTAATTAGTAGATGTAGTATGAGGTCCGCTATGGGCAGGATTGCATATACACGCCACACACCTTTTGTTTGCCTATGGATGGGTTTGTAAGTTGGCAGAAGACCGCAGTCCATTCCTATGGAGTTTTTTGTTTATTGTTCTACTTGCCAACAGATGTAACATCCCTGTTGGTGGAGAGTCAATGTCTTCTCTAATTCTACTTACTGTTCAGATGTCCATTCCCGACAGTATAGTATTTTGTGTTGTCGTATCATGCTACATTGAATACATGAATGTATCAGATGGATTGGCGCCAGTTGATTGCGAAATTTGTTGCCTAAGGTTAAATCAGGGAAGAATATTTTCTTTTCAAATGCAGATCTATGTAGTCTATTCATACTTGACTATCTAAATAAAATATTAAACTCATTGAAACTTAGTTAAATGTAAAATTAAAAGTTAATATAACAATCTAAAATGTTAAACTTATTCCTCAACATTTAAATGTTATTTTATAGGTGCGTAAATAAATATTTTTATGTGTTAATTTCTGGCAGTGGCTTTTATTTATTTATATTTAAGATATAGATTTTTATCTCTGCGTCTCCGCTGAGCTAGTGACTTGGGCTAACGATCGGAATATTTAAATAAAGTGGAATCTTAACAGCGCGTATCTGCCTACTCTATAAATTTTTCTAGGCTCAAATGCCTAGATGGCGCCCTGGTAGTTGCAGATATTGTTTTTGCGGATAGATTCGATCTTCACTTTCATTTCGATCGTTATAATATATATATAGCTGGTGAGTTATTTTAAAAAAATTCATTTAAAAGTCATATATAGAACAATATTATTTTAAAGACGGTTAAAAATTTATATATTTTAAAAGAATATAAAGTAATTTTGCTTGAATTATAATTAAGAGTCAAAAATAATTCATTGATCATTAAAAGCAAAAGAGATATTTTTGAACAATAAATCCACTTGGACATTATTTTGAAAAATTTATATTAAAAAAAAAAAGTAAAGAATCGATGATTCAATAATTTAATTTAAAAATGTTGGTAATTAATCAACAAATACCTGTCAAAAATTGACTATACTTTTGAGAACTTAAAAACTCAAATTAAATTGTAAATTATATCTCTGTTTTGTTTATACGCACATATATATGTGAAATTTATATATGTTTTCCAAATGGAATTAATTAGGAAAATATAATATTGTAACAAATTAAGAGGTTATTTCACACACACACATGTATATGTGTGTATATTGTCAATTATAACATATATGTAAACTTTTATTATTATTTTTATTAAATGTCAATTCTGATAACTATTACCATATCTACGAGTTGTCTACAATATATATAAGATCATAATGCCCCAAAATCTACGTTGAGTTACAAGAGATAGCTCACACTGTCGATAATTATAAGCTAATTATTAACAACAAGTATTATAACTCAGGTAGTATGAAATCACGTGAGGTGAGTACACTTTCGTAATTCAACATGTAAAATATAACTCAGGTATACAGACAGTAGGTTTTATCCACTTTCATTTCTTGGTTTGATGTTAAGTGCATGTTTAATCAAATACTAAGTAAATATGGTTGAGCAGGGCGCCACTAGGTTATTTGAATCTTGACACAGTTATATCTAATAACCTTTTTACATGTACTGGGTTTGAATTCCTTCTTGGTACTTTATTTCTAATAAAATGGGAGATTTTGCTTTTTGAGCCATATCACTATAGGCACTAATATTTAGAGTAAAAAGTAAAACATCTTTAAACCAAAGTTGGATGTATATTAGACATAAATCATTTCTTAAGATCTTAGCTACAACAATCTGTGTATTCCAACATTTTATAAGTTTACTAGCTCAGATTATATATAACTAATTTAGGATAGTAGTTCACTCATCTTTGCATGAACATAGATGGCGGGGATATGTGGTTTATAATAATACTAAGAAATCACCAAATATTATTAAATTAATATTTGTTTATGGCCTTTAAACATTTAAACAGCTCTTTAATTAAAACATTGATGATGATGATGATAATGATAATAATAACGATAATGACAATGGTTTCGACTACAGCTCTGGGACTAAGCTTAAACATAAAACTAATTTTTATAAAGAAATTCATAATTATTAGCTTAGTTTTAGCATATTTACTTACTCATCTTAAATAACTAATATTCAACCACTGATGATAATGAATGTTCACACTTAAGAAGAGACTACGCCTAATGAAATATATAATGCTCACGTTTAATCTAAAACAAACTAATATTTATTACTTGCATTTCTATTATCTCCACATAAACAGAAGAATTTCCTAGATAAACATGCAGATTGATATGAATCAATAATAACAATAATAGTTGATTATACAACAATCCTCAGATTAATTTCAAGTTCTTCCCCCTTTCCCTTCAAATGTGTTTTGTATTAGGTTGAATAGTACATTGACCACTTAAATTTCACTCCATGAGAAAATGTTTCCAAGAGAAAAAAATATTATCTGCTCTGTCACACACACTTTTCTCAATGTAATATGCAAGTGAGAATGTTAAAAAAAATGTTTAATAGAACTGAAACAGCAAGTTGTAGAAACAAGTTTTTAGGTATTTTCTCCCCTCTCTTCTACCTCTGAAATGCTATAGCTTAACATGAAACAAAATAATCTAATGTTCTGATACAACTTGTTACTTCACATTCACTCACAATTATACACATATAAAAATATTATTATGTATGTGCATGTTTTTATCCATAATAAAAAAATATTATTTAAAACCAGAACAATAATAATATATTAGTTAAAACTAAAATCATAATACCATAAAAAAAACTGTTTTACACATTAATATTTCATAACTGGAAGATTAATAAACAGATAATTTTTGAGTACCATTTAAGATAATTTGTGAAGCTCAAAAAGTTAAGTGTGTTAGTAAGACGTTCTTGTCTTTAATCGAATCTGAATAGTCACTAAAAGTTTCTTTACAATAAAATATACCACTTTATTGCTAAAATGTTTATTAAGATTCTGATATCATAAAGAAAATAGATATAAAAAGTCATATTACCGATCTTTTGTTTGTGGCAAATTTCCAAGGGTTCAAACTTATCTTGTATAATATCTATATTTCTGCAGCTACCATTTCTGTTTTACGTGGGGACAATCTCTTTCTTGAGGTGTATAACTATTTGATAATAATGACTCTATTGAGGTTATTTGCTTTAGTGGACAATTAGGAAATCATTATATTAATTTTTCTTCTCTTCCTGTCAAGAATGATTCTTTTACTGGATGAAATACAGCAGTTGTTTCACATTTTAAAGTGTATGAGTTTAATCAGTTTGTTGGGATAATTGAGACTTGATGATTAATATTTATCGGTGAATTCAATTATCTTTCATCGAATGCAGGTGAAGATACCTTTCTTCCTTCCTAATAAAAATATTTTATGTCTCTGGTCAGTTGAAAGGTGTAGAATGTTATTTTAGACAAAACATCTTGCTCTTTCCACCTATATGATGTGCAGCTTTCCCAGATGGTCCAGAAAAGATGGGACATACATATAATTTTTCTAGCCAGCCATTTTTTATATTTTCAACATTCAATTTAATAGTCTAATAATCTGAATCATAATCACCATAATAATTCCTCAACCGATTTTTCCAGACACTTTTTATATCCAATTTTTAGCTAACTTAACCAATCAGATAGCATCACTTATATTTTTGGACAAATTCATTTTAATTAGATCTCTAATTTATTTAACTAAATTATTTTCCCACTGAAAAGTTTAATCCCTTTTTCAGACATTTTTCTTTTTAAAAAAAAAATAGACTTAATCCTTTTCCTTTTTTTTTCTTATACCTAGGTAACATTTCAAATTTTTGAGCTTCCTTCTTTAGATCTTAAGATAAGGCAATTTCAAAATTAGAGTTCTTACCCGGGTAAGCTTCAAAGTGACCCAGCAATCATTTTACAAAAAAAAATGCTACAAAAATAGATATCTGATTCAACAGATTTCCTCTTTTAACATCAAAATTGTACAAAAAAAATAATTTGACAGATTTAAATCCTACCACTTTTCTTTCAATATTTCAATAAATGTAAATTTCTGTATGTCATGCACACACTATACGTCAAATTATTTCAAATCATTCATAAACTAACATTGAATAATATAATTTGCTATCTTAGAAATTATAACCCCTATTATTGAGTTGAATCTGTAACTTTTA